>OX421485.1:1205000-1787500 GCA_949126895.1 Eilema caniola
TACTGCAAGTCTTATTTTGATTGACGCAATACTACTCGCGATTATGAACACAAATGTAGTGAAATAAATGCAATTAATTTCTATTTGCGCTAATTAAATTTGCGCACCACCCTCTCTGATCGTTCTGCGACGTGTCTGTAACGTTGTAAAACTGCTATCACCAACTAAAGTGCGCTAAAACCCCTTCAAAATGACGCTCGAAGGAAACAAGGACGAAGCTGAAAAATGTATAGCAATCGCTCACATTGCTTTTTCTACTGGAAATATCGAAAAGGCTGAAAAGTTTTTGCTGAAAGCGGAGAGATTGTATCCCACTACGGTTGCTAAAGATTTACTGGCGCGTGTTAGGGCCGCGGGGCCATCTTCTCCTGGCGTTAAAAAGACCCCACCGAGTTCACCAGCCCCTGAAGAAATCAGACGAAGGAAGGCTCCTGCTCACCAGCCTCCTCAAAGAGAGTATACTGCTGAACAGCAAGAGGCTGTCCGCCGTGTAAATAAGTGCAAGGATTACTATGAAATACTTGGTAAGTCTATTTAATATTCATTTTTGACTGTCAATAGAATCTACATGACTAGCTATTTTTTTTTTGCTTTTTTCCTTCCTATGTTGACCATGAATGAACTAAAATTATGCCTTTCACCTTTTTTAGTAGTAAGGAGATATATTTTAATGAAAACTTGTTGAATTTTAAGGTGTACTCATATAAAATGTCGTATGATAGTGTCTGAATTAATGAATATGACCTTTGTATAGAATTACTTATGGAAATTAATTTTCTTGTATGTCTGTCGGTAATATACTTACTAAAGAATTTGTGTCAGACAAACCAATCCTGTCAGTCACAAGCCATGTAAAGTAGAGATTTTGCAGTAATAAGTATGTATTACCTCAGATTCTCTCCCTCCCTCTCTCTCTCTCTCCCTCTCACCCCCCCCCCTCTCCCTCCCCTTCTCCCTCCCCTTCTTCCTCCCCTTCTCCCTCCCCTTCTCCCTCCCCTCCTACTTTCCACCACTTAGGAGTCTTTCTTTATCGCATAATAAACTGAAATGCTCTACAAGCACACATTCATTCTTCAACACAGTCCCCAGTTCACTAGGTGGGGCTGAAAAAGCATCCGTCATGACCATTAAGATCGGGGCCACTATCTTAAGACCATACCTTCTGGACTTCATAAAATAATAATTATCCTGGATATATATTTTTTTTATTAATACTCAGATGGGATTTGAGCACACAATCAGTCCCATACACAGGGAATGCACTGACCACTGAACTACTGAGCCACATCTTAAACATTTGTTATTCTCCTGTACAACCAATCTAAATTGATTTGAATAGTTTTAGCATACTAATTGATTTGAAAATACATTTAATTATTTTTAATTTCTTAATACCAACAAATGGCAGCAAGCGATTGCTTTTTTATAGTGATTTTTTTTTTATGAGATTGCGATTTCAATGAGCTTTAATAATACAATGGAGAATAAATTGTGCTAATGAAATTTTTTTTTTCACCTTTAAAAAAAAAAAATGCGAATCTAGTGTACCCAGAATACTACCAGGGGGCTTCGGGAGCGTTCCCCTTACACCTGGTATAGTTATTTTATTTATTGATCTACTCGTGACTAATTTATTATAGACTCCTGTACAACCAATCTAAATTGATTTGAATAGTTTTAGCATACTAATTGATTTCAAAATACATTTAATTATTTTTAATTTCTTAATACCAACAAATGGCAGCAAGCGATTGCTTTTTATAGTGATATTTTTTTTATGAGATTGCGATTTCAATGAGCTTTAATAATACAATGGAGAATAAATTGTGCTAATGAAATATATTTTTTTTTTCACCTTTTCAAAAAAAAATGCAAATCTAGTGTACCCAGAATACTACCAGGGGGCTTCGGGAGCGTTCCCGTTACACCTGGTATAGTTTTTTTATTTATTGATCTACTCGTGACTAATTTATTATAGACTCATAATTATTTCATCATGCACACATACACAACACAATGCTGTGTCATGTTTTGTTCATGATGAACAGAAATTTCTTTAAAGGAAGCAGTAAAAAATACATACCTCATTAGATGACTAATGTGTAAATCGCCTAACAGTGCAATATTATGATGACATGGTGCTAATCTGGTGATGGAGCTCTGAACTAAAACAGCCTAAGTAACACCTTATAATATTAGCTGTTTATGTTAAAAATCCCATCCAAATCAGTGCAACCCCTATCTGCTCTAGCCCGATACGAACCAGTCAGTCTGAATCATACCTTTGAGAAGGCCTGTAGTAACTGAATTTTCATTAATTATTTTTAGGTGTGGCCAAAGATGCTCCTGACACAGAAGTCAAGAAGGCGTACAAAAAGTTGGCGTTACAACTGCACCCTGACAAGAACCATGCGCCCGGAGCAGAGCAGGCCTTCAAGGTAAGAGAAAGAATCCTTTCATTTGATGAGATCTATTTCGATGTGATAGGACTTCCTCTGTGAACACGGCCACTCATCATTGGTTGACCAACTTTCAGATATTTGTTCAAGAACTTTGCCGGCACTTTTACTCAACTCCATCAAGGCCGTGAGCAATATATATCTTATTTTATTTGAACTCATCAAATGAAACTTATTATTTATTCAAAACTTTATATTGATTGAGTCAGGTGTTTAGCCTTGACTATAGTTCTTATAGACGGCCAATTGGCTGTTCACGACGTTTTATTTTTTATATATTTACGCTTCTATAACTCCGAAGGGGTAGACAAATTACCGGAAAAATACGCAAATAAAACCCTGTACCAACCCGTCTGGTCAGCTTGGCAAATGTACGCAAAAGCCTTACAACATTGGGGGAGGCAAATTCCAGCAGTGGCCTACAATAGGCTGATTGAAACAGTTTAAATTTCGTGGCTGAGAAGCGTGGCCGATGCTGAAGCCACACAAGCAGGAGCTGCTTGTCACGGAGATGAAAATGCTGCGGTGGATGTGTGGAGTCACGCGTAAGGATTGCGTGAGGAACTCTCACATCCGCGGTAGCCTCCATGTCCGTGCAGATAAAATGCAAGAGTCGCTTTCGCTGGTGCGGCCTCGTTTTACGGAAACCACCCACCAGGCTATGTGGGTACCAAATGCCTGGCAATGGCGCCCCCGCCGGGTCCAAGAAGTTTTCGCTCGACGTCGTGGAGGGTGATATGCGTGCAAATGGTTTCACTACCATGGACGCAGGAAAATACGTCTCCTTGATAGCAGACAAATTTAATGAGTCTATTACTGACATCTCTGTGGCGAGTTAGGATGCGTAATGATCTCCCTGCTGTAAGTTTACCAAGCAACTACAAAATGGATTACGAAGGTCGTACACGACGGTATTTCCGTCCAATTGAGCAGTCCGACTGGGGAAGTACCTACGCCCTACAGAATACCACGGCCATAATAGCCTCGTGTTGAATTCCCGGCGGTGAGTAGGGTAACCGGAGCTCGCTAGAGAGTTTTTGTCAGGTCAGTGGGAAGACCAAAGGCTATTCCTGCTTTGTCTTCTATACTGAAGGCACAGAAAACCTCTGTGTTTACAAGGTTGGCAGCTCGAGTGTGACTCCTTTGGTGTTGCACAAGTCCATAGGCCACGGTAACCTCTTTCCATCAGATCTACCGTGTGAATGCCTGCCACCTCAGTTGTATAAAAAAAAATGGAATTCTTCAAGAAGGGCATGAGAAAGTTCCTACAGGGTCGGCAACACGAGTGTGACTCCCCTGGTGTTGCATACGTCCGTAGTTCACGGTAACTACTTTCCACTATATGAATTCAGGTTTCTGCCACCTGAGTAGTATAATGTTTTCTAGTTTATTTTGGCAATTTACTGAACCGACTGCAGCCTGATGTTTCTTAAATGGCATTTCTTAAGATGCTTCTTCACGACCGTGCAATAGAGAGAGAGAAAGTTTCGTCCATAATCAGCTAGTGTACCGTCTTGCAGATGAGTTTGACTTCAGTTAGCCTACCGCAGTGTACTGCTAGACATAGGCATCTCCTAATATTGGCAGACTGGCCAATACTGTTTCCACGCTGGCCAGACGGGTTGGTACAGAGTTTTATTTAGAGTATGTTTCCGTTAGTCTTACGAAACCCTTCGGATGAGATAGTAGTACTTGTATTCTTTTCTCGTCATCACACGGATACTTGAAGGTTCGCTTAAGCCCCAGTAATCCTACAATGGGACCTTCGCTAAATTCTCACCAGTCCATAGAAACACCTAACCTCTCCCCCATCTGGTCTTAGGCTATAGGCAACGCAGCAGCTATCCTAACAGACGCAGAGAAACGCAAGCAGTACGATATCCGAGGGGACGAACCGGCCCACCCTCAGCATACGCACCACCAGTACTACGCGAGAGGGTTCGAGTCGGACCTCACGGCGGAGGAGCTGTTCAACATGTTCTTTGGGGCCACAGGTATGTGACATTTCGTTTAGGCTACTCCGGGCGTCGGATGTCGTCGAATGACTTCCGTCCCCCCATGAGCGTAGGCCTGGGGGTGATGGATGGAAACGCAGCAGAAATAGGTAGAGCGATATGCGCCTCCCCTATCTGGAGATATTTGGAGACTCCGTAGTCACACACCCAAGGAGGCCTAAGGTAGCCTCGGGCCAGCTGGAGTGTACGAAGAATATGGCAGAGGCTAGCTCACCCCCCATAAGACGTGGTCTAAGACGTGCATGGCTGGCCGTCCTGGTCGGTTCGAGTCCAACATAACCTCCCGCCGCTGGCTTCGTCTGAGGTATCCGTGGGGATTGCTGCACATAAAGAACAGGTACTATGACATTTTGAAGTTAATCTAGAGAGACTAGCGTGTACGACACTGGTCTAGTAATGAAGAAGTCCAATAGCCCGGTCATGAAACTTAACCGCGAATTGAATTTTTACTAAATTTTAAACTCTCGTGTCCCATAATATACAATAGTGGTAACAGGAATAAAAGTGATCATGATATAGGTATATACATATAACCTTTGATTTGCCTATCGTTTCGACTAGGTTACGCCGGACGTGGTCACAGGCTGACTGGCAGATTGACAGGATTATGTCGGACTGGAACCGACTAAAACGCACGCCGTCTGTGGGTCGTAGTTTGCCGAAGGCACCCTGGCTGACACAGAGCCATCTCTTTCGGGCATGCACGACACAAGACACTTGTTTTTATTGATCGAAATGTCTCCCCCAGCTTTCCCAGGCGGAGGTCCAACAGTCTACACTCGGCGTCGTGCCCGCGAGCCAGAACAACGCGAGCCCAACGCTGGGCTAGTCCAGTTGTTGCCAGTGCTCGTGTTGGTACTACTTTCTATGATGTCCGGCTACTTCATCAGCGAGCCAGTGTATAGCATCGCACCCAGTAGCAAGTACCCCGTGCCTAGGGAGACGGTCCACCTGAAGGTGAGTGTACTGGTAATACAGATGTCACAGTAGACAGCGGTCCCCTCCGCCCCATAACTACCTTTCGTCTACCCCATTGTATCTTCGCACACCTCATTGTAGTATCACCCGTCCCCTCTCCCATTCCCCTTCCGCCCGTCCGCCCTCCCATTCCCCCTTTCGCCTCCCCCGTTGCACACATTATACATTCGCCCTTTCGTTCTCCCGTTATTATCACCCCCCCCCCCCCCCCTACTATTCACTATTACCGCTTGCCCCATCCTTTCATCCAACATACATAAAGTTAGAGCTTATGTATGATTTAAAAACATACATAAACTCTAATTTTATGTATGATAAAGAGAGATTACAATTTCCCCCACCTTCTCCCTCCCCTCGTCATCAGCAGCAGTGAGTCAGAAGAGTCTGATACTGGACAGTTTTTGTACTGTCAGTGGGAAGACCAAAGGCTATTCCTGCTTTGTCTTCTACACTGACGGCACAGAAACTCTCTGTGTTTACAGGGTCGGCAGCACGAGGGTGACTTCCCTGGTGTTGCAACCATCATAGGCCACTTTCTTTAAGGTGGACCGTGTGCTTGACTGCCATCTCAGTTGTATATATAAAAGATAATGTAGCTCTTTGAATTCAATTGTAAACCATTTTTTATGCTTAATATTCAAATCGATTTGAATGGAAAAAAAATTAATCGGTCTACCGTGATCTTACGAACTATCGGAACCAAAGAATGATTTTTCAATCATTTTTATTCATTGATTTGTATGATATGTTTGGGCGGAGCATGGTATAATAATATGCTTCGCCTCCGACCAAACAAGGTGGTTTTAATTAACAATTAAGTTAATATATTTATTTTTAGTGTGATTAAACAAACAAAATGATAATTTAAATGCTAAATATATATTCTTGAACAGACCGGTGGCTGAAAATGTTTCCATGAATTCGTGTTTTGTTACAATAAAATGGCAATTGGTTAGTGACGAAAGCAGGTGTTGCTCCCGGAGTGCTAGACCCTGTTTTCTTAGACCATGGGGCGGAGTAGTCAAAAATCGAAGTTTCAAAATTATTTAAAAATCAGTCATTGGTTTCCGATAGTTCGTAAGAATATCGGTAGATGCTCCACTGTCGCCTCAAAGACAGATATAGAAGGAGAAATTTGAATTGGTTAGCAAGGTCTGGTAGCTTAGTGGTCAAAGCATTGCCCCTGTAAGGCAAGGATCGCGGATTCAAACCCGGCTTAGACCGATTAAATTTTTCCATTTAAATACAGTGGCGTTATAATTTTTACAAAATCATTCGCAGGTACCGTACTACGTGAAAGAAAACTTCCACACTGATTACCAGGGCTCATTGCGGCGGCTAGAGATGGCTATAGAGGAAGAATATATAGGTATGTAATTTGCATTAGCCCTGGTCGCATCCTAGGCAATACACCTCGACGCCTCGCTAACTGCGAAGTGGCTGAACCTCGATATTTTCTGTGAAGCGACTGTCATCTGACCTCCACAATTCATTGGCGATGTCGAAGTATTCCAACTGCCCACGACGACTGTGATAGATCTTCGTATGGTAACCGGGACCGACGGCACTTGCTCTCCGAGGCACGACCACACCAATATAAATACCCATATTCATTCATACAAATATTTGGACTGAGCGGGAGCAGAACCTGCGTCGCCTGAGCAGCAGTCGAATGCACAAAAAAAAAATCTCTAAACCACCCTCAATCATCATTACCTCCCTTTCCCAGTGGGTCTTCGGCACGCCTGTCAACGTGAACGTAACTACCGCGACAGTATGGTATGGAAAGCGCGAAACTTCGGTGACGAACGACAGTACGGAGACGCGCAGAAACTTCGCACGCCGTCTTGCGACAAGCTGCACAAGTTCCACCGATAGATGGCGTTGAATAACTTTTAAGAGGCACGTAGAACGCGCTATACACTTTTACGCACGCACCGTACTCTGTGTTCAACGTAATTGTACCACCATTGTAAATATCTTGACTAAAATGATCTTAAAA
Source organism: Eilema caniola (assembly GCA_949126895.1). Classification (NCBI taxonomy): domain Eukaryota; kingdom Metazoa; phylum Arthropoda; class Insecta; order Lepidoptera; family Erebidae; genus Eilema; species Eilema caniola. The sequence goes on from OX421485.1 coordinate 1,212,455, forward strand.
CTGGGATATTAAGAGCAAATTAAATTGTTTTATTGTGTTTATCTACTCTGATACTATAATACAAAGATTATAAAATTGAAATCTAAACTCTTATGACAAACATTACGCACAGGCCAAAAAAAAGTTTTATTACGATAAAGGTCTTGTATGGACACCTATATCATTAAATAACTTTTTAATCATAACGATACACCTATACAACCTCCATTTGGACCAAGAAGGTTTAACCTCTACTTTAAAATAAGAAACCGCCGATTCGGAAGGAAAAAGTAAAGAAACACGCATGCGCAATCGATGTTTGGCGCCAACATTTTACATTTAAATTAAAAAAAGTTTGGTTTTGTTTGTAAAATAAATTAGTTTACGTATTATAGTATGAGAGTAGATAAAGTAGTGTATGACACTGTACATAACTTGGTCTTATAACACTCGTGTGATACTATTAAAACACACTCGTGTTATAAGAACCCTTATTATGCAACAGTATCATAAACTACTATTATATCCGTAATAAAGGTGTGTACCAATTATCATAACAATTAGTCGACAGGAAGGGGGGATATTTATATCATTTTGAGTTCTATGTTCATCAAGATGTATTTGATGCAGTATACCTATCACTATCGAAGATTCTAGTATTTGTATATATATAAAAATATTTAGTTTGGTTTGTGTACGCTTCAAAAAATCTAAAAGTACCGATTAGAAGGCATTTTTTTGTAATAATCTGTTCAAAATGAGTTTCGATTGCATGTCAATCTGACAAACGTCAAAAACGGTACTCTCTTGACACAAATTGTCATATAATTTAGGCAATTTTGAATATTTATTATTACAAAAATTGTTAATTTGACAAGATATACACGCTTCAAACACGGTTTATAGTTTTCTTCTCGCGTCAATATGGCGCGCGATCTTTTATCGCGCTATTTGATCTACTTGTTCAACTTCAACTTTTGGTTTATGGCTTTTGCGGATCTACTTGGCTTCCTTTCAAATAAATATTGCGTCATCACTACTGATACGTGTATTAAGTTTTAAAGTTGAGCGTGTGCTACCGCTAGGTGGCGCTGTCATCAATTTGCAGCAAATATATCACCTTGATGTTGTGTTGTACCCAGGCGTGGATCTAAGAACGTGATCATGAACCACCACCCTAGATCATCTCTAACCTCCTCTTAATTTGATCTTTAGATGACTCATCATGAGTTTGATGTTCCAAACAGGCAGTAACTAAACGGCGCCATTCAATTAACGGCCTGAATGGTGTTCAGCCATTTAATTAAACGGCTAGGCAAATAGCTTGGATCGATGACGTTTAACTACTTGCCTAGCCATTTAATTAAACAGTTAGAAAAATGACATTTCTGCATGGTTATAAAAAAAAGAAACCATGAAAGCTTAATGCAAGCGCTACACTCAGCTCCGCTCCCACATTAGCCTTCTAACCTAACCTAACCAAGTCAGATTGCGCAGCTATCACAATAAAACTATCACTAATTTTCTGTGAATACACCTCTGTCTACCAACTCGGGGATTTACAGATGTAACTATATATAAGAATGTAATTTTTTATATTATTTCAAGGTAGTGCCCCATCTTACGATTGGCCTAAACATTAGCCAGACAGTTTATTAAATGATGTAATAAACGAGACGGCTGAATATCATTCAGGACGTTAGTTGAATGGCGCCGTTTAGTTAACTGCCTAGGCAGTTAATTGGACGGCTGATTAAGCTAATTGGCGGCGACATATCTATGACTCCATTTCACCTTGATCTCTGAAGCATAGATACTTCATCAAGTCATAGATGACCACTACACTCACTCTTTCATCTATGATCTCATTCAAACTTAGTAGTAGACCAATATTCTTAGCAATCCGTGGATTCTCCGTGCGGGTGCCGGGTCCACCGCGTTGCTGAGTTGGGAACTCAAAACACTGCCTGGGACTTGCGACGCAGGTGTAGGTTTAGAAGGTTCCTTTTATTGATGTACATCAACAGTCACCTTCACTACCCAAGTTCCCCACCCTGCCTAACCAAATTTGATGCGAACCTACTAGTGCCGCTCTAGACATTCGTTCTAGCAATGAGCTTATTGTAGCTCTCGATAGCCCTATATCTTTAAGTAGGTTATAGAGAGACTTTGCTGGTATACCTCTCGCTCCTCCTTCTACTGCATATAAATTAACCACGTAACCGTTTTTGATTAATTCATTTATGAGATCATAGTATTTATTTTTCTTCCAATCCAGTCTTGATCTCCAAATTACCTATAACCCCTTCCGAACTTGATCTCGTGATCACATATGACCCCTTTGATCTTAATTTCTAGATCATTCATCATAAATAACTCTGCCCCTTAGATCTATAACTCCATTCGGTGAGGTACTTAACTAAAAATAAACAATCTTGTAGCGTCTTTTTATAAAAACACATATTAAACAAATAAACTGGGCTAACTGACTGAGGAAATGCCGACTTTCCTCCATTAGTCTTCAAAATAAACTTATTTTAATGACTAAATTTTCAAAATAGGTTTCTAAACAGAAAAATATTTATAAAATAAGTTTTTAAATCAAACATATTAAGAAGACATGTCAATATTGTTTATTTTAGGTTATGTACCTATCCGAATGGAGTATGGATAAACTGTGACCCCTTCCATATTAAATCATCTATGACCCCATCCAAACTTGACTTCAACTTGAGAGAATTTTGGCGGGAACACCAATATGGACGCATCGCGATTTTTTTTTCCCAAAATTCGTGAGTTTTTATGTATAAAAATGGTGGATTTTTAGACATAACGTCTTGGACAACTCACAGAAGTGTAGAAAACTGGAATATTACAGTGAATTGTGACATTTCGTGTTCGTTCCAAATCTCCATAGGGAGCTTTTAGTAAAGTCCCCACAACTTAAAGACAGTAATCATCATTCATCGTCATCCGCATCATCAACACATAAAGATGCATATAAATGAAGACATGGCTTAAAGGTGTTGTAACCAAGCCAAAAATATTCATTAAAAAAAATTATCTCTACTTCTTCTATGATCACCTTCAATCCGTAGATCTTCTGTGACTCCCTTAGATCTAAATCTGCTCATCTAATGCCCCTATTCGAACCTTTGTACATTTTTAGATCTGCGCCACAATTCAGTAAGTTATACATCCAACATATTCAATTTTAAAACGTATAACTCCATTCAGTTGCGTATTTATCTAAACGTAAGCAATTTTGATGTGTCTTTTTCCACATAAAAACTCATTTTATTAATATTTTTCTGTTTAGAAATTTTGAAGACTAAAATTGATAATGAATCCACTTGTTAGTGAGTTAGGCTAGTTTATTTGTATTTGTTTTTATAAAACGTCGCCACAAGATTGTTCATCTTTAGTTAATTACCTAACCCAATGGATTTTAAACAAAGCTAATTGGGCAGTAGATTGTATATTTCTGTTGGTGGTACCGTCACTGCTACTTGGTGATATATTACACGCACTTGCAATATGGAAGTTAAGTGATATATTAAATTATATAGTTGATTTATTTAATATCAATGGCTGTTATGTATACTAGAAGAGCTGTCTAGAACAAAAAATGTATCACCGTCACGGCACCCGGATAAGGCGGGAATGAATTTCGAATTTGGAACGGGACTGACAAATGAGTTGATGTATATTGACAGCTGTCAAATATGGCAGGCATGTCGGAGAGCTATTGTACGCATGACAGCTACATAAAGTGGGCCATTTATTGGCTGTCTTGTTGGTCAAGTAATAGTCTTAATTTTTTTTTGTTCTAAACAAGCAGACTTGTATACTTATAAGTCATTATAATTATAGTAAGTAATGTATTATATACCTTAGAACAAATTTAAAGCGAAAATGATATATAATCTGTACCAATAAAAATAATAACAAAATGTTTTTTTTTCTTTTTTGTAATGTGATAAATAAAATGTAATGTGTAATTTAATACAGGAACTCGATTTTACTAGCTAAAACACTTTGAGTTCAATCAAACCATAATACTGTATCCCAATTATCAATTAATAATTATATTAAAACTACACCTTCATCGGGCCTGAAGGCCTCATACACGACCGCAAAGGTTTGCTTTCATAGTCCATTGAAAAGTTACATTCTGAGTTGCATTTGTCATTGGAGGACATTTTTTTTTTAGAAATGGGGGGGGGGGGGGTGGGATCACCCAGTGGATTAAATGCAGGTTTGCAACCGTGCAAACCTGGATTTAATTTAAAACTGACTCTATCTAAAATAGTCCAAGAGCCCAAAAAAAAAAGTATTTCATTCACTGTTTTTTTAGATTTCTAAAAAAATGAGACCCTTGTAGAAACTGTTAATTGTCTGTGTGTCTCTTAAGACTTATACGCGAAGGGATCAAATTTATAGTCATACCAAATATAATAAAAAAATACTTAGATTTCGTTCCTCTTTCTTTGCTCAACAGACACTTAAAAATAAATCTGAGATGGTTGACTATATTTCGTTAACTGTACTATAGTTAGCGGCACATATCTTGACCCTAGTGACATCACAAAATGTATTCTATACGCGCAGTACGCGTTTTTTTGATGTTTTAAGGACAGTGCGAGGTGCTACAGTGGAGGAACTCCAATCCTCCAATCATAGATTGTATCAAACCATATGTAGAATATACTGCTTCTGGGCTGTTTGGCCGTGATCCATATAAAACTTGCGTTCCAGACGTTCCGTCGATCACTGCGGTCGACATCTTCAGTCGACTGACCAGTCGCAAAGAGATCGCCGACGAGGAGATATCTACGCACTCATCGCTGCCCGGACCTGTGCCACTGAAGATGTCGACCGCAGTGATCGACGAAACGTCTTGAACGCAAGTTTTATTTAGACCACAGCCGAACACCCCGAAAGCTGTATATTCTACATGCAACGCCGGGCGTGAAAGCCTAAAGACTTATATATATCAAACCACTTCTAGCTCGTCAGGGCCTCGTTTCTGTCCCGAATTTTGGCCAAGATATATGTTGCGAACAATATTAATGTATAGTCTATGAGCTCTAAAGACAAAAAAGGCATTTATTTTTAGTACCTTCAGAAAAAAGTCACAAAAAATTTCCAGTTATTTGGGATAGCGAAAAAATATTTTATGTCCAATATGGTGTTAATTAAGTTGTATTCGTCTCGGGATTGTTTTTAAAATCGTTGTTGTTCAGTCAGTTAAAATGTAGTTACGGCTTACGCTACACTAGACGGCAATTCCGTCGCGGAGTTCATCATCATCATATCAGCCACACACAGTCCACTGCTGAACATAAGCCTCTCCTATAGACTTCCATAACGACCGATCTAAAGCAGCCCGCATCCAGCGCTTCCCGGCGACCTTGATGAGGTCGTCCTTCCACCCGCCGTTGGGCGTCCTCCACTACGCTTGCCCGTACGCGGTCGCTATTCCAAAACTTGTTTCTCCATCGGCCATCTGTTCTGCGAGCTATGTGTCCCGCCCACTGCTACTTCAACGAGCTAATCCGCTGGGCTACGTCGCGCGTCGGTTACTTTTGTCCTCCAACAGATAACATCAGATCACAGAGTTATTTCATATAAATTATTAACTGACTATTAACGGGTACACTGCGCCGATGTTCGATGATATGCAATCACAGAGGATTCGCGACGGAAACTCCGTCTAGTGTAGTAAAATCCTAACACATTGGACCTCATCACATCATAAAATAATAACCTGATACCTGAAATTACCAAAAAATACTCATACAATCATGTATTTTAATAAAAAAAAAGACGTGTGCAGCTACTTTTTTTTGTTGACTGTACCTTTCATATGAGGATTGTTTTGCTTATATAGTTTATGTGCGTGTGTAAACTCTTCCCAATATACACACAGAATTTGCGGGACACAAAAAAAGGAGAGTATAAAATAGTTAGCTTTATTTTTAAACAAATAGTAATTAAACATGAAACAACAGTTAAATTAACATGTTTTGCAACACCATACTTAAAGTTTGATGAAAAAAACTTAATTAAACAAAATGCATTTTTCTTAAATTTTTCGCAGCATGCCCAGACGGATGGAAACCTTAATCAGGGCACGAGGGGAAAACACTCGATATTAAACATTCATTTAATTCATTTTAAACCGTCATAAAATCTAACAATTTCAACTATTTCTCTGTCACTAAGAAATCTAAGAAAAATGCATCTTGTTAAGTTTTTTATTAAACTTTAGGATAATATAGTTAGCTTCACTATTTTGTCCTCTCCTTTTTTTGAGTTCCGCTAATTCTGCCGGTGTGTGTATAACCACATGTGATAATCCTATCTTAAATAGGTGAACAGACCTATCTGCAATGTGTTAACAGTCCTATCTGCATTGGTTAAGGAGTTCTAATTACAATGTTTAGTTTTAAGATACGTTAAAAATGTCAAGGTTTATTTCTCGTTAGTCAATTATTTAATAAAAAATTGAATTAATGTTTTATATAGAGTGTTATTAAAGAGGTTGATCGTGTATCTACATTTAATTCTCCCTGTATACCTAAATGGAATACAGCAGTGGCGAAGATGAAAATTTTCAAAAAGGAAGCCGGTGATCCTCCGACCTTGATCTAGTTTGTCATGCACCTTACTACCAACTGGGAAGCCGGCGGGAATTGGGTTATTGGTATCCATCGCCACTGATTAATATAGTATTATATAAAGAGACTTCCCGATGTGAAATATTTTGCTCACTTTGTTGAAATATGTTGACGTCCTAAGTATAAGGACGTATCTGCGATTTAAGAAATTTAACCAAATAACGATGTCATAAATACAACATAATATATAAAATGGCTTCCTAATGTTATAATATTCATAAGTTCACTGTATTGAGAAATGTATAATATGCTGATTTCCAAAGTAAAAAGGTGTATCTGCGGTTTTATAAGTTGAAACTACACAATATAACAGTGACTTCCTAAGTTATAGTATTACTAGGTTCACTGTATGTATTGAAATAATATATTATTATGTAAGTATATATTGATGTCTAAAATAAATGGGCGTATCTGCAATTTAGCAAAATGAAACTATACAACATAATTATATAGTGACTTCCAAGTGTATTCCTAGGTTCCCTGTATTGAAAAATGATTATAGTCTGTTTTTTTTTTAATTCAGATAGTAAATTGACAACTGCAAATGTCAAATTTTGAAATAATGATACCAGCTTTTAGTACTTAGTGACGTGCTCGAAACTATCGATAATGTTTGTGGCCTAGATACAAGTGGTTTGCCTTTATTCTATTTTAAGAAAAAAAAAATTAAAATGTTGTTTAGTTTTGTACACTATCCTTATAAGGTAACTATAAAATAACCTACAAAAATCTGTACTAAATTTAATTTATCGACAACTTTCGATACTGGTGGCACATGACTATTTTTTAATTGCAATAAACCGGCAACACAGGTACTGTCATTTTACTATCTGAAATTAAAAAACAGACTATAATATGCTTAGTCCAAAGTAAAAAGGCGTATATGCGAAGTTGCAAACTTAAACTACACAACGGCGTCATAGACTTCTTTTCCTTATAGTATTCCTATATTCACTGTATTTAAATATGTGTCAAATATTGTACATCGAAAGTAAAAGGGCATATCTGCAATTTTGTACAAAATAAACTACACAACGACCTATGTGATTATACAATCGAGGAAATTGTCAATGATAAACAAATGCGCAGCATAGTCGAAAACTCGAAGATCTTGGTGAGATCATACACCCAGTGAGTTTTAAATATTTCTCATACTAGCTTTTACCCGCGCCTCCGTCCGCGTTGATGTCGGTTATCGCGACCAAACTTAGCCTGTCCTATGCCAAGGTCTAATCTACCTCTGTACCAAATTTAATTAAAATCGGTTCAGTGGTTTAGGTATGTAAACGTTACCTAATAAAAGGGGTAAATAGACATCAATTGGGTGAATAGAAATAAAATGGTCGTTAGGTTTTTTAAAATAACTTTACAATATTTCAAGTTTCTAAACAGACATTTGGTATTTCTGTTTATTATTACATTGAACCATAGCTTCACTTGAAATGGAAATCACTAAAGAATTTAGATGATCATTTTATTTCTATTCAAACCGTTTTACGGTACAGGCATTTCGCATTTATTTCAAGCTTTTATTTTGGAGCCAATACATTTATTTACAATATGTACATTAGAATTATTTAAATAAAAATTTAAAAACATTACATAATATATACAAACCTGCAGATTCAGGCGTCAAAGAATTCCTCCCCATCGACGTCAACTGGGAGAGTGGCCAGAAGGCTGGCGGTATTGTCACGTTGAATGGCAACACCAAAACCGGCCCTCTGGTCACGGGTAGCGTCTATTAACCGTTTGGATAATATCTTTAAATAATAGACGGGCACTTGGACCCATGATCCCAGCGTCTCGACCCCAAATGGCACAAATATGTAATTATCACTTAGTTACTATATTTGCGCCGTTTGTGGGTCTCTGCCGAAGCAGCAGCAGCGCAGGCAGTCTCCAGTCCTTGGAAGATGGGAAGGCGCAAGCTTTTATTTAATTTCACTTGTGCCGTTATTTATAATCAAATCTTGCAAGTTAAATTTGATCCATTTCCTGGTTTCCGATTGAGATGGAATTTTGCATGCATGTATAAATCGGATTACAATGCAATATAATTGTGAATTAGAGCTGATCTGATGATGGACCTGGAAGTTGGCCATAGGAACTCCGTAATTAAACGACGCAACCCCAATGATGGACCTTGAAGCTGGCCATAGGAACTCCGTAATAAAACGACGCAACCCGTCTTAACGAGAATGCTATACGCGTGAATAATATGCAACTCCAACAAATTTCGGAAAATTTAATTTTTTAGTTCATTTTATTAACAAATAATAAAAGCTTATTTTTGAAAAAGGTTTTGTTTTTTAACTAGGGCTTGCAATATAAGTATAGATAAAATTTTCACCAGTGTACAAGTATTTGGTCAGATACGCCCTTTTACGCGGCAGCACGTTAGTCATATTACACGAATATTGTCATAACTACATGTTTTTATTTATTCAAACCACTTCCAAGTTATTGTGTACATATTTATTTGTTTGTGGTGATTAATAAAATGGTTATATAAAAATATATGTTGTTTAATTTCATAGGACTGTTGTGAGACGAGTTAGATGTTTTTTTAATTTATACTTCTTTTGTCGCGTTAGGGAAAAATTATGAGAGTAAATTTTTATGATGCGCGCACACACCGTCACCTTGAAGTTAGCTATAGTCAATACTTGAGTTTTTCAAAAGCTGTATAACTTCTAACGCGTGTACATAAGTACACACACACTTTTTTATATAGAACACGTCAATATGACTTCACTGTGCATGATAGTAAGCTGAGGGCAAAGAATGAGGAAACTCCCTGCTCCTAAGCGGCTAAAATACGGGGTTTCTTCAAAAAGGGCATTAGCAAACTACAGGGTCGGCAGCACGAGTGTGACGCCCCTTCAGGTAAGCATGGTAACCACACACTATCAGGGGAGCCATGTGCTTGTCTGCCATCAAAAAATGTTACAATAGTGGCCCTCAGCTTGACGGCCTCCTCAGTTGCTTTTTCACGCCCCGCTTAAAGGACCCGGGATTGTAGGAAGAGGGAAAGACGTTTCCTAGATGTCTTACAAAAGATATTTCAAGTATTTAAAAAACAAAGATATACTAATATCACAATTTTAATACTTCATCATAATATACACTAATATTAATAAAATAATACATTATTGTAAATAAAATAAAATAAAAAAGTAATACGGTAGGTATTAAAATTTAGTATAATAAGAATAAGGTATATTACAAATAATCTCAATATTGTAGAATATACTGCTTTCGGGCTGTTTGGCCGTGGTCCAAATGAAACTTGCGTTCCAGACGTTTCGTCGATCACTGCGGTCGACATCTTCAGTGGCACAGGTCCGGACGGCGACGAGTGCGTAAATATCTCCTCGTCGGCGACCTCTCTGCGACTGCTCTGTCGACCGCAGTGATCGACGATCTGTAAGGGTGGCTCCAGATATGTGTTATTTGCCCGATCAGATCACCGTATCCGTGTCGCCGACGCGTATCATGATCGCATATGTAGACGGATTATGATACGCGATCCCGATACGCCGTTACAATACGGCCCGTCCCATGTCGTGTCGATTTTTGTCCGATCATCAAAGGTGATACAGATACGGGCGTCGGTCAGCCTACACGCGTCATTCGCGTTGCATCACACAAAAATGCTGAATTCTCGTACATTTCAAGCAACAGTGAGAGTTGACACAGAACTGGGCAATTTGGGCAATCATGACTATTGTTAAGATACGGATACAGAGCAAATCGAGGCGTCAACAACTTGATACGGGGCTTGATACGGATACGGTGATTGGATCGGGCAAATGATATATATCTGGACCCGCCTTAACGCAAGTTTCACATGGACCCCGGCGTAATAGCCCGGAAGCAGTATATTCTACACGCAACGCCGGCCGTGAAAGCCTGAAGACTTTTAATCTCAATATATAATTACAATTAAAAAATCTGAACTGAATACTTATACTCGATTCGGTCAAGTACCTAACTAAAGGTAAACAATCTTGTGGCGAATTTTTATAAAAACACATATTAAACGAATAAATTGAAGCGGAAACTAATTAGACTCAGTTTGAAAATAAAACTCGACTAAAACTGAATATAGTCGTATTTTGAATGCTCAGGTGGGACTCGAACCCACGATCTTTCCCTTACAGGGGTAATGCTCTGCCCACTGAGCCACCGAGCCACACCTGAAGCTATCCAAATTGTCCTATACTACCGTCTTAGGGCGACGGTGGGAGCCATCTACCGACATGCATACGAAATATCGGAAACAATGAATGATGTTGCAATCATTTTTAAACATTGTTTTTTGATGACTCCGCCCAAATAATTGAATGAAATTTAAGACGGTAGTATAGGAGAATTTGGATACCTTCAGGTGTGGCTCGGTGGGTCAGTGGTCAGAGCATTCCCCCTGTAAGGGAAAGATCGTGGGTTCGAGTCCCACCTGAGCATTCACTTTTTCATATCTTAATCGATTTGAAAAGTTAACATAGTAAATGCTTCAAAATTTCATTCAATAGTCGTATTTTATTTTTAAACTGAGTCTTCAAACAACAAAGTGGTAATAAGTACACGGCTCACCTGATAGAAAGTGGTTACCGTGGCCTATGGACGTGTGAAACACCAGGGGAGTCACACTCGCGCTGCAGACCCTGTAAACACAAAGAGTTTCTGTGCCGTCAGTGTAGAAGACAAAGCAGGAATAGCTTTTGGTCTTCCCACTGACAGCACAAAAACTCTCCAGTGAGCTCTGGCTTACTTCATTTTAAAATACAAATATTAAAATTAACATCAAGATTGTTCACATTTAGTTAGGTACTAACCAAATGGAGTTTAGATTTAATAAATAATATGCGCTAACACAAGGTGCTTCAAATCAAATATCATTATTTTTTCGTATAATGGACCCTTTGTCGCCTACTGGATACAGGTAAACATAATAAAAAGAATGAAATTTTAAAGCGTTTAGTATAATAACTATTTAAATTAATTAATATAGGGAAAATTGAATTGGTGGGTCAGTGGTCAGGGCATACCCGCTTTAGGGGTTAGATTAAGTATTTTTTTTCTACCTTTATCGATTTAAATATAATATTTCGGTCAGAGAGGTAATTATGCAATCTTTAATAAATATGAAAGAACCCTTTTTTCCACCGCAGACACACTCCCCCTCCACTCCGGAGCCGGAGGTAGAGTTAGGTATTGTCGGACTCAAACCAACTTAACCGCACGCCGTCTGTGAGTAGCAGTGCAAGGCCGAAGGTGAGGTTATATTCAACATATCCCTCATACCCCGGCTGACACAGGGCCATCCTTATCGGTCTGGCCCTCCTCGGGAGTCCCACAAGCCCCCAGTCCTCGGGAAATTTCTAGACTATAGAAATACCAGAAAACATTGAAAAAATAACTTTTTGTTTTCAGATAACTCGGCCAGCTTCCATTTTCCTGCAGTACCAATATATTTTGCACCTTAATGCCTAACTAATAAAGTCTCGCTCTAAGCTATCTTCATCCTATCTATATGCTCTTGGGTAGGCTGCAACCCATGTATCCTCTGTAGGTGTCTCGCCACATTTCGTCTCCTGGCAAAGCTGTTCTCGCAGACGCGACACTTGAAGGAGTACTGAGGGGCGCGGTGGCGATTCTTGTGGATTCTCATGAGGGTCACAGACTTGAATCTTGCTGGGCATTGGTCGCACTGAGAAACAGAAAAAATATAAAGCTATTAGTATACTAACTAAAAATGATTGCAACATCATTCATTGTTTCCGATAATTCGTATGAATGACGGTAGATGGCTCCCACCGTCGCCCTAAGACGGTAGTATAGGAGAATTAGGATAGCTTCGGGTGTGGCTCGGTGGCTCAGTGGTCAGAGCATTCCCCCTGTAAGGGAAAGATCGTGGGTTCGAGTCCCACCTGAGCGATTCACTTTTTCTCATCTTAATCGATTTGAAAAGTTAGCATAGTAAATGCTTCAAAATGTCATTCAAATACTAACTACGTATTCTAATCGATTTGGATTGATTAAAATAGTAACATTTTGATTCGGTCTAGGCGGGGTTTGAACCCGCGATCTTTGCCTTACAGGGGCAATGCTTTGACCACTAAGCTGACCAGACCTCGCCCTAACCAACTCAAATTTCTCTTTCTATATCTGTCTTTGAGGCGACAGTGGAGTGACTACCGATATTCTTACGAACTATCGGAACCAACTCTTTTTTTAAACATTGATTTTTGACTACTCCGTCCAAGCAATGGGAATGCCGCCTGTGCTTTTATCCCTACAGAGGGCGCCTCGTAATGGCCAATGTTAGGTGTCATCTACATAGATTTCATTGTTTGTCTCTTCAAATCTGTCAGTTATGAGTTTGTTATTGTCACAGAACAGGGCCAACAAAACCACTGCGACACCACAAACACTGTCACCAATGCCATTTAACTTTAGACCAGTGGCGTAACTATAGGGTGGCAGGGCTGGAAAAATGCCACAGGACCCCGACCCTAGAGGGCCCCGGCCCAAGAGGCCACGAGCTCAGGAATAACCTAATATTTTTAACAACTTTTGTACATAAGTACTAGAAAATTATTTTTATTTAAGTACTTAAAATCAATCAAAGGATGGCACAACTAAAGACCATATAGAAATTCAAACTAATCATTAAAATTTCAACACATTCCAAACAAAAAGATGTCGATTTTCAGAACGCATCCATTGGTTGCTTCATTTTTTGTCGTGGTACCATGCATACGGTCGGGGAATTCCCTCATTTTGTTAACCAATTAGGCTAGGAGCCAGTGACACTGAAAATCTTGTCATCGCACTATGGCACAAGACAGGCTACGTAACTTGGCTATTCTGTCTATGGGTAACTACTTACAGCAGTGGTTTATTACAATTAAATTCTAACGTGACTATTTCTACTAGGACGCTGGGGGCCCCATCCAAAAAAAATGCCACGGGCCTCAGATGGTATAGTTACGCCACTGCTTTAGACTTTACTGATATACTATTAAAGCCGAAAATTAAATGACAATCTTGTAGAGTGAATGCAAAATGTTATAAACTCTTGTTTACTTTATTTAACTTTAACACTCAGCCATAAAGTCTAAAATGTAACAACATTTTGTGCAATGTCAGCGGTGTGACAGTGGTTTTGGAGTCGGGGGCCAGATGGTTATTGTCGTTTGGTCATATGCTGCTGCCATCTACAATTAGTTTTGCGTCGGCATCGTCATTGGAATGAAATTATTAAGCATTTTGCATATTCAGTGGATTAAGTAGATTATTGGTCAAAGCATTACCCCTGTAAGGCAAAAATCGCGGGTTCCAACCCCCCTTAGACCGATTCAAACTTTTCTTGTTTTATAAGTCTTAAGGCTTTCACGGCCGGCGTTGTATGTAGAATATACTGCTACCGGGCTGTTTGGTCGATGTGAAACTTGCGTTCCAGACGTTTCGTCGATCACTGCGGTCGACATCTTCAGTGGCGCAGGTCCGGGCGACGACGAGTTCGGAGACCTTGCCTCGTCGGCGGCTTTTCTTATTTTAATTAATTTGTATATTTAGCACGCAAAATGCTTAAAAATTTCATTCAAATCGATGCAAGAAGTAAAAGCGGCGATGGCTTAGTGGTTAAGCAGTCTTGCGATCGAGAGGTTTCAGGTTCGAATCCTGGGTGTTTCACTATCGACGCGAACCAACTCCTTGTACAACCTAGTACAGCGGTGAGTAGGGTAGCACTCACTGAAGAGTTTTTATACTGTCAGTGGGAAGACCAAAGGCTTGTCCTGCTTTATTTTCTACTCTGACGGCACAGAAACTCTCTGTTCCAACAGGGTCGGCAGCGTGTGTAACGCCCCTGGTGTTGCACACGTTCATAGGCCACGGTTACCACTTTCCATCAGGTGGGCTATGTGCTTGTCTGCCACCTAAGTGGTATCAAAAAAAGCAATTCAGCTTAGATGGAGGGTTCAACAATAATATCAGTAATTTCTGCTACTAATTAAGTTCATCCCACAGCTTGAGCATGCGGTGAATGAAGTTCTTTCTATACAAAAGTCAAAGTTTGGAGTCGATATCATATCCGACTAACATTTGTAAGTATGGATGTGGATGGATGGATGTGGATGGATGGATGTGGATGGATGGATGTGGATGGATGGATGTTTGTGACTCATTCACGTAAAAACTACTGAATGGATATAAATGAAACTTTACAATAATAAAGCTCAGCATAACACAAAGGCTACAATTTATAACGATAACCGTTATCATAGCGATAACCGACATCCACGCGGGCGGAGCCGCGGGCAAAAACTAGTAATCTATATCTAAATATATATACTTCAAAGGTGACTGACTGACTAACCCAATCCACTGGACGGATCGAGCTGAAATTTGGCATGCAGGTAGATGTTATGGCGTAGGCATCCGCTAAGAAAGGATATTGATTTATTCTACCCCCAAGGGGATAAAATAGGGGATGAAAGTTTGTATGAAACTGTCAATTTTAAACCGATCGGGCTGAGACTTTGCATGCATAAAGTTACTATGTTGACTCAACACTAAGCGATCGCTTCCACGTCTAAACTACTGAATCAATTTTGATAAAATTTGCTATAGGGGTAGATAAACCTTGGGAAAGGACATAGGCTATGTAGTTGATTGAATTTGTTGAAACTTCTTGATGGAACTTCATTTTACCTGAATATGAGTTATTCGAAACATGTCGTAATATTATAAATTAAATATTAGTATTCATATTATCATATCATAGTAGCCTAGGTAGCCTAGTGGTATGGGTAATGGACTGCTGAGACGAGGTCTCGGGTTCGATCCCAGGTTTTACCATGACACACACCAATGGCTTTTCGATGCTTTTCGAAGTTATGTGTGTAATTATCGCAGGTTTATAAGTGCCCGGTTAATGGCAATAGGCTCGCCACATATTACATTGGGACCTAAACATAAACCGGCGAAATGTGGGTGCTAGCACCTCTGCCTACCCCTTCGGGGATAAAGGCGTGAGTTTATGTTATGTTATGTTATATTATACAGTGATAAAACTAAATATAATTGTGTGGAACATGTAAAGTGAGTTTTAGGCTATGTTTGGTCGCGTTAACCTACATCCATGCAGCAAAGCTACACTATATACCAGATAGCTGATATCCTACACTTTATCTTCATTTAGCTTTCTTAACTTTGGCGGGAGCGACTGTCTGACCGCCGGCTTGCATATAAAGTTTAACGATAGTTGAGGGAGCCTGTGAAGTGCGTAAGGATAGGAGCATGTCGAGCTGTTGCATCTGGAAAAGGAATAAGGACAGGATACGGTTGATATGTTTTTAAGGACAGCTTCTGTGGCGTAGCGGTTTAGAACGCGGCCGCTACGCAGGAGGTATGGGCTTCGATACCCGCTCAGTACAAATATTTATATTTGCATTGGTCTGGTCGTGCCTCGGAGAGCACGTTAAGCCGCGTCGGTCCCGGTTGTCATGCAAACATCTATGGCAATCGTTTTGGATAGAAGCTCTTAAAAATCCAACACCTGGTCTAATTGCAATGCTTCGATATCGCCTTTAGGTTGTGAAGGTCAGATGTCAGCCTTGTAGGAGGTAGGACACGACGGTATTCCCGTCCAATTGAGCAGTCCGACTGGGGATGTACCTCCGCCCTACAGAAGACCACGGCGATAATAACCTCGTGTTGTGTTCCCGGCGGTGAGTAGGGTAGCCAGAGCTTACTGGAGAGTTTTGTGCTGTCAGTGAGAAGACCAAAGGCTATTCCTACTTTGTCTTCTACACTGACGGCACAGAAACTCTCTGTGCTTACAGGGTCGGCAGCGCGAGTGTGACTCCCCTGGTGTTGCACACGTCCATAGGCCACGGTAACCATTTTCCATCAGGTGGGTCCTGCCTACCACCTCAGTAATACAAAAGATAGTGTTACCTGTACAGTCTTGTCCGGTAGGTGTATAGCGACGTGTTGTAGGTAGCTGCTCTGGCGGTGGAAGCCGGCCCCGCAGGAGGAACACACGTACGGCTTCTCACCTGTGTGGAGGCGCTCGTGGATCTAGGAGCGAAGAATCATCACGCAGAATATTATATCGGCTTATTTTCAGAGAGAATTTTAGCAACCGAAATTATCGAAATTAATAATATTCCCTCTAAACCCCTCCAACTAAGCTAAATCGCTTGTGCTAGGAGTGGGTTCGCGTCGGTAGTGTAATGGCCAGCAGGGCTAACATGCGCGCGTCGTCAAATATCTCGAATCGAGATGAGATATCATCTCGAGTCTTCTCGAGCGAAGTAACGCCGACATATTTTGTCGCGTCAAACTTTTTCAATTGTTGTCTATGGCATACACATTTTTTAAACATTTATCCGATAAAATCGGCCCGATACGGCCATTTGCTCGAAAGCACAGACTAGTTAGGGATGCTAGGTATGAAAAAAAGAGAAAAAATAATGCAAACAATTTTCGACCTTATTGACATGACATGCTATCGAATTTTTTTTCTTTTATTGATGATCAGCGTCATCAATTAACGCGAAAAGACACGTAACAAAGGAAATGTCATTAAGGTCGAAAATGGCTTGCAGTCGCACAGAGGTACTAAATTTTGATCCAAAATGAACCGAGCACAAGAAAAGTTTACACGAGATAACTTCTCGTCGACCAAATGAAGGACGAGAGACAAAACATTTTAAATGTCAAAATTCGAGTAAATAAGGGCACGTATGTTACAATTTGCAGACACTAAGTAGAGATGATTTCTCGAAGTCGAGTTATGTCGACATCTGAGAGATCGCCATGAAATTTGCCATGTTACCAACAGTCGATATCGACATAAAACGGCAAAATGCCTCGAGATAGCTATCTCGTGGCGCGCATGTTAGCCCTTCATGCTACCAACAGTCGACATATCAACATAAAACGACAAAATGCCTCGAGATAGCTATCTCGTGGCGCGCATGTTAGCCCTGCAGGATTCGAACCCGGGACCTTTCGGGAGAAAGTTTTTTTTTACCGTTTTGATATCCGTGTGGTGACGGAGAAAGAATACAAGTATCACCACCCCATCTCATCCGAAGGGTGTCGTAAGAGGCGTCTAACGGTAACATACGCAGACGATATCACTGCAAGAGAAGGAACACTCGAAATAAAACCCTGTACCGACTTGTCTGGCCAGCGTGGAAACTGTAGGACATTTAACTTTAATTTAATGCTTTTATTATGTTTTTTTATACACATATTGTTTATTCAGACACGAAACAAATGTAGATTACATTGTAAATTGACGTCTAAAAATGTCGCAGTGGAGTTTGTTGCGCCGTTTCTTCTCCACTAGCGCCTTGGAAGCGGCGGTAAACTTAATTATTATTGTACGTCAATAGAAAACATAATTTAATTATTGATTTGAAACTATGAGGACATTGGGAGTGGCCTATGTCCACTATAGCAAATAGACATACTCATGCATTCCTGCTCAATGCATATGTCGTAAACAACTTTATCAGACGTTGTTTACTGAATGGCGCGGTTCAATTAGCGGCCTGAATTATGTCAGCCATTTCATTAAACGGCTAGGCAAATAGCTTGGACGTTTAATTACTTGCCTAGCCATTTAATCAGCAGCTAGAAAAAAGATTTCAGTTATTTCTGCATGGTTATAAAAAAAATAACCACGAAGGCTAATTAGACCTTCTAACCTAACCTATCTAACTCGGGTTGCGTAAGTTTCTCAATAAACCATCCCTAATTTTCTGTGAATACACCTCTGCCTACCCCTTGGGGATTTGCAGGTGTGGGTATATGTGCATATGTATGTAATATTCTGTCTTATTTCGAGGTGGTGTCCCATCTTCCGTATGGCCCTAAGCATTAGCCAGCCAGGTTGTTAAATGTTGTAATAAACGTTAGTTAGTAGTTTAGTTAACTGCCTAAGCAGTTATTTAGACGGCTGATTAAGATAGTTGGCGGTGACGTATACAATATTTGTAATATTTGGAAATCGAACCCGCGCCTCTTGTATGGCAGTCACACACACGACCCGTCAAAGCCACAACCCGCCACAACTGAGTTGGGAAGAGGTTGAGAGGATGCTGAGACTCCTCACCTTCATTTGTTCAGGAGGAGGCAGAAGGAATACTTGTCAGTCTCCTCGAAGCCGTGCTTGGCGCGGCAGTGCATCAGACAATAGGCTCAATGGATGATGACAGGGGTTATGTCGGACTCGAACCGACTAAACCGCACGCCGTCTGTGGGTCGCAGTGCAAGCCCGAAGGTGAGGTAGCTAGAGCATATCCCTGGCACCACGGCTGACCTAGGGCTATCTCTCTCGATCTGGCCCTCTTCGGGTGGGGGGACCACAGGGTCCCCAACTCGGTCCCGGTATGTGGATGATGACATGGCTGACCTTGACTTGTTCCGCGTTGGAGGCGCGGTAGTCGCAGTAGGAACACTTGTCAGTCTTCTCGTAGCCGTGCTTGGCGCGGCAGTGCATCAGCAACAGTCTTCTGGTGATGAACTTCTTGCCGCAGTGCTGAAATAGGTATGTATAAAGTGGTCTGTTTTAAAAATAAACGCCTTTTTTGTGCACACGGCCCAACTAATAGAAAGTAGTTACCGTGGCCTATGGATGTGTGCAACACCAAGGGCGTCACACTCGCGCTGCCGACCCTGTAAGTACCTAATAATGCTCTTCTTCATCCACCAGGATAGTCAGAGACAATGGCATAATGATTAATATTGAACTATTTTATGAATTATGATTTCATTTCAATATTTAGTGTACCTTTGGCGAAAATTGAATAGTGGACTCCGCAGTCATTGTTCCGATACAGACACAGACTTATAGCCAAGAGCCTACGTGGAGCTACTCATGAGGCGCGGGTTCGATCCTCGCTCTGTGCAAATATTTATATGCATGAATATGGGTATTTGCATTTGTCTGGTCGTGCCTCGGAGAGCACGTTAAGCCGTCGGTCCCGGTTGCCATACAAAAATCTATAGCAGTCGTTACGGGTAGTTGCAGCTCACAAAATCCAACAACTGGTCTAACTGCAATGCTTTCATATCGCCTTTGGGTTGTGGAGGTCAGATGACTGTCGCTTCATGAAAAATATCGAAGTTAGAAACCGAATTCGCAGTTAAAGTGGTAATGCGGACCCCAGAATCCAAGCTGATAGCTTCAGATGGGACTGGGATTAACGCTAGGAGCAAAAAGCCAAGAGCCTCGACCAAGACCTGAGAAATGCTTGCGTTGGGCAATAGGATTAAGGGCCTGATACAGAAGGCGTTACTCCTCGACACAGCATGCATTGTGAGGAAGTTCCTCTCTCTGGAGCCCTGACCACCGGTAGCTTGGTTCCTTGGTACTATTTTTTATATTTTGAAATATATTTTGTATTTTTTAAGAATATATTTAAAAATGTAATCTGTATGTTTGTTAAATGAATAAAAGGGAATAATAATTTCTTTCAGCTTCTTCTATTTTTTTTTAACATCTTAATTAATTAATAAAATAATAAATAAACATGTATTCTATAACCTATGCTTCACGAAATAAATTGATTTTGATAAAATGAGGACAGACAGACGCATGCCCACAAAAGTTAGGTCATGCCAGCTGACCAGCAGGGCTAACATGCGCGCGTCGTCAAATATCTCGAATCGAGATGAGATATCATCTCGAGTCTTCTCGAGCGAAGTAACGCCGACATATTTTGTCGCGTCAAACTTTTTCAATTGTTGTCTATGGCATACTCTTTTTTTAAACATTTATCCGATAAAATCGGCCCGATACGGCCATTTGCTCGAAAGCACAGACTAGTTAGGGATGCTAGGTATGAAAAGAAGAAAAAAATAGTGCAAACAATTTTCGACCTTATTGACATGACATGCTTTCGAATTTTTTTTCTTATATTCGTGATCAGGATCATCAATTAATGCGAAAAGACACGTAACAAAGGAAATGTCATTAAGGTCGAAAATGGCTTGCAGTCGCTGTTTTAGTCCAAAATGAACCGAGCACAAAAAATGTTTACACGAGATAACTTCTCGTCCACCAAATGAAAGACGGGAGACAAAACATTTTAATTTAAAAAAGAGAAAAAATAGTGCAAACAATTTTCGACCTTATTGACATGACATGCTATCGATTTTTTTTTCTTATATTCGTGCAGCGTCATCAATTAACGCGAAAAGACACGTAACAAAGGAAATGTCATTAAGGTCGAAAATTGCTTGCAGTCGCACAAAGGTACTAAATTTTGATCCAAAATGAACCGAGCACAAGAAAAGTTTACACGAGATAACTTCTCGTCGACCAAATGAAAGACGAGAGACAAAACATTTTAAATGTCAAAATTCGAGTAAATAAGAGCACGTATGTTACAATTTGCAGACACTAAGTTGAGATGATTTCTCGAAGTCGAGTTATGGCGACATCTGACAGATCGCCATGAAATTTGCCATGTTACCAACAGTCGATATCGACATAAAACGGCAAAATGCCTCGAGATAGCTATCTCGTGGCGCGCATGTTAGCCCTTCATGCTACCAACAGTCGACATATCGACATAAAACGGCAAAATGCCTCGAGATAGCTATCTCGTGGCGCGCATGTTAGCCCTGCAGGCAAACATTCTATGTAGTATAATCTATATTGGGCTTGACTAATATTATGAATTGGAAAGATTTGTGTAGGTGAAATAAACTCGAAAATTGCTGGACAGAGTTCAAAAATTTCACAATTTTTTTTAAATTATTTCTATTTTTTTTAATGTGTGCTTTTATGAAGATGTATTATTTTTTTCACTCACCTCACATACAACATCAAATCCAGTATGAATTTTATAATGATTCCGTAACGATAACTTAGAAGTTAAAATTTTATGGCAGTATTCACACTCTATCTCCTCCTTAGTTCTCTCTGTCTTCTCTCCACTCTCTTTCTTACTTCTCAACGTTCTTCTAACAGGCTGTTCAACTTTACGTTTACTTTTTTTCTCGTTACATATTGGTTCTACAGGCTTCTCAACGATTTTCTGTACTTTAGTATCAAATTCTATGTCTTGATCATCGTTACCCCCAATGCAGTCAGTGAAATCGTGTATACTGTTTTCATTATCATTAAATGACTTATCATTTATTAAATCTGATATGTCAATGACGTGATTCCCGTTTTCCGATTTGATATTATTAGATTCTAATTTGATTTCGTATGAGTGTTTGCCGTTGATGCGATCCAATAATACTTTTTGGTTTTCTTCACATTTTTTACGAAACTTGTAGGAACTGTTGATAAAGACTATACAAGTGGAGCATATTTCTTGTGGTAAAGAGTCATTTATTTCTACCTGTAACAAATAAATACTTCAATATCAGTTTTCGTTGCCAAACTCCTCCGAAACGGCTCGACTGATTCTCATGAAATTTTGTGGGCATATTGGGTAGGTCTGAGAATCGGCCAACATCTATTTTTCATACCCCGATTCGCGATAACCGACATCCACGCGGGCGGAGCCGCGGGCGACAGCTAGTATATATATATATATACACTCTTTGTATAAGCTTTTTTTTTCATACGCATAATATGAAGACACTTATTTCCCTCTTGGATAGGCACATACAATAGCCCATAGAAGACAGTAGTGGTGGTTATGGCAGTCTCAATCCAACTGAAACCGCATACGGTCTAAGATCATCAATTGCCAAGTTCATTGATTGAAAAGCTTGGTATGCTTTGCAATCAATCTAGCTTTATTGATTACTTTACCATACTACTCAAACAATACATTCCAATTAGATTAAGTTAACATGTCTATAGAAAAGCCAGGTGAGTGTCTTGCCGGAGTCTGTTCACGACTGGGGTCGCGTTGCAAATTCATTTGCGAAACATTAGCCTAGTTTCTATCTCTTCCTGTGGGTATCTTAGAAGATAGGGATGTTCTCCATTCATAGAGCACTTGATAAAGGGGTAGCTAATTTGACGGTAATAAGCTCACTCCATGTTACGTGGGACTGAAAATCATACGCGTAGTAATGTAGGTGTTAACACACCCCTGCCTACTCTTTCGGGGTTTTACAGGCTTGAATATATGTAAATCATATTGTCAAATGTCTATACCTTAACTCCAGTAGCAGTTAATATAACTTCTGTATATTTTTCACTATGTTCAGGCGCTGAGAATATAGGATACAAAGATTGCACTCCTAAGCAAGTTCTACAGCAATTCCAAGTATTCATTTCTATATATAAGTAGTATAAAAATATTGATATAATTATGTAACTAATGAAGCATATTATGTTAATACATTTTATTTATTTATTTAGTTTAAATATTAATACAAAACATCACAACACAACACAGGCAGACGCTAAAAAAATGACATAAATGACATTTGAATTTTATTTGAAGTTTTGACACTTACGTTTAGTTCACTACTTTTGGCCACTTAGCTTAGTCACATATAATATGTTGTTCACAAGTCTCGAGAGAAACGTTGCCCTGGCATGCGCTTATTGGTATGCTTAATATAATCTATGATTGGTAGATATGAACTCCTCCAAACTCGGGTCTAAACTCGAACTGGGCATCATGAGGCTTGATGTAGTTGTCCAGGTTTGAGTTAAGCACACCGTCAAGCACCTTAGTAGCAGTTATGGTTGCCAGCGATATAGGCATATAGTTCGACCTGTCTGATAAATCTCCCGTCTTGCTTTTGACCACTGGCACCACCTCCGTTCGCGTCATTTTAGAAGGCATATATGAATGTCCCACACACATGTTAAAAAACAGTGCCAGTACTCTTGGCATGTTACAGCCCGCGTGCCGCAGGTGCTCAATGTTCAGACCATCGTGCCCCGGTGATTTGCCCGTTTTCATATTTTTAAGTATATTACGTACCTTCTTAATGGTGATGTGCTCGCTGGCCCCAAGGATGATTGTACCCTGAAATGTTTTGACCGACTAATGCAGTGATAATGATGAGGGGTGTTTAGGGTTCCACGAAGACCTGTGGGGCCCAAACTATATTTACCCACTCACCTCCCCTCACATGTGTTATTGATATCAAAACTCTCCGATAGGAACTATTTTCCGAACACGCTTCAGCTATGGCAGCAATAATCTGCCAAGCAACAACAATATGGGGTTAAGGGCATCAGAAGGTCCCTACAGCAGGGTCGGCAGCGCGAGTGTGACGCCCCTGGTGTTGCACACGTCCATAGGCCACGGTAACCACTTTACATCAGTTGAGCCGAGTTCTTATCTGTCGATGAAACAAAAAAAAAAGAATCCACATTACCCAATAGGTTTATGTCCTATAAGGTTTTAAAAAAATAAACGATAGTAGAGTATTAACAATATTTTTATTTTATAATCTATTAATAATAATAGTATTGCATGTATCATAATACTTTACAAGTAAAATTACATATTTTATTTCAATTCTAAAATACTACATGTCGTTTCGTATCCATTTTCGAAAGACATTTTTGCATCGAAAATACTCTTTTTGACGTTTTTCTTGCAGTACCTACCTAAAATAAAGTAACACGTAGGGCATGGCGGAGGTTATTACATGACCTCCGCCATACCCTTCTAATATTTTATATTATAACTATAAAAGACTAGAAATATCATATATAATTTTATTTTATTTCATATAATTAATTATAATTTAAAAAAATAATAGATAATTATAATTTTTAATAAATAATTTTTTGAAAAAATTGCAATAAAATCTTTCGAAATTTGGTCCGAAATCGATTTCAAATGTACATTTAAAATCCACAGCTTTTGAGAATCAGAAAAAAATGTAAGGATTCATACAATTCAACTAACATATTATGTACACATAGAAATACTCAAACCAATGCAAATTTACATTGTCATATTCATACATAAAAATGTTTACACTGGGCGGGAACCGTACCCGCACCACTTGCGTGGCTATCGAACGCTCTACAAACAGAAGCTGTCTTTTCCTGTTCAGATACATTATAGTCACGGGTTCGACTCCCATCTGGTTCACTTGTGCTTTTATTTCAAGGTGTGATGTTCGCGTAAACTTTCGTCTATCAACACGATTAAAATAGGAAAAATTCAAATCGGTTTAGGCGGGATTGGAACTTGCGATCTTTCCCATACAAGGGAAAGTACTAACCACGCCTGAATCCATCCAAATTCTTATATATATCCGTCTAGGGGCGATAGTGGAGCCATCTATCGACGTTCGTACGAACTATCGCAACCAATGAATTGTTACAATCATTTTCAAATATTGATTTTATTACTCCACCCAAGCAATGGACGTAAGCATGGTTCGGTGGCTTAATGGTCAGAGCATTTCCCCTGTAAGGAAAAGATCATAGGTTCGAATCCCGCCTCAACTAATTCAAATTTTTCGTATCCTAATCGATTTAAATAGTTAACATAGGTAGTCTTTAAAATTTCACTCAAATGTCATTTTATGTCAAAATCGTTTACTTGTTTAGCTAAAATTGTAATTTTTTACATAGGACACGTTAATATCATTTTCACCTTAATTGAAGGCAGTCTCAGGAAAGAGGGATATCTACATTGTTACAATGGTGGCACTCAGCTTGACGGCCTCATCAGATGCTTTGTCACGCCCCGCTTAAAGGACCCGGGACTGTCGGAAGAGGGAAACACGTGAGCTGGCAAGGAGTTCCAGGTCTTAATGGTGCGACAAAAGAAAAGAGTCACCGAACCGCTTGGTTCTTGAAAGAATATTCTGCACCGTATACGGGTGACATCTATGCCCTGCGCGTTTTGTCTAATTCCCTA
Source organism: Eilema caniola (assembly GCA_949126895.1). Lineage (NCBI taxonomy): Eukaryota > Metazoa > Arthropoda > Insecta > Lepidoptera > Erebidae > Eilema > Eilema caniola. The sequence continues at coordinate 1,237,959 of OX421485.1, forward strand.
TCCAGACAACTATTCGATCCGGCGAGGTAAGGCAAGGTCTCCGAAGTTGTCGTCGCCCGGCCCTGCGCCACTGAAGATGTCGACCGCAGTGATCGACGAAACGTCTGGAACGCAAGTTTCACATGGACCACGGCCAATCAGCCCGGAAGCAGTATATTCTACAAACTATTCGATCTTTACATATTAATAACATATTTCTCGACAGGCCCCTGTTCAGAGCGCGGCAAGTTATGGAAGTTCACAAGATGACGTCTGACGTGGTCGGGACATTTGTATGTCTTAGGACATCGCGGGCACATGTACCTGGAACAATATGGACGCTTTATTAGCTGAATATTGTTGCGTGGTTCCCGGCAGAGTATAATTTTACCCACCCTATGTCTTCCCATGTGGTGTCGTACAAGGCGACTAAGGGATAGGGCTGATTAACATCAGACAGATATGTACAGCCCAGACTCAGGCTCAAATGCATGGCTCGAGTCAACAATAGCGCCCGGAATACGGCAATGGGCTCAACCCCTATTACGTGGGACTGAATACAAATTGGTGAAATGTAAGTGTTAATTCACCTCTGCCTAACTCTTCGGGGAAATAGCGTGATTATATGTATGTACAATTATCCCCCCCCCCCCCACCTATTTTCTACGTTTCCGTTCCCGTTTGACATAACCACCTTGATGGTATACGTAGGGGATTCAGGCGAAAAATAAGGATAAGGAGGGGGGGGGGGGGGGGCTATACAATCCAGAGGTCCCGCGTTCGAATCCTGGCCATTACACTACCGACGTGAACCCACTTCAAGCACAAGCAATTTAAGTTAGTTGGAGGGGTTAGATTGAATATTAGTCATTTCGGTAGCTAATATTCTTTTTGAGAATAAAAAAAAACAAAAACGCAAGGAAGGGGGAAAGATGTTATTAGTTTTTCCCGTTTACATACAAGGGAGCAACATGGGGGTAACAAACCTCTCTTAATTTTATCAAGTACACATCAGATCGAAGTTGAATAGCAAAGTAAACAAAAACTTATATCTTTAAACGAGAAATTGTTGTATATTTTTTTTTTTTTTTATTTATTTATCATACAATGATATATTCTATGATATTGACAAAAAGCCTGCAAAACTGTTCTAACAGTTTGACTGCAGGAAAGAGTCTCTTTTAACTATAGGTAAGTACTATCTAAATATTACATAGTCATATCCATATCTGCATACATATATTACAGAAGGGCTATCCTATTATTTCACCTTTAAGGGATTGTACTTAAAAAATATTCCTTAAGTTTTTTCTTAAATTTGTTGAAGTCTGGCTCAAGACGAATGTTTTCTGGCAAACCATTTAATAAATAGGGTAAACGTTTCTTTAATGTTCTATCACCAAAGTAGTTTGTAACTCTGGGTACTTCCAGTTTGCCAGCTGACACCGCCCTTGTGCCATACTTATGGGTTATTTGCGAGAGATTATTTTCTTGACTGTTACGGTTGTTAATTGCCAAAAGGTACTTATGTTTTAAACTTACAGGAAGGATTTTACAAATTTTGAATAGTTGACGGTAGTCTCCTCTGCAGTTATTTTTAGTTTTATTATTTACAAGTAGTTTTAAAAATCTAATTTGAAGTTGTTCCAATTTATCAATATAAGTTTTAAATGTTAGGCCGTAACAGTCAAGGGCATAACTCAGGATTGAATCTACCAGTGCGTGATACAAACACTTAAGGGTGCCCACTGGAACCCTGAAACTCAGGTGATAAAATTTACAAAGCAGTATTCTTAACTTATTACAAATGCTATCAATATGTTGTGACCATGAAAACTGGGTATCTATTTTCACTCCAAGGTAAGTAACACAGTCTACTTTACTAATTGGTCTACATTGGCAGGCAAGTAAACCCTGGTGAATACATGTGTAGCTATGAGTGTACATTAGAGGTAGCTGTACAGGAGCAGGTAAGTATGGAGAGTGAATTATAAGAAATAGAGTTTTCTCCGAGTTCAGTACGATACCATTATCGTGTGACCACTTTATTACCGCGTCTATGTCAGTTTGTACAAGTCGACACGTTTCAGTAAGGTCGGTACCTGCTCGGAGTGTACATAGATCATCTGCAAACATGTGAGCTGTGCAGTGTTGTAGAACCCCGCACAAGCTATTAACGTGCATCAAGTAGCAAACCGGGCCACATCCCGAGCCTTGGGGCACCCCACACCGCACCTGTACTTCATTGCTAAGAGCATCTCCTACTTTCACCCGATAACAGCGCGACGTGAGATAGTCGCGGAACCATTCCTTTAGAGGATGTTTGATACCACATTCGTCCATTCCATGTAAAAGTGTATTCGTTTCAAGGGTATCAAATGCTTTTTTAAAGTCATAAAAAATCGCTACAACAAACTGCTGGCTGTCTAGATATGTATTTATTTCATCAGTAAATTTAGACAATAACGTATTAGTATTTTTACCAATTTGGAAACCATGCTGGCTCTGGTTAAGAATATTGTTTTTGCTTAGGAAGTTTCCTATTTGCGTTACAATGGATTTTTCAATGATTTTGTCAATACTAGACAGAATGGATATGGGCCTATAGTTAGAAAAAAATTTTACGGTCACCTTTTTTATGAATTGGACGAATGACAGCCTCTTTTAACTCATGGGGAAATTTATGTTTACTAACTGATAAGTTAATTAATTTTGCCAACACAGGGCTGACCTTATCTGCAACATTTTTTAAGTCAGACATACGTATGAGATCGCGCCCCGGCGATTTATTTTTATCCATTTTGTTGATAATTTGATTTACATCCTTACTCCTTACAGGTTGCCATCTCATACTCATGTTCAGCTCTTTTACATATGTGTTTCTATCCAACCATTTTTCATTACAAGTGTGTTTTATTTGTTGTATTTCTTCAGTAAAGTTAGACGCAAATTTATCACATATATTTTTAACACTTTATTATTTATTAAAATTTTTTTATTAAATTAAATTATTTATTCAGCAACAACAATTTACAACAATATGGATACAAATGATTACATAGGTAGATACATTATATAATACAGTAATTGAAAATTGCGACAATCTCTTTTATTTTGCTTTTGGGTATCCTGGTTCCCAAACTAGGCAAACGCCTGTGACTTGGGAATCAGTGTTCCTCCTATTTAATATGTATAAAAAGGTGACTGTGAACTTCAAAGTGTCTGAGACTAGTTATCACTTGAATAGTTAGTCGTTAATACAATTCAAATAACAATTAGGTTATTTTTATTATTATTATTTATTTTTTTATCAAAATTGATAACTAGGTATACGATTATTTTCAATGATTAAATTTACATAGTATTTTATTGTTGTATCTTAATCTCTTAATCTTAATCTAGTTGTGTGTGTGTGTGTGTGTGTGTGTGTGTGTGTGTGTGTGTGTGTGTGTGTGTGTGTGTGCGCGCGTGCTTGTTGAGGATGTGTTTACTTAAGTAGGAACTAGTGTTTCGATACCGTCGTAAGTCTGATCAATCAGCCATGCTTTTACTCGCTTTTTACATTCGTAAAAGGTAAGTTTATTTATATGAAGTAATTTGTTCAGGTAATTGTACAACCTAGTACTTAAGTAGTTGAATTGACACTTGATAAAAGAACTGTGGATTATAGAAGGTGGAAATACAACATCGGCTCTACGCCTATTAGAGATTTCTTTTGGTGCATGATGTTGTCTCAATATACTAAGGAGCACAAACAGTTTTCTTACTGTGAGAACCTGACATAGTCTATACAGCTCCTCTGTGGGGTACCGAAAAGGCTTGCAGTACATTACTTTCAAGACTGCCCTTTGAGCCCTTTCTAGTTTAAGTAATTTGGTCTTGCGAGCACCACCCCACACTGGGAGACAGTACATGATCAGTGACTGGCACAGTGAGCAGTACACAGACATAAGCGTATCGGTGTCCATTGACCAGCGTATTGTCTTAAAGATATAAATTAATTTCCTTATTCTGCTCACCAAATTGTCAACGTGTGCATACCACTTAAGGTGGCAATCAATTAGTACTCCCAAATATTTTACTTGAGGTGTAATTTGTAGTGCAGGACAAGTGCAAAATTGGGGCTCCAAGCAAGAGTGAGCCCTTATAGCAACCAATGTCGTTGGCTGAGTGGAGTTGCTAATGGAAAAGGTTACTATTTTCGTCTTATTAGTATTTAATGTTAATAAGTTACCGGCGAGCCAGTCTACAACCACATCCATTGCCACCTGAGCAGATTGTTCCGCCTCACTCCAGTCTCTCCCATGCACCAATAGAGCTGTATCATCAGCGTAAGTAAACAACGAGCAATTAGTGAGCCGAAGGGAACACAAGTCATTGATATAAATTAGGAATAACGTGGGCCCCAGAATACTCCCTTGGGGTACTCCGTATTCAATTTTACACCTTTCACTCACCACTTCGCCTATCTTAACATGCTGATGTCTATTTGTTAGATAGCTTGTGAATATTTCAAGTGGAAGCCCACGTACTCCTATACGTTCAAGTTTTGACAAAAGTATTGGAACAGAAACCGAGTCGAATGCTTTGGATATATCCAAGAAAATTCCAATACACTTTCTCCTGTTATCCATGAGCTTAGATGTCTCCTCAGAAAAACGTATTACAGCGTCTTCCGTGGAAACACCGGCTCTGAAACCGTATTGATTTTTTGATAATAGGTTATTGGCTTGAAGATAGTTTAGCAAGCGAGTATTTAGTAGCTTTTCTAGAATTTTTGAGATGGAAGGCAATACCGATATAGGTCTGTAATTTCCAACATTCTCTCTGTCGCCCCCTTTGTGTATAGGATGAACTAAAGCTATTTTAAAGGCGTCGGGAAACACCCCAGTTGTGAATACAAGGTTACATATGTGAGTGATATATGGAGTTAAAGTTTTGCGTGTTAATTTAAGAATGTTAGTAGAGAGAGCGTCGATCCCCGCCGCTGAGTAAGTTTTTAAGTTATTTATAATACCTTCCACCTCCACGTAATCTGTATTCAAAAAACAGATGGAGTTACATGTCGATTTGGGATTGGAGTAAGCTGATGGGGTCTTACTTGTTCTCTGAACACTAGTGGCCATATTTTTTCCTATATTGACAAAATAGTTGTTGACAGCATTGGCAGCTTTGACTACGTTAGTTGCCCCGGTTAAAAGTTCTCTGGGTGGTGGTGATTTATGTTTGGAATGTGTAATTTCTTTTATTAAGTCCCAGGTAGCCTTTGGGTTATTTTTCCTTTTCTGAAATTCCGTCTTTTCGTAATTAGATTTTAGTTTTCGTAGCAGAGTATTGCAGAAATTACGGTAGCGAGAGTATGTTAGTTTTAGGATAGGATTGTCTTTTTGTAATTTTAGAGCTTGATGCATTTTATCTCTGTTACGAATACAGCGAAGTAGGCCAGGTGTAATCCACTGCTTTATGTTTCGATTTTTTTTCGGCACTGTAGTGTACCGAGTGTGTTTATTTATTATGTCAGATAAAGTAGATGTTAAGATGTCAGTTGCTTCATTAGCATTGTTTGTTAAGAGAATGGCGGTGAAATTTTCACCTTCGATATCTTTTTGTATGCTTTTTATATCTACAACTTTAGAAGTATGGCGATATATTGGTTTTGGGTCTTGCAATATAAGATTTAAGAATACTGGTAGATGGTCGGTTATATGCGTTTTTATTACAACAGTAGTAGCCAACAGCTTAGTTTTTAAGAGAACGTGGTCCAGGCACTTTTCCTGTCTAGTAATATACTGGTGGGCTGGTAGTAGCCCGTGCGAGGCAGTAAGTGTGAGGTATTCATTCGAGTGTTTATCCATATTGTTGGCCTTTATATCAATATTTATGTCACCGACCAAGGCAATATACGACATCTTCGATATGAAGGGGATCTATATATAGCCAATATGGAGACATTATCACCAATTTTACAGAGAAGGCTGGTGGCATCTATAATTTGGGGCTCTGAAACGGAACACTGGATTGAAGACTTTATATACATAACTACTCCATCGTTTTGATTTTTAGGATTAGTAGTAAAGTGTGTGTTATAGCCGCTTATATTTGGTAATATGGGAGCTTTACTAAGCCAACACTCGGTAAGGACGATAATGTCGCAATCCAGCTTGGATTCTTGAAGAAAAACTGTAAAGTTGTTAAAATTTTTTCCTATACTACAAATGTTAAGATGTATCAGTGATATATGCTTCTGTGTATTTTTTATATATTTAGAGCAGTCACCCATCGGGACAATATAAGAACTAGATACTTGATAAGCATCTAATTCAAGAGCAAGGTTGTTTATATGATTAGTCATTTATTATATTATACCATGATCTCTCATATTATTCAAAATAAAATTATCTATCGACTGTTTCTCATTACCCAGTAAGCTATTAATTTTATTCCAAATTTTTTTAATATTTCCGTTACAATCCAATATACTATTCCTATCATGAACATTATTACATTTGGAAATTGCTTTGCTACATTTATTTCTATACTTAGTATATGTGAGTCTTTTTAACATATTTTTCGGGTCGTTGTACCAAATCATGAACAATCTATCTCTTTCTAAAACCATATGCTTTAGGTTCTCACCAATCCAACTTTTCTCGTTACGACTACTTATGTTTATAGGAACAATTTGATTTTTATAACATTTTCCATAGATATTTATAAACAACAATGCTATAGCTTTATATAACTCAACAGGACATTCAATGTTTAATAGCTCATCAAAATTAGTTGCTAATAATTCCCTCCTTACCAATCGGTTATCAATTACACGCCTGGTGACCGGCAGCGCGCGAGCTGTGTTGTCATCCCGCGCTGCACCGGCCACCGAGTGAGTAGGGTCAGGTTGCCTCTCAGTACTAGCGCGCGAGTTAGACGGCAACAGAGTCCGTCTCCACTGCACCGCTGCCGAAACGAAGTAGTGATCAGATATTTTATGAGTTATTACGGCTGAATGAATAAAAGCTGATGGTGCTCTGACATAGATATGGTATATGCAAGACTTTACGATTTTATCCTTCACTACTTCCCTTCGCGTTACGTCATTAATACATTTACTGAAACCAAATTCCGACATCATGATTTCGTAATTCATTACATTGTTATCGTGATAATTCAATAAATCAATGTTTATATCACCGCAAAAAATTACTTTTGAATGTTTAGGTAAACTATTCAAGAGATTACGCAGCTCAATAAAGAATTCCTGTTTTCTATCTTGTTTATTATACCTAGGTGGTCTATACATAGATATTAAATTAATTTGTTCACCATTATGTTGCAGTACAGTGGACACACACTCGGCGGATTGCATGACACTCGTAAGCGCCGTCATCTCGCTCACGCGCGCACACAGTTCAGTACGCGCGTAAACAAGCACCCCTCCCCCGCCACGCTCATTACGAGTAAATGCATTTACACTAAATCCGCTTATTTTATAAAATGAAAGTAAAGAATTGTTTATGTTTGCCTCTGTTATTACTATCACATCAATAAGTTTTATATTGTCGCCTAAGGACGCTAAAAATTCACTAAAATGCTTCCTTATGGAACATATGTTGACATGCAGTATATAAAGATCTTTATACTTGGGCCTATTAATTTGTTTGATCCAATCATCTATACTTTTGACACACACATAATTGACAGAGTTTTCCGTTATAGAATCAAATATATTCAAGTCTGCGAATTTTTAGGAATTTAAAGTACACACAAATAACCTAGGTATTATTCAATTATTTTTTTAATAATTCAGCAATGTCGGCCTCGGTTCGTACATAAATGGTTTTGTCGCCGTCAGTTTTTTTCACTAGAACCCTTCCGTTAGACACCCAGATGTATTTATACACATTTCGCAATTGTTTTTTTGTGTTCCATATTAGGGCTCTGGCTGTTCTCGTTAGATGCTCATTTATATATATGTAACTCTTATCGGAACCGCCTGTAATCACATCGCTTGTTGTTTGTGACATCTTACGGCGGTGTGATAGCCAATAACGGTCACGGGACTCCGCCCCCGACGAATTGAATCCAACTAATATGGGGCTTGACTTTTGACCCGTTTTTATAGAACGAGAGCGTTTAACCCATTCAATATCTTCTTTATTCACACCAATTAAATCTCTAATTTTGTTGACTACCTCGTTTAGATTCTCGCCTGGAAGTTGTTCGACACCAGTAATTTCAATATTGTTTTTAAGTGAAGCCTGCTCGAAATCATTTATTTTTTGTTCAAGGGCGGCGTTATATTTCTCCAGATAAACACACTTATTAGATATGGACGTAACATTCTTTTCGAGCTGTTGGATTTTGTTCTTTGACTGCTCGTGCTCGGTGATTAGTGTATCATACTTATCGGAGAGCAAACTCAGACTTTCAGTGATGGATTCAAGATGCTTCTTTAATACCGGTATTGCCCCAACCTTCTTTTGAATATCCTTGAGGATATCAGCATAATCCGGGGTAATGTCCTCAGGATCCTCGGGCGCCTCTTCCTCCGATGCCTCATCTTCACAATTATGACAAAAAATTCTATTCCTACCCTGTTTTAAGTCACCTGCCAAACCCTTCACGCATTTCCTATGAAAAGTTCCTTTGCTAGGTCCCTGGCATATAAAATGCGATCCTTTTTTAGTTAGGATTTGCTTACATTTTTGGCATTCCATTTTTACACTGGTTCAGACTAGGCCACACACGTCCAGCGTTGATTTCGGTGGTATCTAAAATGTCTTTCTGTACAACACTATTAATCACTTCGCCACTAGTAAAGCTCGATTATTAGGATTTTAATTTTGTATGATAGTTCAAAAACTGTGTTATATAACTAAATCACTTAATTATGAAAAGCTTGCAAAACAATAACAATGAACGACTGAGTTGTTTATACAAGCGCTGTTAGTTTTTACACGTACGCTCAGCTCGGAAACGGCTTCAACGATTTTCATGAAATTTAGTATACAGGGGGTTTCGGGAGCGTTAAATTGATCTAGCTAGGATTCATTTTTAGAAAATGTCATTTTATTAAAGAAATGTCTCTTCCTGACATCTATTGGCGATGTGAGCAACTAACTGCTTTAACGACAGAACAACACTAAAGTTTTCAACAGATGGCGTTGTTACAAAAAAATACCAAGCGAAGCTCGGTCATCCATGTAGGTACTGATATTAATACCTTGTGGCACCAATGAATGAAACATTGAGAAGCAAGCGACTGTCGTGATATTTCTATATTATGCGAAGAGAGGAAATTAATGTTGTAAGGAAGGTTAAAAGTATGAATGAAAAGGGCTTTAGGATCAGAGGTAAACCCAAGAAAATATGGATGGATTGTTTCAAAGATGATCTGACGAAGGAGTAACTGAGGAAATGACATCTGACAGGAATTAATGGAGGAGAATGACATGTTGCGCCGACCTTATATAATTGGGACCAGCGTACGTAGATGATGATGCCATTGGTATTCCCCCTTCCTGTTGACTGTTCTGATAATTGTTACACACCTTTAATTCGGACAATAATACAATTTAAATCAATAAAACAGTTCGTGGTTCCCGGCAGAGTAGAATTTGGGCCACCCCTTCTCTTCCCATGTGGTGTCGTACAAGGCGACTAAGGGAGAGGGCTGATTAACTTTAACATCAGACAGATATGTGCAGCCCAGACTCAGACTCAGATGCATGGCTCGAGTCAACTATAGTGCCCGGAATACGGCAATAGGCTCACCCCCTATTACGTGGGACCTAATGCAGATTGGTGAAATGTGGGTGTTATGTTAATTCACCTCTGGGGGAGGTACGAGTATAGTGAGACATCACGTGTATTTATGTATTTATTATATCTTAAAAAAGTGGGTATTTTGTTTTTTTTTTTATAAATTTAATTTTTAATAACTTGCAACAAAAAATACTCGTGATTTCGGGTAGGTTGGGTAAGGGTAGATTAAAAAATCTCACCACGTATCACAACGCGGGAGGAGGGGGGTTAAAAATTGATAACAAAACATCACGTGATTAATGGACAGCCCTTAATGTGCGTATAGCCATAAACATTTGGGGAAAATAATATTTAAAAATTCTCTAAAAGTAGTTTTGTTTATAAAATTTATTAATCTCCAGTATAAACCGTCATTTTGAATACTTTGCTAGTAAAGAACTATCTGATGCCTGCATAATACCTTCTACAAGTACTTTTCAACAGTTCCCTGCTGTTCCCTGGGCACGCCGTGTGTCCTGGCCAGGTGCAACCTCACGTTCCCTGGCCTGGCGAAGGTGTCCTGACAAACGGGGCATATGTACCTGTAACGGCGCTCGCGGTGCACCTTGTATTCGTGGACTTGGAGGCGTTTCTTGGATTTCTCGCGTTTGTTGCAGATGGTACACTGTTGGAGAGATCTAGTTTTAGTTGAATGCTGTTTAAAGTTTAAACAAATATCACACATTGAAATAAAATAATTTTTTAACGGATTCTATTGCGATTTATTTGGTATTTATTGGCACCATACCATGCCTTGGCACCAGACCATGGTCCCCCCCTCCCGAGGAAGGCCAGACCGAGAGGAATGGCCCTGGGTCAGCCGGGGTGCGAGGGATATGTCACGAGACAACCTCACCTTCGGCCTAGCACATCAACCCACAGACGGCGTGCGGTTTAGTCGGTTCGACTCCGATATAACCTCCCCCTTCGGCTCCGAAGGGTGGGGGGATATACGTGGGGATTTCTTGCACGTAAAAAAAATGCACCAGACCATGGCTGCTAAAGTAGCCGAAACCTCAGTATAAATGTAAATAATCGATAAGTGAAACAGACACGCGGCCATCACTGCCCGCGTGCGTATGCGGCTCAGCCTCCGCCCCCCATGAGCGCGGGCCTGAGGGTGACGGGTGGAGCCACCCTTCACCCTAGCAGAAGCAGGCCATGGCGTCGCCTCCACACACCGGGGGCGACTCGGGGACCGCGTCGTCGAGGGCCAGACCGAGAGGGATAGCCCTGTCTAGCACAACGACCAACATACGGCGTGCGGTTTAGTTGGTTCGAGTCCGACATAACCTGGGGAGGGGGTGTCCATTGTATCCGTACGTAAAAAATAAAAATATAAATGTTAAGAATACCAAATAAATCGTAATAGAAGAAAAAGTGTTTTATTTTGTATTATTTTCTATGATTTGACAGTAAACCTAAAGCATATGACAAAGTGCCTGGCCCTCGATTCTGCTAAAGCAAAATCAACTGTCACACCACAGATACAGCGATAAATGGCATTAAATTTTAGACTTTATTGCTATAACATTAAAGTCCAAAATTAAATGTAGAGTGTCACATTTCACTTTTTCATTCACTCTACAAAAAGCCATTAAATATTAGACTTTATCACAGTGAATTTAAAGTTAAAATTAAATGGGTAATTCTTACAGTGTCTGTGATATGACAATGGTTTTACTTTAGCAGAATCGAGGCCCTGTTTGAGGGTAATACGCGTTATCCCACTTAGGTGGTAGGCAAGCTGAGCCCCTCAGCCCATCTGATGAAAAGTGGTTACCATGGCCTATGGACGTGTGCAACACCAGGGGAGTCACACTCGCGCTGCCGACCCTGTAAACACAGAGAGTTTCTTTACCGTCAGTGTAGAACACAAAGCAGGAATAGCATTTGTTCTTCCCACTGACAGCACAAAAACTCTCCATATTTGGCAACTGTGCCTTGGCAGCTTAACCCACTTATAATAAGTTCTATGCATTCAATATTATAAACAAAACCAAGGTAACGGCACTAGTGTTTGACATATCGACATAACAACTTAAAGGTTGTCACTAGCAGTTGACAAACTTGATGAATGTATTAAGAAAACAACTGACTATCTTTAGATTAACTAATCATTTAAATATTATTTATAATTCTTATTTAAAAAGGTATTTAAACAGAACAAATCGTCACCAGCCCCTCTAGACAAGTGGCAATTCGCTAGCCAGCGTTTGATGGAATAGAATGACGAATGTATAGGATTTGACGTATTTGACATGCGTTAACGACTGTCATTTACGTCAAATCTCATACATTCGTCATTCAATTCCACCGAACGCCGGCTAGCGAATTGCCACTTGTCTAGAGGGGAAGGAAAGGTTACTAGAAAATATAGTAATCATAAAACCATGTTACTATATGAACTGCGATAAAGCGGAAACTCAAAATAGTACTCTGTACCAGCCTGTCTGGCCGGCGTGGAAGCAGTAGGCCAGTGCCTCTCAACATTGGGAGAGGCGTGTGTCCAGCAATGGACTAAAATTATACCGTCTCTTCAAAAGATATCGTGTTATTTAACTCATAATGCAACAAAATACACTGTATTTATCTTAACATAAACCAGCGAAATGCAGGTGCTAGCACCTCTGCCTACCCCTTCGGGGATAAAGGCGAGAGTTTATGGTATGTTATGTTATTTATCTTAAAACACTGTATCTATCCAACTATTATGGGTTGGAATTGTTCTTTTTTTTTGGGCACCTCCGTTGCTTTGACTGTCCTTAAAAAAGCGTCATTATAAGTATGAGACACCTTCTAGTGATTAAAAAACAATTGAATTGGGGAAGATAACTCGTAAATACTACCAGATTCTCCAACATAATCGCTATCCTTGAAGTAGTTCCGACATGAAAGCCATGTTACTATATGAACTGCGAGAAAGGGAAAACTCACAATAGAACTCTGTACTAGCCCGTCTGGCCGGCGTGGAAACAGTAGGCCCATGCCGAGGATTGTGTCCAGCAGTGGACTAAAATTTTACCGTCTTTTCAAAAGATATCGTGTTAACTCATAATGCAACAAAAAACACTGTATTTATCTTAAAACACTGTTTCTATCCAACTATTATGGGTTGGAATTGTTCTTTTTTTTGGGTACCTCCGTTGCTTTGACTGTCCTTAAAAAAGCGTCATTATAAGTATGAGACACCTTCTAATGATTAGAAAACAATTGAATTGGAGAAGATAACTCGTAAATGCTACCAGTGTGGGCAGATTCTCCAACATAATCGCTATCCTTGAAGTAGTTCCGACATAACCTCCGTCTCTACAGTCTCTCACTGTTTTTTAGCTTAGTATTTTGAGGAAATAAATACACTCCACTAACATTACATCCCGGTACTGAACAAAGCGGCAAGATAGAGTATATTCATAAAAAATCGTCAGACAAACGATGAAATCTACGTAGATGACAGCTGACATTGGCCATTACGACGATGCGCCCTCTGTAGAGATAAAAGCGCAGTTGGCATCTCCATTGATGAATGATTTCAAAATTGTAATAAAAGTTCTGTAACTGAATTTTATAATAAGCCATATATTTGCCTTCTAGGTCACCAATGACCATGTTTCGTTTTCGTATGTCGGCGCGTTAATAATTGTGTGATTAGAGTTAATGAAATTCACTCTGGCGTAATGCAAGACACTGGTGCTCTATGGTCGAGTGTGACGTCATTCGTTCATTCGGACTGTCGGTTTGAGTTTGACAGATCATTGACTTTTGTGCGGCGCGCAGATAATCGAGCGAGATCAGTATCGCTGTGAACCTCGACCAAGCACTACGTGTCTAGCAGAACGCTTCTAGTTCGGTTGAATATACTTGGTTATTTATATCGTGAGTGTGTCTGTAAAATGCGTAGTCAGTGATTAATGTAATTGAAATATGGTGATTCATGTATTTGGTTGTCATATCTCCTCGTTCGCATATCCACGCGGATTGTAAGCGTTAGCTTACAATGGGCTACTAAGAGGCCCCAGACCCGAAGTAACACCCATGTGCCTACATATATAATAGGGGTTAAAGTATGAAATATCCGTTTCATTGTAATAGGTACTTCGAATTGACATAGAACCTTCATGGTTTGAAATTTTTGAGTGAAACTTTTTCCACATGGTACCTATGTAGTTCTTCATTTAAAAATGTGCAACATTCGATTATCGACTTTCAGTTGTTTTTTTTATTCAGCTTAGACAAGAAAGATGGATACTTCGAAAATTCGAGTGATTTTTAAATACGAGTTCCGACGCGGAACTAACGCGGCAGAAACAGCTCGCAATATCAATGTTGCGTTTGGAGAGGGGACTGCTAATGAACGCACCGTGCGATTTTGGTTTAAACGCTTTCTTTTTTGATGGAAACTTTGATTTGAAGAACGAACCACGAGGAAGGCCGTCCACACAGGTGAATAACAATGAATTGAAAGACATGGTGGAAGCCGATCCGAGCCAAACTACCCAGGAATTAGCTGCATGGTTTAACGTTACCTTACCAACAATATTGACTCATTTGCGTCAAATCAATAAAATAAAAAAATGTGAAAAATGGGTACCTCATGATTTGACTGATCTGCAGAAAGAAATGCGTGTTGAAACTTGTGTTGCCTTGTTGAATCGATACAGAAACGAAGGAATATTGGATCGAATTGTGACATGTGATGAAAAGTGGATTCTTTACGATAACCGTAAGCGAAAAATGCAATGGCTGACCCCAGGTGAACCGCCACAACAGTGTCCTAAAGCAAAGCTTACCAATAAAAAGGTAATGGTAACTGTTTGGTGGTCTCAGCATGGTGTTATTCACTATAGCTTTCTACGATCTGGTCAAGCAATAACGGCAGATGTCTACTGTGCCGAACTCCGAACAATGATAGCAAAACTAGCAGTGAAACAGCCCCGACTCATGAATCGATCTTCACCATTATTGCTCCATGATAACGCGAGACCTCATACAGCACGAGAAACCGTTTTAACTCTACAGGAACTGCAATTAGAAACTATCCGTCACCCTCCGTATTCGCCAGACCTTGCTCCAACAGACTACCATTTTTTTCGTGATTTGGACAATTTTCTATGTGATAAAAAGTTTTCTTCTCAGGAGGCAGTACAAAATGCTTTCACACAGTTTGTCGAATCTAGATCACCAGAGTTCTATCGCAAAGGCATAAATGACCTTCCTACTAGATGGCAGCAATATATAGATAATAATGGTAATTATTTTGATTAAATAAATACGTTAAATTAAAAAAAAAAAACGAATTTCAATTTGTCAGTACAAATCGGCAATTTCATACTTTAACCCCTAATATTATGTACCTATGTATTTACAAAAAAGTAACAAGTATGTGATGTCGCTGTTTAATATGTTCAAGAATATCGTATGTTTTAACACGTCATTGTTTTATACCACTTAGGTCGCAGACAATCCCACCTGAAGGAAAGTGGTTACCGCAGCCTATGGACGTGTGCACACAGACAAATTCTTCTTTGTTTAACTATCTAAATCTACATAATCGACGTGTCCCTATGTTTTCTTAATACAATATTTTTAAACTTTCATTCAAATTAAAGTATGTAGTCATTTATGTCAGCCACTAGTGCTTAAAGAAGATATTAAAAGTCAAACATGTAGTGCCCTTACCTCACCTTATAAGACGCGTAGATAGCCAGGGGCCGATTGTTAAAGGTGCAGAATATGTTAAAAAATATATAAGTTATATTATTAAAGGTATATTTTGGGGCACATATCTTGGACCTAAGTCGAGAGACAAACGAGGCTCTGGTGCGCGACGATTGTGTTATAATAACCTATGCTTAGTAAATGTGAGCTCGTCCCCCGCCGTAGCATCCCGCGCTATCCTCGAAAGACACCCGAGAAACGTGCACTGCGCGTTTAGAACACATTTATACTTCGTTTTAGTTCAGCCCCTTTAGACAAGTGGTAATTCGATGGCCGACATTTGATGGAATATAATGACGAATGTATGTAATTTGACACATTTGACATGCGTTACCGACTGTCATATACGTTAAATCTCATTTATTTCTTCATTCTATTACATCTAATTCAACGAATTGCCACTTGTCTAGAGGAGCAGATAGTAAATTGACAACTGCAAATGTCAAATTGTGAAATAATGATAATAGCTTTTAGTGCCCGGCGGCGGCGCGCAGGCGATGCGCGTCTCCTCATACCGGGGGCGAGTCAGGGACCGCGTGGTCCCCCTCCCGAGGACAGCCTGACCGAGAGGGATGGCCCTGGGTCAGCCGACGTGCGGTTTAGTCGATTCGAGTCCGACATAACTCCGGATGGGGGGGGGGGGGGGGATTCTTGAGGGTTTCCTGCACGTAAAAAACCCCCAGCTTTTAGTGCTTAGTGACGTGCACGGAACTGTCGACAATGTTTGTGGCCTGCCGCCATAAGTCCCCACCACGACTCTTCCGTATAAACCGCGGCGTAGATAAAATTCAAAATGGCTTGTAAGGTTTTGCCTTCAAAACCGTTGCATGCCGCCTCTCTGTCCTTGGGCATTGACCCAAAATCATTAAGCTACCTACTCTTAATTCTAGAAGAGATCACTAGAATAATTAAAACTATAATACTCTGTACAATATACTAAAATTTATGGCAGCATAATTATCTATAATACAAATTATATAATAACATTTTATTATTTTGTATATCTAAATCACGATTATATGGAAGATGAAATATACATTTTACTTATAAAATACAATTCAATAATAAATACATTTATCACTAAACAATGACATAATATACGTTAAAAATAATAATATATAATATAAATATATAAATAAAAATGGACGTTTTTTTGAAGAAATTGGAGGAAAAGCTTTCAGTACTAACATTCTTGCATTTTTTTAGGAATGGCAGTTTCAAATTTTTTGATTATTTTTGTGTTTGAATCAACACAATAAGCTAACAGCAACTTTTATTAAATTTTTGAAAAGTGACAGCTGTAAAAAAGTATTACGAAATTTATCACCAAAATGGATAGCATTTAGGAAGTACTGTTTATGAAGATCGAATTTAATTTATCAAGCGGCCAATAAAAACAAAATTTAATACACAGTTCTAAAATCTGGAAATGAACTTTCAAACAAAGTATGAATAATAGAAATAGCTATTAAATTACAGGAATAACGAACTCACGAATCTATAAGAAAATTTCGGCAATTTCATATGTATATACGACCTTATATTAGTATAATACAAATATCTCCCTAGGAGACCTCACCTTCGGCCTAGCAGTACGACCCAGAGACGGCGTGCGGTTTAGTCGGTTCGAGTCCGACATAACCTCCCCCTCCGTCTCCGGAGGGGTGGGTATCCGTGGGGATTTCCCGCACGTAAAAAAAAAGTATAATACAAATATCAAAATAAGCTAGTGTTTCTCACTTTTAGCAAACAATAAATGTATGTATACCATTCATTCTGCTAATCATCCAATCATATTTAGCTGTGCAATTTCCTAAGCATGCATCGTCGAGCACAGCGGTGCGGACAGCCTCGACAGAGATTCTTATTGGTCAGATTGGGTGACGTCACAGGACATCGACCAATGACAAGCTCTATCAGGCTGTCACAGCGCTGAGCTCAACGCCGTATGCTTAGAGAACTGGACAGCAGGATTACATATAGATAAGTTCTCCCCATTCAAAATATCAACCATTTTGAACGTAGGTTACTGTGGATAGTGGAATTATTAACCAATAATTTCAACCCGACCGTCAGTGTAGGAGGTTCCTTATGACCCTAGTCCTGCCGGCTTCCCAATGGGTCGCATGGTACATAAAAACTAGAGCGAGGTAAGATTTTATTTTTACCGGCTTCCGTAATGAAGATTTTCACCCTTCGCAACTGTTAACCAACTGTTAAATCAAAATATGCATAATAGGGAATATGCATATGATTCAAATACCGCGTAATTTCTTTTTACATGTGGCCTTTTCTTTAAGATTTACGTACATATTAATATTTTTAAATATTTATGATTACGAAAATAATTATCGAAAAGTGCGTAAGTTGAGGGGGAAATTCCAATGAGTTAAAACATAAAGTTATTGGTAGGAAGTTCCGACCAATAGCATTCCGACTCGGAGCTCACTTTGACGTCATATCCCATAATAAAAAATGTCTGATCGTGACGTCTAGTGTTTATTCGTTGTGAATAATAGTCCTGTTGCATTATTAAATTGAGACAAAACAAAATATTAATAATTTACAATCCGAAACCCTTTTGCAGCTATTCACGACATCATGTAGTTGTTTGCTGTCATATACAATGGCGTCACGACAAGCGCGCCAAAATGGCGGTCGTTTAAAAAGCTGATATCAGATATAATTCTAAATTATTTATAAAAAAACCAAATGTTGGTTATTTGGCACTGTTTCTTTTTTTAACTGCTTATACTGTTGATTGGTGGCACTTGGTGGAACTTGCTACACATCTTCAATTTTTAACATTTATACAATGATGTAAATAATCATTTAAAAATATAAACATGCATATTCCCTATTCCTAACATAGGTAACCGATGACCTACCTTCAAATTCACAATATCTCCCTATTACCCACAAAAATCTCCCCAATCTACAATTGCACCCTAACAATCGGCCCCTGTTGTTCGTCAGGAACGCCGTGCACCCTTCGCGTATGCGCGCGAACTTTATTCGGCTTCTCGAAGCGATGCTCGCATATGCCGCATAAGTAGCCGTAGCGCTTGCCCGTATGCGCGTTGTGTTTGTGTATCTGAAGGAACTTGCGCGATTTGAGCCTTTTGGGGCACATGTCGCACTGTATAGAGGAGATGGTGAGAATTTATGTTTGTTGGAGCAATAAAATTGGGAAGATTACGATTTTTTAGATGCAAGTAAGAGGTATTGCGAAAAAAATGGGGAAAATAATGAAAAAAAATAGAGACAAAATAATCAAATTTTCTTACGCATTTGAAAAGTTTTACCTACATTAAATTAGTGAAAAATAACAAATGAAATTCAAAAATGGAAAAACATGATAAATGTGATTATTTCATTAGTTGTAATGCATAGTTGAAATAGAGACACGTTGTGAAAGGGACATTTTGTGAAAGGGACATTTTGTGAAAGAGACATTTTGCGAAAGAGACATTATGAGAAAGAGACAATATGAGAACCCTTGTATAATCGGGACACTATGTGACCTATAAACATTATGAGAAAGTGTCATTTTGCTAAAGGGACATTTTGAGAATCCTAGTGCGAACGGGACATTTTGCGACTTACAAACATTTTGCGAAAAAGCCGTCCTAACTAGTGTACTTTACCTGGAAGTTCTTCTCGGGCAGGTGTATGGCGATGTGCTGTACCAGGTTCGATCTCCGGTGGAAGGTTGCGCCGCAGTGGTCGCAGACATAGGGCCTCTCACCCGTGTGACGGCGTTCGTGAATCTGGAATAGTTGATTATTCGGTTGATTGATAGAATAGGTTGTTTGCATCTTTGGTTGATTGTTAGGTCTGTTATTGATGGATGTGTCCGTTAAGTTTACTCGATTGATTGATAAGTTGGTTTAATGATTGATAAGTTGGTTGACTGATTGATATGCTGTTTGATTGATACACTTTTTTTTATAAAAAGTAATATTAGCAATCGAAATTAAGCTAAATGGCTTGTGTCAGGAACGGGTTCACATCGGTAGTGTTATTGCCAGTATTCAAACCCGGGACCTTTTGAAGATAAGGCCCACTCCTTAACTTAATGATTGCAGTTTGATATGTTAGTTGATTGATAAATTTGTTGGTTGATTGATACATCGGTAGTGAAGCTAATAGCTCAGTACTCACGGTGAGCGCCTCCTTAGTGGCGGAGCTGTACTCGCAGTAGGCGCACTTGTGTATCCTATAGAGGCCGTGGCGGGCGCGCTTGTGCTCTTGTAGTTGGTTGTTGTTGCGACATCGCTTGCCGCATGCCTGGGGGAATAATTAACGATACTGAACACACAAATAATTTTTCTCAAACATGCTTGGAAATGTGAACATTATTTTGACAACCTTCTTCGAGATAAATGGAAATTGCTGTACATGCGAGCAGCGGCCGGCAAAAGTTGTATGAAAATCCATATCTGTCGTGTTTTAGCGGCCAAATAAATTACTATGTAAACTCATATTTGTCGTGTAATTTGAAAATGGAACCATCTTTTACTCGGAACCATTTGCCAAGAGGTAACTTGTCCAAGGTATTATTTAAATACAGAACTGGCTTGCAAATAGAATGCTGTTTATTAAGAAAAATAAAAAAACCAATGAACATTTCGCCGCGTGAAAAATTACTGTTGTTCGTTGTTCGTCATTGATTTTGAAAAGTAGGTAACTAAAAAATTCTGCCTAATACTACTTAGTTTTAATTTCCGCGCATTGTTTGAGAAAAGCACTATACAAGCCTTGGCCACAACTGAGCGTTGCCGGACTCCGTAATGCGTGCCTCACACTACATTTGACGGCCGCGGCAGTAATGTACTATATTTGTCCCCTATTTGTCACCTTGTCTGTTCGTCCACGATGAACGCAAAAACTACTACCCCTCTAGACAAGTGGCAATTCGTTAGTCAGCGTTTGATGGAATAGAATGACGCATGTATGGGATTTGACGTATTTGACAGTCGTTATGAATGAAAAGACTTCCGAATGGATGTGAATGAAATTTGGCACAGAGATAGGTATACATACTTGTATATAAGGTAGGACACGACGGTATTTCCATCCAATTGAGCAGTCCGACTAGGGAAGTACCTCCGCCCTACAGAATACCGCGGCCATAATAACCTCGTGTTGTGTTCCCGGTGGTGAGTAGGGTAGCCAGAGCTCACTGGAGAGTCTTTGTGCCGTCAGTGGGAAGACAAGGCTTGTCTTGCTTTATCTTCTACACTGACGGCACAGAAACTCTCTGTGTTTACAGGGTCGGCAGCACGAGAGTGACTCCCTTGGTGTTGCACACGTCCATAGACCACGGTAACCATTTTTCATCAGGTGGGCCGTGTGCTTGTCTGCCACCTCAATGGTAAAAAAAAACTCTGGAATAAATCATTGGATAGTTTTTATACCTGGAATTGCTTCCTGCGGGTTGCGGGAAAAATATTTAGGTATCCCCCTAATACCTCCAGCTATCTATGCCAGAACAGGATTCGAACCTGGAACCACTAAGCTATCGGTACTTCAACACACCGCGGTAGCCTAGTGGTTTGGGTAATGGACTGCTGAAACAAGGTCTCGGGTTCGATCCCAGGTTTTACCATGGCACCAATGACTTTTCGATGCTTTTCGAAGTTATGTGTGTATTTATCGCAGGTTTATATGTGCCCGGTTAATGGCAATAGGCTCGCCACCTTATTACATTGGGACCTAAACATAAACTGGCGAAATGTGGGTGCTAGCAACTCTGCCTACTCCTTCGGGGATATAGGCGTGAGTTTATGATAAGTGAAGCGCTCACCTCACAAACGCAGTAGTTGGTGTGGAAGCGCATATGCGCCTTGTAGGTCGCCTTCATACGAAACTCCTTGTTGCAAGTGTTGCACTTATATGAAGCACAGTTGGGTAGCAAAAGACTCTTCTTCTTGGCTGACTTCTGGGAAAGTAATACATCTATATTATTATTATTAGATACACTCTATGGGCTGATACGTGTATATCTCTGCACTTGTGTTCTTAATTATTTTATCTACTCTGATACTATAATACAAAGATTATAAAATTGAAATCAAAACTCTTATGACAAACATTACGCACAGGCCAAAAAAAAGTTTTATTACGATACAGGTCTTGTATGGACACCTATATCATTAAATAACTTTTTAATTATAACGATATACCTATACAACATCCATCTGGACATCTACTTTAAAAAAGAATCCGCCGATTCGGAAAAAAAAAGAAACACGCATGCGCAATCGATGTTTGCGCCTTGGCGCCAACATTTTACATTTAACTTAAACAAAGTTTGGTTTTGTTTGTAAAATAAATTAGTTTATGTATTATAGTATGAGAGTAGATAAAGTAGTGTATGACACTGCACATAACTTGGTCTTATAACACTCGTGTGATAATATAAAAAAACTCGCCTACGGCTCGTTTTTTTAAAACACACTCGTGTTATAAGAACCCTTATTATGCAACAGTATTATAAACTACTATAAATGTTTGTCAAGTCTATTTTTGAAACAGTTCACAGTTGGAGCACTTATTACAGTTTCCGGGAGAGAGTTCCACAAGTTCATCACTTGATATGGCAAGAAGTGTATTCTGGGGTTGCTGGCACACGGAGGTTTGTTTAACTTCAAGGAATGGCCTCTAAGACGTGTGTTTGGTTCATCATGTACAAATCTAATAGTTATTGATTTGTAAGTATGTTTGTAATGAACAGGTCCAGAAACTACTGGACCGACTTTAAACTCTTTCACCATTATAAAGCTACATTCTTCCTAATTCTTCTTCTTCTTCATCCCAGCGTTAATTCCAGTCGCATCAGAAGCTTTTCAACTTGGAGTCTGGGGTCCGCTTTTTACCAGTCTAACTGCGGATTTGGCTGAACTTCATAACCCAAAGGCTATATCGAAGCATTGCAGCTAGACCAGTTGTTGGATTTTTGAGGGCTCCAACTACTCGTAACGACTGCAATAGATGTTTGTATGACAACCGGGACCGTTGGCTTAACGTGCTCTCCGAGGCACGACCAGACCAATGCAAATATCCATATTCATGCATACAAATATTTGCACTGAGCGATGATCGAACCCGCACCTCCTGCGCAGCGCCGCATTCACTTACCGCTACGCTACGGAGGCTGTACATTCTTCCTGAGTAACATATATAGGCTACTAGCTTTTGCCCGCGGCTCCGCCCGCGTGGATGACGGTTATCGCGACCAAACATAGCCTATGTCCTTTCTCAAGGTCTAATCTACACCTATACCAAATTTCATCAAGATCGGTTCAGTGGTTTAGGTGTGAAAGCGTAACATACAGACAGACAGACAGACAGACAGACAGACAGACAGACAGACAGACAGACAGAGTTACTTTCGCATTTATAATATTAGTATGGATATTGGATTTTCTAATGTTTATGGTTCAGTACGAATGGGCCGCTAGTCATACATATAGTAGAGTCAGCAAAGCGAAGTAGAGCCTGTGAAGTGAAGGAGAAAAGACAGCCTATGTAGCGTGGTGGGCGCAGGTTCTATCCCCGCTTTATTATTTTTTTATTAGCCACCGAAATTATCGGAAATTGCTTGTGCTAGGAGTAAGTTCACGTCGGTAGTGTAATGGCTAAGAATCGAACCAGGAACCTATCGATCGTAAGGCCGACACCTTAACTACTAAGCTCATCCCCTAGCCCTATTCCTCCCCCCTTCTACTCCATTTTTCGCGATAAAAAGAAGCATATGTTCCCAAGCTCTAATCTATCTTTGTACCAAAAACCCGGGACCTCTCAATCGTAAGGCCGACCCCTTAACCACTAAACTACAGATGCTTGGAGCCCTAGAAAATTCCAATAACTGGTCAAGCTGCAAATATTAGATCGGTTGTGGAGATCAGTCGCAGTTAGCTTGTCAATATAATCATGTGAAAACTATCTACTATCTATCACTAAGAAAATATCTTTAGTAATATTCAAAAATGAATAGATGGCACTAGTAGACTCATTTAAAGAAATTAAAAAGTTAAAACGTTTATTTGCTGACTTAGAATCACGTTAATTATTTCAAAACTTATACACATGATAATGTAAGCATAGAAAACTCGTTGGTAATGTAATATATAAAAATTTCGTGACAATCGTGCTATTTATTTATTTATTTATTTAGGTGATATCTAGCGGCATAGTGCATTATGTCTGTCACTTTTCCTAATCCCCACGGATATCGGACTCGAACCGACTAAGCCGCACGCCGTCTGTGGGTCATTATGCTAGGCCGAAGGTGAGTTTGTCTTCTACATAACCCTCGCACCCCGGCTGACGAAGGGCCATCCCTCTCGGTCTGGCCCTCCTCGGGTGGGGGGACCACGCGGTCCCTGACTCGCCCTGCCTGCTTCTTTGCCCTTGGGCGACGGGCGGCTCCACCCGTTGCCCTCAGGCCCGCGCTCATGAGGGGCGCAGGTCGGCCGGCGCCCTCCGACGCTCGAGCCGCCTACGAACGCGGGTAGCGATGTCCGCGAGTCAGTCTCGCTCACTGCGCCACGCCCGCTCTGCTGTCTCCTTCGCGAGCATGACCTGCTCGCAGAAGGAGGCGCTGGCCACCCACCCATCGCCGCGAGCAGGGTGGAGAGCGTGTGCACTCTCCCCCAGGGCACAAGCTCCCGCCTCGGCGTTCGAAAGCGTGTGCAGCCCCGTGTCCACGCTCGCGTCGCAGTGACGGGACTCGGGCGTTGGCTCCTTGTCCATTAGATGCAGATACCGCCCGAAGTTCCCGAGTATATGCAACCCTACCTGCATCATCTTCTGTGGCTTCACTTCATCATGCACATCGTAATCATCGTCCTGATCTTGAAACTGCTCCCCGAAGATCTCGTAGCTGTAGTCGTTCATCTCCACTTTCTCCATCTTGGTGCTCTCTCTCTCAACCTTCGGCTTGAGCGTCTTTTGGAGGCGGGATGAATACTTCTTTTTGGGTTTTCCTGTTATTTAAATATATATATATTTATAGATACTTTTTATTTATTTATTTTATTTTTTACGTGCGGGAAATCCCCTCTGATACCCCCCACTTCGGAGCCGAAGGGGGAGGTTATTTCGGACTCGAACCGACTAAACCGCACGCCGTCTAGGCCGGAGGTGAGGTTGTCACGTGACATATCCCTCGCACCCCGGCTGACCCAGGGCCATTCCTCTCGGTCTGGCCCTCCTCGGGAACATTAATTTGATTGGCTTATTGTTTTTTAGTAGTATGTCAGTCAGACAAATAGGTCCAGTAGCTAAACATACTCTCCAAGGCACTGAAACACCTAGTCCAATGGACATATTCCTGCATAGAAATGTTCGCACTGAGCAGGAATTGAATCTGTGCCCACTGCAAAGTAGACGAATGCCGTCACGCCACAGAGGGTGGACAGTACAGCGTATACTAGTTACCTGATATCATGTTCAGCAGTGCCTTCTCGGACTTCTTGCTGGTCCTTCTGAATTGTAAGGCCATGTTCATAGTCTCTATACATTGTGTGCAAATCTTCTGCGAGAGGCCATCATCCATTTTTATCTGAAATTATTATCATTGTTACAAAACATTAAATTACTTTTAATTGCTGCTCGTTCATAAATAGAATAATAATAATATGTATCGAGAGCATGGAGCACTGCGATTGAAAGGCTTTATACACACACAGGTACTACAGCGTTTTTTTTTCGCATTAGTACCATTTATAGGTCATTTAAAAGGTACTAATGCGAAAAAAAAATCGCAGCAGTACTATCATAGAACTGAGCAATGGAACTAATGCAAACGAACCTGTCAATCACAACGCTCCGTTCTCTATATACATTTACGTTACGAATACGAATATTTTTCGTGCACGGGGTATTTTATATTTAATTTAATTAATTATCAAAAAGGGCTGTACATTGTGTTATTACTAGTTTTACAAATAAGGTCAACTATAACTTATTTAAGTATAATAATATCTAAATTAAGAGTTAGTGTACCAAAAAAACAATTTATATGGTAAACAAATAGAATTTTAAATGTATTACCTTATTACATTAACAATTTGGGAGCTACCTGATCTAGGTTTTTGTAAACCTGTGTTTCAGGCTATGTCCTTTCAATGATAATTACTTTATCTACTCTATACTATAATACAAAGATTATAAAATTGAAATCAAAACTCTTACGACAAACATTACGCACAGGCCAAATTTATTATGATACAGGTCTTGTATGGACACCTATATCATTAAATAACTTTTTAATCAGAACGATACACCTATACAACTTCGATCTGGACTGAACCTCTACTTTAAAAAAAGAATCCGCCGATTCGGAAGAAAAAAATAAGAAACACGCATGCGCAATCGACGTTTGCGCCTTGGCGCCAACATTTTACATTTAAATTAACAAATTTTGGTTTTGTTTGTAAAATAAATTAGTTTATGTATTATAGTATGAGATTAGATAAAGTAGTGTATGACACTGTACATAACTTGGTCTTATAACAGTCGTGTGATACTATAAATAAACTCGCCTACTGCTCGTTTTTTTTTAAACACACTTGTGTTATAAGAACCCTTATTATGCAACAGTATCATAAACTACTATATTGCAATTAATTAGACCACACAAACAAAAGAATCTATATTTACACCTTATCGCTACCTACTTTAGCATAGGTGGCCCAGTGTCAGGTGTATTTATCTGCCCCTATGTGGTATAACAACATTTTATTTTAGTTTTCAGTGCAACACAAACATACATGGCTACACTACTATTTGGGGTACATAGCCTCTTCGGCATATAGTGTTTCTATCTTAAACTAGACTAACGTTTTGCAAATAGACCACCAGTTAACACACTCGTGTGACCTATTTACGAACAATTTTACTTCATCTAATTAATGCTTCAACTTTGTACCTTTTCTCACATCCCTACTTCTATACCGTTTTATGCTGAAAATATTTTAACTTATTTTCTAGCTAACTACCCATTCCAATTCAGCGTGAAAATGGAGTCAGTGTTTTGGGCTCCTATGCAACGGACACGACCCGAGGTAGGTTATTTGCATGACAAAAGCTTGGCTGACTAGTTGACTGTGTAACAATTTAAAATAAATAAATTATGACCATTTAATAAACAATTTAATAAATATGTAAAAAAGTTATGTGTAATTAATCACAGAATAAGTAAAACTATTATTACGACTTTTAGTTTTGAGTATCAGATTCAGGAGTACTCGAAACCGACGGGCTTGCATTTAAGGATTAATGACAGCAGAAGAAAGTTGTGAAGTATGTAAGGATAGAATCATCATAAATCATCATCATCGTCCAATTTAGCAGTCCAACTGGGGAAGTACCTCATCCCTACAGAATCCTGCTTTATCTTCTACACTGACGGCACAGAAACTCTCTATTCTAACAGGGTCGGCAGCGCGAGTGTGACGCCCCTGGTGTTGCACAAGTCTATAGGCCAGGGGAACCACTTTCTATCAGGTGGACCGTGTGCTTGTCTGCCACCTAAGTGGTGTAAAAAAATATGGTGGGCTGTTGTATGCCTACCCCGGAGGGAAATAGTCATGCGCCTATGTATTAATGTATTCAGCACTTTTCTGAAAGACACCTTATTACACTCACCTCAAGTCCAGTAACAAGTCTCAAATCATGCGATCTCTTTTCTTCATTTTCTTTGTTGTAAAATATGGACACAAGGTCGTCAGTACTGAGGCATGTCCGACAATATAACATCTCCGGAGACTCTCTCTCCGTTTTGGCCACTTTCGTCGGCCTTTGGTGCCTCACTCGCCGTTTTGTATTCATACGATTTAGCAAAAGTAGCGCCAACATTTTTATCCAGTTTTCTCGAGTATAATAACAGAAAATATTATGTTATTTATTCTTAAAACATAATGGAGGGGTAGTATATTAAGTTGGCTGCAAATTAATATGAATTCCAGTTAGATTCTTCACGTGTTTTCTGAAAATAATCAATTCTATAGTGATTTTGGATGACATCAAAATGACATAAGAACAAAATATAAACAAAAATAAAATAACACCACCTAGGGATGTGTCACAGTTATCGATTGTTAAAAACTGATTATATAAATTACTAGCTGACCCAGCGAACTTCGTACTGCCAATATTTTTCCGCCTGCGTGACGCCAGATCCCGTTCCCGCTGCACCCTCTACTATAATAAACATGTATTATACATATAAACATTCCTCTTGAATCACTCTATCTATTTAAAAAAACCGCATCAAAATCCGTTGCGTAGTTTAAAAGATTTAAGCATACAAAGGGATTTAGGGACAGAGAAAGCGACTTTGTTTTATACTATGTAGTGATGTTATGTTACTAATATTGAACAGAAGACATATTCTTGTAATTTGAATGTGTTCAAAATTCAGTCAAATCTAATCTCAATCTTCGAAATGTCAAAAACGGTATTCTCGTTACACAATTTTCATAGAAATCGTGGTCATTTTAATATCAGAGAGATTGAGATTACATCGAGGGCTAATTTGACATAATTTACGAGAATTGGCCATTTCAAATCTTGACATGATGAAAAATCTGATAAAATGTTATTGTTATTTTTTTTTAAGTTTTATTGTAATTTTTTGAAATTTATACAATTTTTATTTTTATGAATAACTGAGTTCACAACGAAATTTCTCTTAAATTTCTTAAGTATGTACCATTTTCCTAAATGAAAAATGATGTTTTATTTGCATGAAGTGATAATATATATTATCTTTTGATTAGTGATAGTGATAGTGTGATAAAATGATTTTAAAAATCATTGAACGCAATTCTAGCGATTTTTGATATGATTTTACTAAGCTTGTACGACACTATTCAAAATCGACTAAGCACAATTTTAATAGTTTTTACTTGCCATTGTAAATAATGTTTCCTGAAATAGTAAAAAATCTACCAGATTGGAGAGAATTGCATTGATCGAGATTCTCAGCTACTTACAGCTCCCGGCATATATCTTGACCCCTGTGTTGTCACAAAATGTAGTCCATATGGGTGTCTTTTGAGGATAGCAGGGTGTACAACGGCAGCGGAGGAACTCAAATACACCAATCACGTCAAATCAATCCGCTCGCGTCACCATTTCTCTTACAACTTTCATTCATATTTACCCCACGGCGTCGGCGCGCATCGTAGGACGATGCGCGCCTCCCCACACCGGGGTTGAGTCAGGGACCGCGTGGTCCCGCCCTCTCGAGGAGGGCCAGACCGAGAGGGATGACAGCCGGGGTGCGAGGGATATGTCGCATGACAACCTCACCATTGGCCTAGCACTACGACCCAGAGACGGCGTGCGGTTTAGTCGGTTCGAGTCCGACATAACCTTCTCCTTTCGGCTCCGGAGGGGTGGGTATCCTTGGGGACCACTGAGAGCAGCGGCGCGTAGCGGATTTTGAAGCAAATAATTACAAACAACTTTAGATTTTATTTACGGGAGAAAAAGTATAGGTACAGTTATTTGAAGGCGAAGGAGAGTCGGCGCGCGCCTAGTCGCCGTAATTTCTAGTATAAAAGTCGAGCTGCCGCCAGCCGCTACGCGCTTCTGCTCTTTCAGTGGGGATTGACCGTTAGTGCGATTACACATGTTTGATTGTAGAAGAAAAAAAATAATACACAACAGACTAGTTACCTTATTTTATTAATTAATTTTAATTATTGTGCGTAGGATATTTTGTACAAGTACAAAGTAAATACTACTACAACTTATAGCCACAAGAAGCAATCATTTTCAAGACTTCTGTACATGTATACTACTCTACTAGTACTAGACTAACAGTTTTTAGATTATCCTTCATAATAGTGATGTGCTAGATTGTTAAAAATGTATATCCGCAGAGACAGATCCGAATATCCGAATACAGATATTTATTGTCTAGATCCGCAGATACGGATCTCAACTTTCTAAGTCGATCGGTGTCTTTGACATTTAATGTGTGTATGTGTATTGTTTCTTCTCTTTTGGATGTGTATATCCAGCACATCACTAGTTTTTATCATTTGATGGATTTCATCAATTACTTATATTAAACGTGTTTAATTAAATTTAAATTGACTTAATACATCTTCTTCAATACATATCATAGAGTTAAATTTTAGATAAACCAATTCCACAGGTGTAACTTAATTGATAAATTCTTGCAGCTCGCTTACTTAGGTATATAATATACTTTGGTAATAGTTACTTACAATAATTATTATAATAAATATCAACCAGTTAAACCCTATTAAAATATCATCATTGCGTAAATCTCGCTCACACCAAGGCCTTCTGTAGTTCAACTAGCTGCCTGACTTTATAGAATCTTTTCCGTGAATCTGACCTCCATAATCCATTGGCCATATCGAAGTTCTACAGTTAGACCACTTGTCGAACTTTTTATGGCTCCAACTACCCGTAACGACGGCTAAAGATGATCTTATGACAACAGGGACAGACGGCTCACCAAAAGCCCCTCTATATTGCAATTGAGATTTTTGCTATTAAATAAACAAAATATACATCATAAGTATTGTAACTGGCATAATAAATAAATAAAAAAGCGTCACAGAAGTTACACTTCTTTGACGTGAAAAATTATCTAGTTTTCTTTTATAAATACGCGGTTTTATCTGCTCTATAAAAGAATCAAACCATTGTTTCCTAAGAAAACTACTTAATTGGCTTTTAAATTTTTAAAGTCTAAGATCCCAAGCGGTGCGATCGCACCGCGAGTCTATTGTTTACCTATTGTGTCTATTATTTACTCACTTGACAGGTTAAATAGACGAAGTGAATTGACAGCACCTAATGCCACTTTGTGAAATAATGATGCCCTATTCAATGTAATAGTGATGCATTTAGTTCTCGTTCACTCATGGCGCAGCAGCCCTCAATTGACATGGCTTTCTTGACGGAATTAAATATTCATTTTATTAGGATTGATAATTTAATCATTCAAATAAAATAGTGTTGTGACAAAGTTTGTCACAACACTATGTTTATTTCATCAAAAACTGACAACCCGGTAAACGGAAGCTGACTTCTAACTAAAAAATTTCTATAGTTGACCAGCAACAATACGGTAAACTAATTTTAAACTCTCGCGTTCCATGATATACGATTAAGAAAACGGGAATTAACGTGATCATGGTATAGGTATATATATATGGTATACCTTTGATTGCCTGACGTTTCGACCAGGTTACATCGGCCGTGGTCACAGGCTGACTGGCTCAGCGGTGGACGCCCGCCGTCTTCGAATCCGTGAGGTAGTAGGTTCTTCATCTACCCGCACATTTTCAATATTTTCTTTTCGCCATGTACCGTCACATACTACACTCACACTGTCCCTATTACGTAAGCAAACTGTCCGGTGTCTATCCGACTGCGTAGAAAAGCAATCAAAGGTATGTAAGTACCTATACCATCATCGCGTTAATTCCCGATTTCTTAATTGTATAACAATACGGTACTTTTAGTTGCTGTCAAACAGATGACAGATTACAAAAGTGAGATGCAAAAAGCCGTAAAGCCGATTTCATCTACACATATTAGGAGCACCGTTCAATAATTCTCAATAATTTTTAATCTACACTTAAACCAAATTCGATAAAAATTTCTTTTTAATATTCACCATTTTATAAGAAATACTATCTGTTGTCCGCTTATCCGCCTGCGTGGAAGTCGGTTATCGCAACCGAACATAGCTTATTTCTTACCAATCGGTGTCGCGTAAACTTCTAACGTCAATGCTTTGCGTGATAAAACATTTTTGATTCAAGAAATAAATCCTTAATATGAGTTCATTTTTTTACTTTTTCATTACTACCTAAAGTATTGGAAATTGATAAGGTAAAAAAGTATCCGACAAATGGTAACAAATACGGATCTTTGTTCTATTTCGAATATCCGCGGTTAGGAATACCCGGTACACCACTAATTATAACATAGCGCCACGTCATGTAGATCTAAATTTAACATTTGTATTATGAGTTTTACAGTACAGATGTTTCCTTACAGGAACAGATTGGATGCGGAAATCGGAGGATCGGCAAAAATGGCGCACATTGGCAGAGGCATATATCCAGCAGTAGATTGCAGTGGGCTGATTGATTAATTGATTGACATGAACATTACACTTCTGTTCACCCTCCAGTTATATATAAGCGTGAATATATATGAAAAATCTTTATCGAGTTTGGTTTTACATAATATATAAAATTTTATACCTATTAAAATTAATTTTTGGCAAGAAGAAGGTCTCTTCACTTGGACAGACCTGGGATTAGACTGCTGAACGTTATTCGGTCTTCGAACAGACTCTTTACAAATATTACCTGTGAAAAAAAATACGTTATACATTTATGAGGTATACAGGGCCCTAGCAACACCTTTGCAGACCATGTTATCCTTAGGCATTAAGGACATGTATCCAGTTGCCAATAAAATCTTTAAAAAAAAAAACCATGTTATCCTCATCTGGCTAGCAGGTACATTTACTGATTGCAAGATAGGATTGATAGGTCGGGGGCAGTTGCTCATAGAAAAAATGAACAAACTAAAAAGTAGGCATTTAAAGGTTGCACTTTGGAGCCCGTGATCCTCTCTACCTCTCTCTTAGGTGCTTGATTAGATTTAGCTTTCACGGAGCGACTGCTTTCTGACCATCCAAACTCAAGAGGAAAGCCTTTTTTATATCACATAAATGGCCGACCTGATGGAAAGTGTGCATCACCAGGGGAATCATTACTCGTGCTACAGACCCTGAAGAAATATTCTAATGCCCTTCTTGAAGAAACCCAGCTTGAAAAAACCACAGCAGGAAGTTCATTCCACAGCTAGTGCGTTCCTGTCACATCGCACTGTGCTCGCCGTATCCTGTCGCAATGCGTGAGGATAAACTCCCTGCCTATAGCGAGCGGTATGATGAGAGAATGTAGCTGTGGGCATCAAGTCGAACAATTATAGGGAGGTAGGACACGACGGTATTTCCGTCCAATTGAGCAGTCGACTGAGGAAGTACCTCCTCCCTACAGAGTACTGCGGTCATTATAACCTCGTGTTGTGTTCCTGGCGTGGTGTGGGGTAGCCAGAGCTCACTGGAGAGTTTTTGTGCTGTCAGTGGAAAGATCCAGAAGGCTATTCCTGCTTTTCTACATTAACGGCACAAAAACTCTCTTTCTATGTTTACAGCGTCAGCAGCACAAGTGTGACTCCCCCAGTGTTGCACACTTCCATAGGCCACGCTAACACTTTCCATCAGGTTGGTCGTGTGCTTGTTGCACCTCAGTGGTATAAAAAAGAAATCATCTGAGCATAAACCATTGTATAGGCGGCCAGTCTGCGCCATAGCCTCATGCGTAAGTCAGCAGCTGTTCCGGTTAGCAGGTTCGATTGGCTTGGGCTCTAAAGATCCTAGTGGGGTGCCATATATCATTACTAGCTTTTGCCCGCGGGTACACCCGCGTGGGTGTCGGTTATCGCGACCAAACAGCCTATTTCTTACCAATCGGCAGCTTTCTCAAGGTCTAATCTACCCCTATACCAAGTTTCATCAGAGTCGGTTCAAGTGTAAAAGACGGACAAACAGACACACACACACACACACACACAAACTTAACCATTTATAATATTAGTATGGATAGCATATTTAACATACAATACGGTACATCGAAATATGCGAATCTATTACCTTTCTTAAACCATGTTTCCTGCAAATAAAGATTTCTATTTCTATTTCTAACTCACCTGTGAAATTCCTACAATTACAATCACAAACATCTGAGTCAGCGACCACTTCAAGACTCTGAAAATGATAAAATAATACAAATATATATTATTGTAATGATATAATAATCTTTTTTTTCTCAAACATGCTTGGAAATGCGAACATTATTTTGACAACCTTCTTCGAGATAAATCGAAATTGCTGTACATGCGAGCAGCGGCCAGCAAAAGTTGTATGAAAATACATATCTGTCGTGTTTTAGCGGCCAAATAAATTACTATGTAAACTCATATCTGTCATCTGTCGTGTAATTTAAAAATGGAATAAACTTTTACTCCGAACCATGGCAACCAAGGAGGTAACTTATCCAAGGCGTTATTTAAATATAGAACTGGCTTGCAAATAGAATGCTGTTTATTAAGAAAAATAAAAAACCAATGAACATTTCGCCGCGTGAAAAATTACTGTTGTTCGTTGTTCGCACGCCGTAATGTCACGATCGTCCGGCAACACTACAATTGGTGGCCGCGGCAGTAATGTACTATTTTTATTGGAATTTGGTTCAGACAAAATGGGGCACATTGTGAGAGGCCTATGTCCAGCAGTGAACTGCCGGGGGCTAATTGATGATACAAAACTTACCTGTCGCACATATCCTCAGCCATATTCCTATCCCTGGCCTCGTGGGCCGAGTGCAGCTCCTGCAGTCTTCTAGCCGTAGATACGTAGTCCTTCACGCGGGTGACCGATTCAGATATATCCTTGACTTTCATCATATAGGTCTCAGCCGCGTTTCCTGTGTCGAGAGAGGAAGCTTTTATGGTATTGGTAAAATAATCTGTGCTGGAATGTTTGCTATTTACTCACGCTCTAACGGTTGAACGGATCTGACTGTTATTTGATACAGGGATAGATCATTCAAATTGGTTTATACTTTTTTGAATGACATTAAAGCATTTTGCATGCTAAATATTCAAATCGATTAAATTAGGAAAAAAATTGAATTGTTCATTCAAATTGTTTCAAAAAATGATTTAAAAGTTATTCATTGGTTCCGATAGTTCGTAAGAATATTGGTAGACGCTCCACTGTCGTGTATACCAAAGACATAAAGTAGACATTTAGATTGATTCGGGCGAGGTCTGAAGCTTAGTGGTCAAAGCATTGCCCCTGTAAGGCAAAGATCGCGGGTTCAAACCCTTGCAAATATGGGTAAAATAAGGTGTTATATACAGTAGGTAGATAGTTTCGTCATTATCTACCATGATAGCAATCCACAAAGTTGGGATAAAAGTGTTTCCTTTTATCCCAACTTTTTATCCAGTGTGGTTCCCATGGGTAGCGGAAACATGATCAAAATTTCACGTGAGGTTGGTAGCTGATGCTAGTAGGAAATAAGACTTTGGTGACTGGCAACACCGGTTATACATCACCATCTAGCGAAAAAATGCCGAACTACTTCGGAACGAAACAGTCTACATCGCGATATGAAAGTCTTTTTCACTAAAAGGAAATTTAGGTGAATAAATGATACTTATGGACGTCAAGATTATTGCTTCCACATTTTTTTTGGCAGACAAGCACACAGCCCACTTCATGGGAAATGGTTACCGTGGACTATGGACGTGTGCAACACTAGGGACGTCACACTCGCGCTGCCGAACCTGTAGGAAACTTCTAATGCTCT
Organism: Eilema caniola; assembly: GCA_949126895.1. Classification (NCBI taxonomy): domain Eukaryota; kingdom Metazoa; phylum Arthropoda; class Insecta; order Lepidoptera; family Erebidae; genus Eilema; species Eilema caniola. Next base: position 1,272,920 of record OX421485.1, read on the forward strand.
TCTTGAAGAACCCCGCATTGTAGTCGCTTGGGACATTTATGACAGCAGTAATATCTCTTACCAAACTCCATCTCTTTATCATCATCATAGTCTTTCTCTTCTGGCTCATCATTCTCTATTAGTATATCGAAGAACACCTGTCAACAATATACATTTAGATCGATTAATAATGGGCTTTTCACTATTTTTAATTCCCAAAATAGATCATAATATAAACAATAGAAATGAGAAAAAATTTATAACTTCTGTAAAAGCAACCGGACTGAGATAAATGCGATATTCTCTTGCGCTTCATACATTAGCACTACGCGCCTGACGCGGTGACGTCACAGTGTGCTTCGATTTTTTTTTATGGGGCGTTTTTGGGTAATTCGATAAATTGAATTTTCCAAATTTTTATTTACTAGCTGTTGACCGCGGCTCCGCCCGCGTGGATGTCGGTTAACGCGACCAAACATAGCCTATGTCCTTTCTCAAGGGCTAATCTACCACTATACAAAATTTCATCAAAATCGGTTCAGTGGTTTAGGCGTGAAAACGTAACATACACACATACAGACAGACAGACAGACAGAGTTACTTTCGTATTTATAATATTAGTATGGATTAAAAACTATTTGTCATAAAAATATTTCACAAGATCATTATATTATTGTAAAATGTATGGCTCACGATAGTAAAAAAAAGACGGGTTGCACTCTGGGAGTGCCGGCAGAAGTGAAAACATTTTCTTTTTTTCTTTCTTCGTTATATACATAGAAAAAGATAAAAAAAGAACATACCATACCTATAATATGGCGCTAATCATAGAACCTATCACTTATTTTCTGCTGATTTTCTGTCAGAAGAAATTAATTAATTATGAAAAGAAAAAATAAACACAAATAGCAATAAATTACAGAAAGAAAAAATAATCATAAAAAGTAATAAATTACAAAAAGAAAAAATAATCACAAAAAGTTTCAGAAGGCCAGGTGGTTTGAACCCGATACTATCTAAAACTATAAGGACTTACAGTCGAAGTGCTTACCGTTTAAGCTACGACGCTATCCATGGTAAATTGCAAAATAGATAGTCTTTACCTAATCTTGTATGACGTCAGTCGTCGGTTACGGTGCAAAGGTCAACTAATCCTTTTTTTTTTTTTTTTTTTTTACGTGCGGGAAATCCCCACGGATACCCGCCCCTCCGGAGCCGGAGGGGTGGGTTATGTCGGACTCGAACCGACTAAACCGCACGCCGTCTGTGGGTCGTGGTGCTAGGCCGAAGGTGAGGTTGCCTTGCGGCATATCCCTCGCACCCCGGCTGACCCAGGGCCATCCCTTTCGGTCTGGCCCTCCTCGGGAGGTGGGGACCACGCCGTCCCCGACTCAACCCCGGTGTGGGGAGGCGCGCATCGTCCTACGATGCGCGCCGCCGCCGTGGCCTGCTTCTGCTAGGGTGACGGGTGGCTCCACCCGTCACCCTCAGGCCCGCGCTCATGGGGGGCGGAGGTCTGTAAGCGCCCTCCGACGCCCGAGCCGCCTTCGGGCGCGAGCAGCGATGTCAGCGAGTCTTTCTCGCTCACCGCGCCGCGCCCGCTCTGCTGTCTCCTTCGCGAGCATGACCTGCTCGCAGAAAGAGGCGCTGGCCGCCCACGCATCCGCGCAGCGGACCATCGCCGCGAGCAGGGTGGAGAGCGTGAGCACTCTCACCCCCAGGGCCGCCACAAGCTCCCGCCTCGGCGTCTCAAACGCCGGGCACTCGGTGAGCGTGTGCAGCCCCGAGTCCACGCTCGCGTCGCAGTGATGGCACTCGGGCGTTGGCTCAATACCCATCAGATGCAGATACCGCCCGAAGTAACCGTGCCCGGTTATCATCTGCGTCTGACGGTACGAGAGGCTCCCGTGTGGCCTCTCTAGCCACTCCCCCATGATGGGCCTTACCGCCGCAATGACGGCGTGCCCTGCGCGTGGTTGCCCAAGTCGTCGCTCCCACTCGGCCACCATGACCTGGTGGAGCCGGGATTTCTCGGCCCGAATGTCCTCGGGCTCGGGATCGAATCCCCGCTCCCGCGCCTCCTTTCGGAACTGGTATAGTGCCGAAAGGGCCCTCGCTTCCAGGATCCACGGTGGCGATCCGGCCAGGAGACTCGCCGCTTCGAAGGATATCGTGCGGTATCCCCTGATGGCCCTGGAGGCCATCGTCCTCTGCGCCGTACGGAGCAGAGGCAGGAATCTGGCCCCCAGGGTGTCCGCCCACACGGGGCACCCATATAGGGCCATGGACCGCACGACACCCGCGTGGAGTCTCCTGCAGGAGGCCCCTGGGCCCTTCAAGTTGGGCAACAGCCGACTCAGGGCATTCGCCGTGGTGACCAACTTGGGGCGCAGGCTTCGGAGATGTTGTCCGAAGTCCCATCGACCGTCAAGCACGAGCCCCAGGTATTTCAGCTGGGGCTTGATTGACGCTTTCTTAACATTTTACACCCATCCAACGCCGCTAAAGAAGTTTTCACTTCAAAAAAATTAAATAGGATGCAACCATGGAGACTAGAACTATAAATAGGGCATTATGGGAGAAAAGTTGAAAGTGTCCAGCTGTATGCGCTAAATAACAGTGCAAAAACCTGCCACAATGGCGCTGGTGGAGGCCACAGGGTTTGGTATGAATGTAAATAGCAAATATAGATGAATTGAAGTATGCTGAGTTAAATTATTGAGAATTTCCACAACTTACGTTGTACAAAATATTGTAGTAAATATAACCTTAAAGGAAACGTGCATTTAGAGTAATTTGATATCGCAAACTGTAAATAGTACGGTTATTGACTTAACTTAGCATAAGTATTTCTGTCCTTCATTATTTTTCAAGCCTACTCTAACAATATTTGGCGCTTCTAAAAGTTACCCTCTAAGCTAATGTGGCGCCACACTAATTTAATACATTTTTACGGACACTTTTTAATATACTAGATTGTCCTCCATATACCTAGTTCTAGTCTCCATGGATGCAACCCTTTTCTCCTATACAACTATCTGTGAGCGACATTGCAGATTCAAGTAACGTCTAATGCAAGTCATTGCTTCAGTCCTCTGCCACTCTAGGACGCCAAAGCGACATGCCCCGGTTACGTATCCAAGCAGTTAGTATTCCGTCCGCCAAGTGAGTTAGGTACCATACATTTCAATAATAACTGTTTGGATACGTACCCGGCAACGTCGCTTTGGCATCCTAGGCGGAGGACATAAAATTTCACCCTTTATAAGCCGAACCTGGCTAGTTTTGGACCTATATTTGTCTATTGAATGAGTCTATCAATTAAAAAAACAGTCCACTTACCGTCTTCTGGCTAAAAGTGCTGAAGCTGTTATCGAAGCAGAATCTATAATCTCCCTCCTCTAGGGCGGTGTGTCTGTGGGTGTTATCCGCCTTCTTGTAGTCGGCTACTATCACCCGCCCCGCTGGGTTGGTGAGCTGGAAGGATATGTGGAGATCCCCGTGCGAAGAGTCGATCACCTGCAGAGCAGAGATAAATCTATATACAAAGCGAAATACCACTCACCGATTAATCATGAAATCTCAGAATCTAAAACACCTACGAACTTGAAATTCAGCAGGTAGGTACCTTATAGGAATCCATATTTAGGTAGTATGGTGTACAAAGTCCTAACAATATTTATTAGTACACTTTACATAGGAGTCAGGGAGAACGAGACAAGCACACGGTCGTCCTGATGGAAAGTGGTTACCGTGGTCTATGGACGTGTGCAACACCAGGGGAGCCACACTCGTGCAAGAACAGAGAATTTCTGTGTCATCAGTGTAGAAAACAAAACAAGACAAGCCTTAGGTCTTCTTACTGACAGTCCAAAAGCTCTCCAGTGAGCTCTGGCTGCCCTACTCACCGCCGGGAATATTGTGAGTTTATTCTGGCCGTGGTATTCTGAAGGTGGAAGTCCTTCCCCAGTCGGACCGCTCAATGGGATGCCGACGCAAAACTAATTGTAGATGGCAGCAGCATATGACCAAACGACTATAACCATCTGTTCTACGTCATTGTCAAACTCATAGCTGTCAGATTTGAAGAGACAAACAATGAAATCTACGTAGATGACAGTTAACATTGGCCATTACGAGGCGCCCTCTGTAGGGATGAAAGCGCAGGCGGCATCCCCATTGGATGGAAACACTCGTGTCCTACCTGTTCGTTCGTTCGGTGTCTTTAATAATCCGCCATCAAATACATAGGGATCGACACCACGCGGAAAGATGACAGAGAAAGACTACGCTATTTGACAACATTAAAAAAATACTACAAATAATGGACATCCTATCAGATTATAGCGTAAAAAAACATTTAAAACTATGAATTAAACCAAAATAAGCATATTTTTTGAGAATTTCGCTTAAAAATATCTAATAATTTTTCGAATTTTTATCTGTGACGAAAACGCTGTGATCGATCACAGCACTGCTGACGTCACACGCAAGTAAACACGGCTTTGTGACAGAACAGAACAGAACAGAAACAAACAGTTTTTGTGGATTATTTATAGACGTATTTGTACATTGTGCAACTACACACCATTTATACACCATATATTCACAAAGTTTGAAGAAAAACTTTATTGTTTACTTTGACTTCACTGCTTTAACTTTATACAAAATGTTTATTTGCGTGTGACGTCACGTAATCGGCTCCATACAAGGTGACAGCGTTTTTCGCGTATTTTTGAATATCTAAACTTTAACATCGATTTTTTGTAATTATCCGTTGATTTTTTTTTGAAATATCGATGTAGTGTGCATATTATATGCTAAGGAATAATTTAAAATGGTTTTCCAAAATTTGTCAAATGCCCTATTACAAGTATCATCACCCCATCTTTTCCCAAGGGTGTAGTAAGAGGCTAACGGAAAATACGCTGACGATATCACTGTGAGAGAAGGAAAACTCGAAATAAAACTGTGACTGAACCGAAACTGTACCAATTAGCCTGGCCAGCGTGTATACCGACTTAAAAATAAGTAGACCAAACCCTCCCAACATTGGGAGAGGCCTACGTCCAGCTGTGGACTGCGGCAGGGTAAACTCTGATACTATAATACAAAGATTATAAAATTGAAATCAAAACTCTTATGACAAACATTACGCACAGGCCAAAAAAAAAGTTTTAATACGATACAGGTCTTGTATGGACACCTATATCATTAAATAACTTTTTAATCATAACGATACACCTATACAACATCTATCTGGACTGAACCTCTACTCTAAAAAAAGAATCCGCCGATTTAGAAGAAAAAAAAAAGAAACACGCATGCGCAATCGATGTTTGCACCTTTGCGCCAACATTGCACATTTAAATTAAACAAAGATTGGTTTTGTTTGTAAAATAAATTAGTTTATGTATTATAATATGAGAGTAGATAAAGTAGTGTATAACACTGTACATAACTTGGTCTTATAACACTCGTGTGATACTATAAAAAACTCGGCTACGGCTCGTTTTTTTAAAACACACTCGTGTTATAAGAACCCTTATTATGCAACAGTATCATAAACTACTATATTAAGGTCCATAACCGACTGTGGTGAAGGTGTAAAATGAGAGTTATGTATGTAGTGTACATATTTTCGTAGGGACTTCCGCACGTAACAAAAAAAAACTTGTACACACGGCAAATAGGATGAGTATGTTAAACAGCTTTATAGGAAGAGTGGTGAGGAGTCTCCATAACTTGATTCCTTCCGGCTTCCCTTTTGAAATTGTCGTGTCAGCTTTGCCGTGTCAAAGTCAAAAATCATTTCTTTTGTATAGACCATGAAAACGCCACTCACAAAACTATAGAATAAAAAATATAGTTAAGCAAATGGACAGTTCAGAACACGGCCCAGACCTAAGGAAACTCCGGCAAGAAACTTAGTAAGATGTTCAAAAACATTTTTTTTTAATGTTTTGGACTCGTCAATTTCACTTCATTTCGCCTGACGGTAAGCTGAAGGCAAAGTATCAGGAAAGAGGGTCACCATTACATACACAGACCATGTTAACAATAGAGGTACTCAGTTTGACGGCCTCATCAAGAGGATTGTCGTGGCAGTACCGCGTGACACCCACCGGTCCCACTAGTACTGCGACCACAATCCCCCCTGCCCGGCTATGCACTTGGTGACCCCTGAACGCAATCCAACCGAGATTGGATTACTATGGAGGGTTTTTAGCAATCGTGTACGGTGGTAATCACCTGGCCGAAATCTGTGGTAAATTCATCAAATTTAGTTGACGAAATGTGGGTTAGCATAGGCCTCTGCTTACCCCTTTAGGGGTATACAAGAGTTGATTGTATGTTATGTGTATGTACAATTAATTCCCAAAGTTATTGGCGTACTAACGAAGTTGTTATCTGAACAATAACAATTATAATTTTTTCGATATGACTTGTTTTATGTGGATACGCCTATTGACATACGCCTGTAAATTTCCGAAGGGGTAGGCAGTGGTGTATTATACCCACTTTTTGCCATACTATGATTTTCGGTACCACAGGGGTGAGCCTAATACTGGCACCTTTTTGCCAGAGCACCTGCATACCAGCTTGACCCCTTCGAATCGAAATAAAGACGAGCGTTGAGGCTCGTCGACAGTTCCATACTCACAGGCGATATGGAACCTCTCAGCCTCATGAGGGACTTTGCCACACTGTGTGTGTTCTACCGCCTATACAATGGTCTATGCTCAGATGAATTGTTTGACATGATGCCCACAGGTTCATTCTATCATCGCACCGCGCGCCATAGGCAGAGACTTCATCCTCACACATTGCAACCAGAAATGGTGCGAACCATGCGGTATTATAGGAACTTCATCCCACGCACGGTCAAGCTGTGGAATGAACTCTCTGCTGTGCTTTTTGCCAGAGCACCTGCATACCAGCTTGATATGGAACCTCTCAGCCTCATGAGGGACTTTGCCACACTGCGTGTGTTCTACTGACTATACAATGGTCCGTACTCAGATGAATTGTTTGACATGATGCCCACAGCTACATTCTATCATTGCATCACTCGCCATAGGCAGGGAATTCATCGTCACACATTGCGACCGGAAACAGTGCGTACTATACGATTTGAAAGGAACTTCGTCCCACGCATGCTCAGGTTGTGGAAAGAACATCCTGCTGTGGTTTTTCCAAGGAACTACGACATGACGTTCTTCAAGAAGGGCATTTGGTTTCTTCAGGGACGACAGCGCGAAAGAGACGCTCCGAGTGTTGCACACGTCCATAGGCCACAGTAACCACTTCCCATCACGTGGGCCATGTACTTGTCTCCCACCTAAGTGTATTAAAAAAAAGCAGGCACTTAGTAATCCATACTAATATTATAAATGTGAAAGTAACTCTGTCTGTCTGTCTGTATGTTACGCTTTCACGCCTAAACCACTGAACCGATTTTGATGAAATTTGGTATAGGCGTAGATTAGACCTTGATAAAGAACATAGGCTATATTTGGTCGCGATAACCGACATCCACGCGGGCGGAGCCGCGGGCAAAAGCTAGTAAGCTATATATTTACTGTCTAAAGTAATTTCGGGTTTTAAACAATTATTTGAACACCTGCTTTGGCAATAATAAGGTATTGACATCATGTTGTTTAAAGTCTAAGATCCCAAGCGGTGTGATCGCACCGCAAGTCTATTGTTTACCTATTGTGTCTATTATTTACTCACTTGACAGGTTAAACAATGGAAGTGAATTTAAGACCGTCTGTTTTAGTAGGGATCCTCATTGGATTTCCGAACGAAACCCACAGTTACGTTGGATAAAGTGAACCCCAAACTCCGAGGTAAAAGCTTTGTAAGCGACTGGGATTCATGCTAGGATGAAGAAGATACAATTTGCAGGTGTTTTTTCTGCCCTGAAAATTGTTACAGTGGCCGATGGACATGTAATAACAAATATAATACGACTTCATTCACAGTACGCCAGTTATTGAATTAATAAATTATAATTATTAGTATTTAAATATTCATGGCCATTTGATTACCTGGTATATGGCCACACTTGGTTAAACACTGGTTATAATAGACCTACTGTGGTACACTTGTGAATATACAGTGGGTAGTACCAGCTCTCTAATTGTATAAAATAACATAGTCTATACCTGGACCCAAAGTCCCGAGACAAATTGTGCCTCGAACAGCATGTTAAGCCGTTGGTCCCAGTTGCCATACAAACATCTATGGCACTCGATGTATATTTTTAAATTCTTTTTATACCACTGTTGTGGCAGATTAACACACAGTACACCAGTGATGGAAAGGAGTTACGTGTGCAACACGTGAGGAGTCACACTCGTGGTGCAGATCCTGTAAACACAGAGTTTCTGCCCTATCGGTGTAGAAGACCAACCTTCCTTTTCAATTCCGACCTTCGGAATAGCTTTTGGTCTTTCCACTGACAGTACAAAAACTCTTCAGTGAGCTCTGGCTGTATAGGGGAAATGAGTGAGATGTCCCACACAGAAGGGCTGATCAGTCCGGTGTGGGAGTAGTAACAGTAATCCTCGAAAGTTTATAAGCCAATGAAAGGGGGGTTCTTTATATTCATTTATCCAGTTTTATAGACAGTAGTTCTCTACACAGTACGTCAGAGGCTAACAAAATCATCGCGCTTGTTATATCATCTACCCTATACTTGGATACCGGTACGCGCTATCTACAACTTTGTAAAGGCTACCAACCTCTTTAGATAAAATAAAACCACATACCTGATATTCTATATCGATGATTTCATTGACAAGCACTTTGTGGAAGAAACAGTCTACGTGCCCAGCCTGTACCATTATTGTCATATCTTTTTCATAAGCGAAAACTATGCTGAAAATACTAGTAAGAAATAAATAGCGCATTTTGGCGAAATCGTACGTTTCGAATTTTATTTTACGTATAATGCAGGACAGGATGTGTTAGAGTTATTTATAGCTGTCCAGTGAATTTGTGTGTTTATAAATAGAGTTAAATGACTAAAATATACCAAATAAACAAATAAACAGAGCCGTGCGAACGGAAGTCGTTCTGAAATCTAATGAATTTTATGCGATTGACATTGACAGTGATGATATTTGTTTGACAATTTGTTCCCTTGGGGTGACCGGATTTCCTGCTGATGTATAATAATTATTATGAAATTATAAACTTATAATCTCTACAAAATACATTGTAACAATAAGCGAATTCATCTCCCTAAGCTAGATGAAGCGAACTTTGTGATATGAAGCGAAGAAAACCTCTTAATTTTCTTTTGAAAACTTCAACTCCGAATTCTATAACATATGTTTAAAATAAGTTTGTTCAGACCATATTAAATACAGTTTTGCTATTAAACCACCATTATTGTATGAAAAAAGATTATTCATTCAAATACAAAGACCATACAATAACATGGAATAAAACGTTTTTAAAAGTGATAACGGAACGCTTTAATTTTAAAAAGAAACAAAAGTTTGCCACAGATTAAACGCAAACAATAGATAGGCAATCAAACTTTTTCTTTTTAAAGTGTCACCGGAAAGGAATTTAAGGCCTCATTATTTATAATTTATTAGTTTAGCCTTTTTAGCTTCGAATAAGTGAACGAAATGTCGAGTGGCAGCGGTATGGGTGCTCCGCCGCCAAGTGGCGTGGTGCGGAGCAGCGCGCTGTCGTTCGTTGCGCCTACGCAGCCTCCGACAACAGCTGACGGTATGCCCGGAAACTCACAGGCTCAGGATATGGATAGAGAACAATTGGCTCAAGCTGGTAAGATCCTTCTTCTTATCCGGTACACTCTTGACAGAGCGGTCGTGATCGCTATATAGTAGTAAAATTAGAGGCAGATGTGATGCGCTTCACGACGTTTAGACTTGATGTGGTCTGTCCAACGCGTAGGTGACCTTCCGCGTGGTCTAAGACCTTCCGCGTGGTCTAAGACCTTCCGCTTTACCTTGGACGACAAGGCGTTCTATGGACTGATCACCACGCCGAGATACGTGTTCGAAGAATATAAGGGTGCGAGATTGTACTGTTGAGAACAGACACTGCTTAATACGGAGCTCCTGAAGTATCGTGGCGTTTGTACGAAACTCGGATCACGAAACTCCAAGCATTCTTCTCCAGCACTATATTTCCAGAGCATCTATTTTCTGCCTTTCCACATCTCGCAAGGTCCACTTTTCAGCCGCGTATAGAAATATTGGGAATTTATTTTAATTTAGGCCACTTTTAGAATATGGCTTTCAGATCTGGAGCCCACACCTGCACATGGACATAAATTTGCTGTTAAGTATCCAGAGAAGGGCCACAAAGATACCATCGGCTCTATGCCGCATGCCCTATGAGAAGAGACTATGTGCACTGAAACTGAGCACTCTCAAATTTCAGGGGGGTGGACTCGCAGTGTCAGTAATTTAGATTGATGACGTTTGATTACTTCTTTCAATACTATCAATTTAGCGCCATAGGTTCATTCCCGAGGAGAGCCAGACCGAGAGGAATGGCCCTGGGTCAGCCGGGGTGCGAGGGATATGTCATACGACAAATTCGTCCTAGCACATCGACCCACAGACGGCGTGCGGTTTAGTTAGTCCGAGTTCGACATAATATCGGGGCCGGAGGGAGAGGTATCCGTGGGGATTTCGGTCTCCACTCTAGGACTCCTCTGCTCCAACGGCCATCGGTCCTTTAATCAAGAGTTAAATATTTGCCTACAGATCGTTTAGTGCCAGCTGGACTAAAGGCGCTTTGTGAGACGTGCTCTAGACTATATCCGGACCAACCCAACCCTCTCCAGGTTACTACGCGACTAAAATATTGGTAAGTATTAGTAGTTTATGATACTGTTGCATAATAAGGGTTCTTATAACACGAGTTTTTTTATAGTATCACACGAGTGTTATAAAACCAAGTTATGTACAGTGTCATACACTACTTTATCTACTCTCATACTATAAATACATAAACTAATTTATTTTACAAATAAAACCAAACTTTGTTTAATTTAAATGTAAAATGTTGGCGCCAAGGCGCACACATCGATTGCGCATGCGTGTTTCTTTTTTTTCTCTTTCGAATCGGCAGATTCTTTTTTTAAAGTAGAGGTTGTTAGTCCAGATGGAGGTTGTATAGGTTTATTGTTATGATTAAAAAGTTATTTAATGATATAGGTGTCCATAAAAGACCTGTATCTTAATAAAACTTTTTTTTTGGCCTGTGCGTAATGTTTGTCATAAGAGTTTTTATTTTGAATGAAATGGCCCGCAGAAGCTGAGGATGGATCGTCCATCCGATCGTCCGGCGTCCCCAAATTGAAGAGTTTTAATTTCAATTTTATAATTTTTGTATTATAGTATCAGCGTATATAAATATTTTTAACTGGGTCAATAATTCAATATGATGCATTTCATTTAAAAGTTCAAGACTTGATCCGGATATATAAATTTTAGATATAAATGATTTCACCTATTTATTTTGTGTCAGGTTAGGCGGTCACGATCCTCTTGACTACATCAGCATGTACTGGAACCCTGGGAAACCCGAGGAGCATATACTGCCTCACTGGCATTATGTGAGGTTTGTGTAAACAAAAAATCTATCTAGTTTTTATTAATTACTATTTTACTATTCATAATGTAAAATTGTAAAGTTGGTGCGTTCATACATTGGAGAAATAAAATAAAAAATTGGCTATTTTTTTCTCTTGTCTGATTTTGATGCGATTTTGTTTGTTTCAAAGGTCTTAACCCTATTTATAATCTTACGTTTTCTTGAGTGTAATTGGATGAGTAGAACTGAAGAAATGAACAAAAGTCGCTGTAACCGATACCAGTACTGGCAAAGCCGCAGGCAGAGACATATTGTATTATATAATAAAAAGAAATCATTCGTCAATAGGATTTAATTACACAGTATAATCCTGGCCGATAGAATATACCAATAGTTCCAATGTAAAAAAAAATACGTTTAAAAAAACTGACTTCAAAAACTGCAAAGTACTAAATACTTAAGAAATTAAATATTATATAATAAATAAATAATAAAATATTATCTTTTTTTCTATAGTTTCGGCCTCTCAGACCTCCACGGCGACGGTAGAGTCCATCCACCTCCAGATCCGACTCCCGGAGCCCCCTCAGGCTATGGCTTCGAACTCACACTCCGGCTGTCTGCGGAAGGAGTGAGCCAACCTCCTCTGTGGCCAGCGGCGTTGCTTCAGGCGTTGGCTAGATATGTGTTCACTACAGGTGAGAGATTATTATTTAGTAACTATTATCAATTATTTTGCGTTAGTATCGATAATATCTTACTTTACTATACTTCTTCTTCATCCTAGATTTAATCCCATTCGCATTCTAAACTTTCAACGGTTAATCGATTAAGATAGGAAAAAGTGAATCGCTCATGCGGGACTCGAACCCGCGATCTTTCCCTTACAGGGGGAATGCTCTGACCACTGAGCCACCGAGCCACGCCTGAAACTATCCAAATTCTCCTATACTACCGTCTTAGGGCGACGGTGGGAGCCATCTATCGACACTCATACGAACTATCGGAAACAATAAATGATGTTGCAATCATTTTTAAACATTGTTCTTCGATGACTCCGCCCAAATAATTTAAAGAAATTTTGAAGCATTTACTATGCTAACTTTTCAAATCGATTAAGATAGGAAAAAGTGAATCGCTCAGGTGGGACTCGAACCCGCGATCTTTCCCTTACAGGGGGAATGCTCTGACCACTGAGCCACCGAGCCACGCCTGAAACTATCCAAATTCTCCTATACTACCGTCTTAGGGCGACGGTGGGAGCCATCTATCGACACTCATACGAACTATCGGAAACAATAAATGATGTTGCAATCATTTTTAAACATTGTTCTTCGATGACTCCGCCCAAATAATTTAAAGAAATTTTGAAGCATTTACTATGCTAACTTTTCAAATCGATTAAGATAGGAAAAAGTGAATCGCTCAGGTGGGACTCGAACCCGCGATCTTTCCCTTACAGGGGGAAAGCTCTGACCACTGAGCCACCGAGCCACACCTGAAGCTATCCAAATTCTCCTATACTACTGTCTTTACCTATCTTAATCGATTTGAAAAGTTAACATAGTAAATGCTTCAAAATTTCTTTCAATTTCAACGGTTATTCTGCACGGGTGTGCGCGAGTCGTTATTTGATTTTTTTTGTTTTGTTATTTGTTCAGTTTGCTCAACTAAACATATTTATTTCTACTTCTTTTAGTCGCGTTTCTCTCCCTGCTCCGCCAAATCTGGTATAACCTGACGTACCAATGTTTTTTTTTACGAATTTTTACTTATCATTCAGGCAACAAGTTGTGTGCCGGTGACCACATATCCTGGCACCGCGCGTTAGACGGCGGCGCGGGGAGACTCAGACATCTGCTGGTGGCTGCCGACCCTCAGCTCAGGGACACTGATACGGCACATGGCTCCGTCAGTTTCCTGCAGGTAACTATATGTCTGTTATGTAAATGTAGGTCATAAAATAAATAATATCTTTTAAAATTTAGAAGAACATGCTTTAATAGAAAACAAAGTAAAGTTAATTTTTAAGAATTTTTCATGCTTAATATTAAAATCGATTTAAATAGAAATAATTGCATCGATCTAGACGGGGTTTGAACCCGCGATCTTTGCCTTACAGGGGCAATGCTTTGACCACTAAGCTATCAGACCTTGCCCTAACCAATTCCATAATCGCGGGTTGAAACCCCGCCTAGACTAATTCATTTTTTTCTATTTGACGATTTGAACGTACGTTTTTTTTTTTCAATCAGTCTATCAACTATTATTATATTATCACAGTCCACTAATGGACATAGACCTCTCCCAATTTTGCCCAGCCACCTTTCTTCAGGTTTTTCACTTTTCTTGCATCAGTCCCCGTCACTAGAGAAGCCTTCACATCGTCTAGGGTCTACTTAAATATGTGGTTTCGTTTTTTTGGCTATATTAGGACCGACTGCTATCTGACCTCCGAGCCTGAGATGTGGTTAGCGGCCAACCACTGAGAATGGTTCAGCCCCTCTAGACAAGTGGCAATTCGCTAGCCGGCGTTTGATGGAATAGAATGACGAATGTATAGGATTTGACATATTTGACATGCGTTAACGACTGTTGATTACATTCGTCATTCTATTCCACCGAACGCCGGCTAGCGAATTGCCACTTGTCTAGAGGGGCAGGTCGCCCCATAAAGGCTTCTATCGTGAACTAACAACTATTGTCAGCCGGGACCGACTTTTAGGCAGCTTGTGGTGAGCTGTTCCTAAGTGGCGACAACACGTACCCTAATTCTCCGAGGGCTCGGATTTATTCCCCCTCCTGCGGAACCTATGTTTCAGTTTGGAAGTGTAAAATGTCATAACGCTCGAAGCATGCTGACCGACAAATCATGATCATGCGCCCCGCAGATTCATCTCTCGACAATCTTAGCTGCTCATGGCATGGTACCCGCCATATTAAATTCTCTTATAGGGCCTCTCAAAGAATCAAAGAATCAATCAAAGAATCAATTTCGTTTATTCAGTTTAGGCACATAAAGAGCACATATGAACGTCAAAATTTTACAGTCATGTCAAGAAATTACTAATATAATATTAAATTAAGTAAATAAATCATTTGAAAATGATTCTTTCGCTGGTTCGATAAGTTGGTTCTACTGAGAAGAGACCAGCAAGAAACTCAGTGAACAATATTATCGTTTCTCTTTTTTTTAAACAATTTTTTTTTTTTTTAATAGATTTATATTGTGCGAGGTAGCAAAAAGATTAGGACCTCTACGTCTTGGCTTAGGCCCGACGCATGCCTTTCAAAGGCCCGGGACTCCATAGTCCCGAAAGTTACGGAACAGAGAAACATAAAAATAATTAAATAATAAAAATGAGTATATGTGAACTTTGCAGATGGTGGGATGCACTGGTAGGGAACTGAAGGCCGCTCAGAGAGGGTCAGGGTTTGAAGTGTTGAAGCTCATCAGTGAGGATACCAAGTGAGTTTGTTTTTAATAAGGAGGAAGACAGCGGAGGTACTAAATTCGACCCAAAACCTCTATTTTTTTGTTGTGGAGGGGATCAGGATCTGATCAGATCTGCGTGTTTGTGCGTGCGTTTGTGTTCGTGTGAATTTGATTTTTGCACAGTTTCAAGAAATTACAGAACTGAGTATGTGGTATGACTTTCAACTTGATGCCTCCACGAAGTCTTGATATACAGACAGTTGACAGTCAGTTGTTTGAGGTTCGAGGACCGCGTGGTCCCCCCTCCCGAGGAGGGCCAGAACAAGAGGAATGGCTCTGGGTCAGCCTCACCTTCGGCCTAGCACGTCGACCCACAGACGGCGTGCGGTTTAGTCGGTTCGAGTCCGACATAATCTCCCCCTCCGGCTCCGGAGAGGGGGGGATCTGGAGAGGATCAGCGTTGTTATCAGGGTTCCGTGTTTGAGGCACGGAACCCTGATAACAACGCTGATCTAAAAGTGTATACGTGAACTAAGTCGCAAATATAGCTTGTTGAATGAATGAATGAATGATTTATTTATTTGACTCTTCCTTCCACATAATGCAATGGCGACATGAAAGTGATTTTAGGCTTTAGTTATTTACAGATTGTTTATACTGAAGATTGATGGCCCTTGGTGGAATTTACTACACATATTGAATAACAATGGGGATGCCGATGCAAAACTAATTGTAGATGGCAGCAGCATATGACCAAACGACAATAACCATCTGTTCTGTGTCACTATCAAACTCATAGCTGTCAGATTTGAAGAGACAAATAATGAAATCAACGTAGATGACAGCTAACATTGGCCATCACGAGGCGCCCTCTGTAGGGATAAAAGCGCAATCGGCATCACACATTTCCACAGTTTATTTTAATTTTTTATCTACTCTGATACTATAATACAAAGATTATAAAATTGAAATGAAAACTCTTATGACAAACATTACGCACAGGCCAAAAAAAAGTTTTATTACGATACAGGTCTTGTATGGACACCTATATCATTAAATAACTTTTTAATCATAACGATACACCTATATAACCTCCATCTGGACCAAGAAGATTGAACCAGTTACTTTAAAAAAAGAAACCGCCAATTCGGAAGAAAAAAAAAGAAACACGCATGCGCAATCGATGTTTGGCGCCAACATTTGACATTTAAATTAAAAAAAGTTTGGTTTTGTTTGTAAAATAAATTAGTTTATGTATTATAGTATGAGAGTAGATAAAGTAGTGTATGACACTGTACATAACTTGGTCTTATAACACTCGTGTGATAATATAAAAAAACTCGCCTACGGCTCGTTTTTTTAAAACACACTCGTGTTATAAGAACCCTTATTATGTAACAGTATCATAAACTACTATAAGCTGACCGGTTACACCTTACGGCATTATCAAAGGTCATTTGATAATGCCAAGTGAAATTGTTATTCAATTATCTATTAACATTTAGTGTGACAGCCTCCGTGGCGTAGCGGTAGTGAATGCGGCTGCTGCGCAGGTGGCGCGGGTTCGATCCCCGTTCAGTGCAAATATTTGTATGCATGAATACGTATATTTGGATTGGTCTGGGTGTTTCTCTGTATAATATATAAGTATTTACAAAAAAAAAATGTATCTAAGTATGTTTATCCGCATTCTAGATTCCATAACACAAGCTAGTTAAGCTATGCTTACCATGGGTTTAGATAGCGTTGTGTGAAATGTTGTGGAATATTTATTATTTATTTATTAAGCTGATCCGGCGAACTTCGTACTGCCAATATTTTTCCGCCCGCGTGGCGTCAGATCCCGTTCCCGCTGCACCCTCTACTATATTAAACATGTATTATACATATAAACCTTCCTCTTGAATCACTCTATCTATTAAATCGCATCTAAATCCGTTGCGTAGTTTTAAAGATTTAAGCATACAAAGGGATATAGGGACAGAGAAAGCGACTTTGTTTTATACTATGTAGTGATTATTAATCTGAAACCACAAAAACCTGTACTATCAGAATGAGTGATGTACGACCCCCCCCCCCCCCCCCGCAGTTGCGGCGGCTCGTGGCTGGTGACCCGCGTGGCGCGTCGTTCGTCGGCGCGCGGCGTGCGCTCGCGTCGGGTGCGGGGTGCGCATGCGCCGCTGGCCGGCGTGTCCGCCCGCCTGCGCTGGGAGCCCTGGCCGCAGGTAACTTGGAGCTTCTTTAGCTTGTCATAGAAGTGATAACAGGCCACTGCCGACTGAACAGGCACCTGACACTAATAGGAGTGAAGACTGATCCCAGATGCCCGGAGTGCATGGATGCCGAGGAAACCAGCATCCACCTGCTAGCCGATTTTTTTATTTTATTTTTTTATTAATGGCAACAGAGCCCAATTTGTTAGTTATAATTCTTTTTACATCTATGGTTAGTAAATATAACTCAAATTACATAAAATCAAATTAAATTAAATTAAACAAAATCAAATCAAATTAAATAAAATTAATCAAAATCATATCAAATAAAATTGTACTCATGTACTCGTTGAAAAGATGGGAGATCATGGGAGCGGACGAACTAGATCTGGAAGACATTTCCAATCTGAGGGTGGAACAGATTGTAAGTTTTTGCAAGGAAACAGGTAGGTTTGAAGAACCGCCGTGATTGCCGAACACCCCCTATCCGTTACAGGATTAATAGGGGAAATGGGTGAAATAGCCCACAATGAAGGGCAGATCACCTGTCCGGTCGCGGCGTCCCCTGCAGGCAATAAGTAAGTAAAGTGGCCCAGTACCCCTAACACGAACAACTATCGTTATCAAATGAAATTTTGAAACATTTACTATGCTAAGTTTTTTTTTTCAAATCGATTAAGATACAAAAAAGTGAATGCCCAGGTGGGACTCGAACCCACGATCTTTCCCTTACAGGGGAATGCTCTGTCCACTGAGCCACCGAGCCACACCTGAAGCTATCCAAATTCTCCTATACTACCGTCTTAGGGCGACTATCGTAATCGTTCAAATCAAATTAAATAGGAAAAATTGAATCGGTCTAGGCGGGGTTTGATTCCGCGATCTTTGCCTTACAGGGGTAATGCTTTGACCACTAAGGTACCAGACCTCGCCCTAACCAAAAATACAAAAATAGGTATGTCTTATCTCTCGTGAGTATTTATTTACAGTGAAGAAATCGCTACACTCGACATGGTGACAGGTGAACACTGCGTATGGCCGTTCTATGTGTGTGGTGTAACAGAATTTTTGTACTAAGATTTTTTAGAAATATTATCTGTCGGTAGCGCCATCTAGTGCTCCGTCAGTGCGGACTTCTCGTAGCGAGTTGCTGATGTTAAGATCGATTATGCTAGTTCGCATAGTGTTCGCGGGGTGGCGTTGCCACCTGCTTTGTATTATTCACCTTGGTGATCGAATCACACATTTTCATAATTTAGCTTCTACATCCTCGTACCATAGCTGCATAAGATCAAGAACCAAGCGGTTTAGTGACTCCTTTCTTTGTCGCACCATTAAGACCTGGAACTCCTTGCCAGCTCACGTGTTTCCCTCTTCCTACAGTCCCGGGTCCTTTAAGCGCGGCGTGAAAAAACATCTGATGAGGCCGTCAAGCTGAGTGCCACCATTGTTAACATGGTACGTGTATGTAAAAGTGACCCTCTTTTCCGAGACTTTGCCTTCAGCTTACCATCAGGCGAGGTGAAGTCAAATTGACGTGTCCTACATAAAAAAAAATAAAAAAAAACATCTCTGATGAACAGACAGCCTTATTTGAGCAACTGTAAGGTTAAGTAAGTAAGTAACGAGTGTTAAGGATTTAAAAAAAAAAAATTGATATTTGTTGTAGCAATCAGACGAGCAACCAGCCTCTCCGTCGAACCTGCCACCCAGCGTAGAACAACAGATCAAGGACACGCTACAGCGCGGACTGAGCACTATGACGGCTGATAGAAGCGGCCCTGAGGGTAGGCAGACTAGTTCTAACTATACAAAAGTATAAATACACCTCAAATCGAATGAAATCATTTTATTGCTGAACATTATTGTGTAAAATTAATTATATGTACATCTGAGGTATTGTGTGATGTTAAAGAAAATTAACATCACACAAATACCTTAATGTTTACGACAAAACGCGGAACTAAAAATTACATCGCCGCCATACTGTTTGTTGATTGGTTTTTTTTTTTTGAAGTTTTTTGGCTTGGTTACAAGACCTTTAAGCCATGTCTTTATTTAGTTTTGTTTATTCACTTCACATTTCATGACGATGACGATGAGTGGTGATTGCCATGACGATGACGATGAGTAATGATTGCCATGACGATGACGATGAGTGATGATTTCTGCTTCAGTAAAGTTGAGGGAACTTAATTGAAAGCTCCCCCAAGAGATTTGGAACGAACACGAAATGTCACAATTCACTGTAATATCCCACTTTCCTACACTTGTGTGAATTGTCCAAGACGTTATGTCTAAAAATCCACCATTTTTACACATAAAAACTCGAATTCACACTAATTTCGAAAAATAAAATAATACCGCGATGTGCATTTTCCCGCGTTCGCGCCAAAACTCCGTTGACTGGTTGGTTTTTTTTTTTAAGTTTGTATTGGCAACTTGATACAAGTCCTTAATGCCTTGATTGGTTGGAACCATGACAGAGTTACCAGCACATCTTTTTTATATTGTACTAGTGGGAATTATACGTCACAACATGTACTCGTAGATACTCTATTTGCACAGCACGTGTTTTTTTATGTCTTGGGGATAGCATGAGGTAGTACATTATCATGGTATGTAAAATTATTTCACCAGTAAAGAGGAGTTGCTGTCGCTATTTTAAGTGTCACATACGTAATCAGATTCTGTATCACTATCATTCTCTGTTAATATGTTGTTTCATCTACTTATTCATCTATTTTAAAACAGTCATCTTCTAAGTATTTCATAGAATCACATTCTAACGTTCGAACGCTGAGAACACGCGAATGTTACTTAAGTTCTGTGGTTCAACTCCTATTATATAAGCTTGGTAGATTCTTTTCTAGAGCCATCTGTGTAGCAGATGATGCCTTCTGCATTCATCATCCAGTCTTCTCTTGATCCTATGTGTATTCTATATTTCTTATCAAAGGTCCTCTCCTTTTTGATCAGGTCGTTGTTTTACAGGACCATTGATATAATCTTTCTTCGTAGCCTTGACTGATTCTGGCATGGCCCTCATCAAATGTGTTGGCAGTGCACTGACCAGTGCTTCTTAGTTTGAACCATTGTTCTGTTGCTTTCCTTTTTATTTCAATCTGAACGAGAAGAGATTTGGTAAAATAAAAAGACGATACTGGCAACATTATATATTGCGACAGCCACGCCGCGGTCAAGGGACTTATTTCGTGGCGCGTACTCTTAACTGCGGAAATGACATCTGACAGGAAATTATGAAGGAGAATGACATGTTGCGCTGACACCAAATAATCGGAACCAGGGCAGGTAGAGGATGAAAAAGGCAATGGCGAATGTTTAATAAATTAAAATATGGTGTCGTTTCAGGTCACATGTCAACGGACAGCTTCGAAATGTCAAGCATGGAGCGAGCCCTACCGCACATACCTGAACTCATGGAGGTAAAGTATCATTAGACGTTAAGTACCAGTAGCCAGGTCAGTCTTAAGATGGGTGACCGTTCATAACACATCATGACCCCTCCGTGCCTCCGAGAGCACGTTAATCCCCTTAACCCTCACACACTGCTCACTGGAGTTTTAGTATTGTCAGTGGGAAGACCAAAGGCTATTCCTGTTTTGTCTTCTACACTGACGGCACAGATACTCTGTGTTTACAGGGTCGGCAGCGCGAGTGTGACTTAGGCCCCGGTAACCACTTTCCATCAGGTGGGCTGTGTGCTTGTCTGCCACCTCAGTTGTATAAAAAACTGACTGTAGACGAAACTCGTGAAGTATGTAAGATTGAAGAACACGGCGGTGGGTTGTTCCTGCCTACCTCATATAAGAATAAGTATATGTATGTGTGTTAATATCCAAAAGGAGGGGAGTCTAAACAGCAATTATGTTCGAATTGCAGGGTTCCTGGCGAGGCCAGATGAGTGTGGAGTACTTAGATGGTGTTCATATAATGCTGAATGCGGAAGGCGCCAGCCTGCTGCCTCTCGCCATCGAGTGAGTATCTACAATTTTGTTGTCTACAATTTTGTTGTACCCAGATCACTACCCTGTGGTACTCCCGATGTATTTCACGTATTCTGTCTGATGTATAAAATCTAACATTCTTTTGTAATTTTTCTTATTTCGGTGTCATTAATTAAGAATGATTTTAGTCATCCTTTATGGTCAACCAATATTTTATGGTCAACCCAATCGAATGCTTTACATAAATCTATTAAAAGTGTACATGCCTCTTTTCATTAGTAGGCTTGCTGAATAAGTCATGTTTTGCCTACAGCCTCAGTGACCTACACAAATGTTTTCGTTTTACCTCATTTTTGGTTACAAGACACCCTTTTTCAACGAATTCACTGCTTGAATAGAATCGGAAATTGTATTTTTAATGACATTCACAAGCATATGTAGTATTCTAACTTTTGTTATCGATTTTAATCGGAAAGAGTGTACAGTCAAGACGGTATTTGAACTCGTGACCATTTGCTTACAGGGGGAGTGCCCTGACTAACTGAGCTATTCAGACATGTCTTACATATTTGAAATTCTTCTATACATTTGTCTTGGGAAGACGGTGACGACCGACTTTCTTACGAACAATCGGGAACAATAAACAATGTATAAATATCAATGTATTGCAAAATTTCGACCAATATGTGTTCAAATCATAATAACTTCGTGTTGTGTTCCCGGCGGTGAGTAGGGTAGCCAGAGCTCACTGGAGAGTTTTTGTGCTGTCAGTGGGAGGACCAAAGCCTTGTACTGCTTTGTCTTCTGTACTGACGGCACAAAAACTCTTTTTTTTCTTAAAGAAAATGTTAGCAACCGAATTTACTAATATTCTTTCTAACCCCTCCAACTAAGCTAAATTACGTGAACCCATCACGTCGGTAATGGCCAGGATGTTCTTATAGCGTCTGCAGGACGAGTATGACCCGCCTGGTGTAACACACGTCCGAAGACCTCTTTCTATCAAGCGTGAGTACCCCATCTTGCCCCCACCCCCTAACGTGTGTTTCCCCTCCCCCAGCGGGCGGGTGTCGCTCGGCAGCCACTTCACGTGGCGCGGCGGCGGGCGCGCCGTGACGCTGATGCCGCCGTCGGTGGCGGGCGCCGCCGCCTCGCCCGCAAGGCCCTACGCGGCGCAGGGCACCTGGCTACAGGTACTGTACCCTCTCTTCCTCCCAGGTTTTGGTTTTAGTGTCACGTGGACCGTCAGAACATATCGCTCCGCACAGACCGATCTGGATTAAGCTCAGGAAGCGTTTTTAGAGTAATGCGGACAGGTCCGTACGGATGACCGTCCGCGCGAGCGGCTCCGCAGCCGTCAGTATGATGGGTCCGTGCCGCAGAGCTCTGCCAGCGTAAGCGTTTAATCATCAGCTCAGTATAATCATAGCGAGTCGTAAATATTGCAATAGCCGCTTTTACCGCATTCTTTAGCGTCCAGTAATGCTGGTACATATAATCCCGCGCGATTATAAGTTTAAAGTTCACAACATCTTCCCCGTGGTATAGACCACGCGAAACACAAGACGCGATTGCGCGCGCACAACAGTTCAGAGACATAAGCGCTGAGCGCACGTTTTCCCATTTCTTTTTCTCCCACAATCGCGCGATTATGCGTGTGTGCATTCCGCAGTGCTATCCTCGACGCTTCTAAGAAACGCGAATGCGGTATTCCGTATACACCGCCGCGGTCAGGACGATACTAAAACGACATACGCGGAGCGATCCGTACTGACGGTCCGCATAACACTAAGACCAGCCTTAGGGTGCTTACATAAAGAAGCTGGTTGCCCGCTTCGGCCAGCCAGCGGCGATCGGCTGTTGTTTAAACTTAGTAGAGTGTGTATAAATGAGGTTTAATGGTGGACAGTCTTGTTGATGTTTTTTAAAATCTGGTACAGATTAACAAGATAAAATATATTAATATTATAAAACTGAAGGGCTTACTTGTTTTTAAAAAAAAAAACGATATTTCAAATTCAAATTCAAAATTAAGGGTCGGCAGCGCGAGTGCGACGCCCCTGGTGTTACACACGTCCATAAGCCACGGTAACCACTTTCCATTAGGTGGACCGTGTGCTTGTCTGCCACCTAAGTGGTATAAAAAAAATCAGATAACAAGATCTATAATTATCTGGGTTAGTAACAATGTAGTTTAAAACTAGTTTTAGTATGCAATAAATAAACTTTTAAATTACAATAACATAAATTAGGTACATGTTAAAACATTCAAATTAAATATAATTTGCATTAAAATTGACTAATTAGTAAAATAATATTGATTTAAGTAAAAATGTATTTTTGAAGTGAAAACTTCTTTAGCGGCGTTGGATGGGTAAAAAGTGTTAAACTCGCGTCAGGATCGCTTGACCTTTGAACCGTAACCGACGACTGACGTCATACAAAATTAGCTACAGATTGTTTATTTTCTTAGGTACGTTAAGAAGCATCGTTAGCTTAGCGGTAACTGTACGCTTCAACTGTAAGTCCTTAAGGGTTCAGATAGTACCGGGTTCCAACTTGGGATTCTGACACTTTTTGTGATAATTTTTCTTTTTGTAATTCATATAATTTCTTCTGACAGAAAATTAGTGATAGGTTCTATGATTGGCGATATATTTTAGGTATGGTATGGTATGTTCTTTTTATCTTTTTCTCTGTATATAACGAAGAAAGAAAGAAAGAAAAAGTTATCACTTCTGCCGGCACTCCCGGAGTGCGACACGTCTTTTTTTTTAATACCTAGTCCATTTATCGAGGAAGGTTAAGCTATATAACATCACTAACATAGAATAAGTAATACTAACAAATAATGAGCCTTTGTTGCTTGAAACTAATAAATTCATTCATTCATTCATTCATTCATTCATTACGTAAATCTCAACAAGAAAAGAAATCAACATGACATAGGTACCATAAAGAAATAGTACCTGTATCGGTTTTTTGGAACAACGCCATCTGCTGGAAGCTTTAGTATTATTGTGTTATTTAAGCAGTTAGTTGCTTGCATCGGCAATAGATGTCAGCAAGAGTCACATTTCTTTTATTTATTTTTTACCCCTGTACACTAAATTTCATGAAAATCGTTGGAGACGTTTCCGAGATTAAAATTATATATATAAGAATTTCTCGTTTAAATATATAAGATGAGAATTGTCCACCACGGAAACTCATTTACACACACCCTACAAAGTTAAAACAAGCACCTATCGCGCTGGCTAACTTGTGCAGCACCTTTTAATCGGAAAAGTCTATGACAGGACAAGAACCTGCGATCAGTCCAGAGCAGGGAGAAGGCTCTGACCGAACCATGTCTTGAGGATTAAAAGTTCTCCTGTACAGTCAGCATTAAATCCATCTTGACGAACAAAGTACTCAAATGTTATTGCATTAGTTTGCCCCATTCTTTTTTAATATTTATAGGACACGTCAATTTGTTTTCACCCGAAGCTGAAGGCAAAGTCTCAGTAAATAGGGTCACCATTACAAACACGTACAATGTTAACAATGGTGGAACTCAGCTTGACGGCCTCATCAGATTTTTCACGCCCCGCTTATAGGACCCGGGACTGTAGGAAGAAGGAAACACGTGAGCTGGCAAGGAGTTCCAGGTCTTAATGGTGCGACAAAGAAAGGAATCATCAAATCGCTTGGTTCTTGAAGGAATATTCTACACCATATGCGGGTGACATCTAAGCCCTGCTCGTGTTGTCCAGGAAAGGAGAGGACGGGACCAATTGGAATGACTTATTGGTGCACACCTCTAGTTCAGACAATACTACAATTGAAATGTATAAAACAGTTCGATTGGCTCCTAATAATAATAATAATAATAAAGCCCTTTATTCAGACATTACAATTTCAATTAAATACATGCAATTTGATTTCATTGTTTACATTAAATATTTCTTTGAGTTATTCTATTTAATTTTCCATAACAAATTCATTTTCTACTACTTCAAAAGTGTCTGTATGCCTTTTGTTGACAAAGGCCTCCTCCAACTGACTCCATTTATATCTTTCTGTGGCCATTGTTGTTCATCTAGCTCCTGCCACTGTTTTAATTTCATCAACCCATCTTCTATTTGGCCTGCCTCGATTCCTATCCCTGTTTGTTGTGAACCAGTTTAGTACTGTTTTTGACCATTTGTCCTTTCAGATTTGCTCCTAATACTTAAGTTTTAATATCCTTTTGATATTTTGTTGTCAAGATATTTTTGACGCTGCCTTTATAATCATCTTGTGGCAACGGTAGCGGTGAAGTTACCTACCTATGTTTGTTAAGTTAATCTTTATCACTTAATAATACCATCATATATACTATATACCATCAGGCCCATATTAAAAAAAAACCGATTTCAAAATTTTCTCTTGCTCCGCAGGTGATACTCCCAAAAGACTTAGCAGCAGATATGTCTTCGAAAGTAGCGTCCTTATCACGTATTGCAGACACCGACTCGGAACCAGACAGCGAAGGAGAGACCGAACCCAAGGACCCACCGTCCCTGCCTACCACCTTCACGTGGCCGAAGCACAGGTTGAAGATTAGCGTGCTTAGTGACAACGAGTTTTTATAAATAGGTTTTAATTTTATGATATATAGTAGGATATCATTTCGTATGGTAGGGCACGACGGTATTTCTGTCGCTATTCAGCAGTCCGACTGGGGAAGTACCTCCGCCCTACAGAATATAACGGCCATAATAACCTCGTGTTGTGTTCCCGGCGGTGAGTAGGGTAGCCAGAGCTCACTGGAGAGTTTTTGTGCTGTCAGTGGGAAGACCAAAGGCTATTCCTGCTTTGTCTTCTACACTGATGGCACAGAAACTCTCTGTGTTTGCAGATTCGGCAGCACGATTGTGACTCCCCTGGTGTTGCACACGTCCATAGGCCACGGTAATCACTTTCTATCAGGTGGGCCGTGTGCTCTCTGCAAATAAAGTCACATAAAAAAAATCAACACAATATTTGGAAAAAAGACAGCTAGCAATGTGTCTTGACAGGCTCTGTGGTGTGGAGTGCATTCGACTGCAGGAGGCACTTGTTCGATTTCTGTTCAGTATAAATGCCAAGTATAAGGGGAACGCTCCCGAAGCCGAAGGCCCCTGGTAGTACTCCGGGTATACTACATATTGACATAATTCTTTTTCGAATTGGCTAAAAAATTACCTTTTTTTTTTCTCCGCGGTAACCTATTGGTATGGGTAATGGACTGCTGAGACGAGGTCTCGGGTTCGATCCCAGGTTTTCCATGGCACACACCAATGGCATTTCGATGCTTTTCGAAGTTATGTGTGTATTTATCGCAGGTTTATAAGTGCCCAGTCAATGGCAATAGGCTCGCCACCTATTACATTGGGACCTAAACATAAACCGGCGAAATGTGGGTGTTAGCACCTCTGCCTACCCCTTCGGTGATAAAGGCGTGAGTATATGTTATGTTTTTTTTTCTTTTTTTCCCCTTTAATTAGCATTATTTATTATCCATTGTATTAGTAATAATAAATAAATAATAAATATTCGACAACATTTCAAACAACGCTATCTAGACCCATGGTAAGCATAGATTAACTAGCTTGTGTTATGGGATCTAGAATGCGGATAAACATACTTAGATACATTTTTTTTTGTAAATACATATTATACATAGAAGCACCCAGACCAATGCAAATACACATATTAATACATACATATATTTGCAATGAGCGGGGATCGAACCCGCGCCTCCTGTGTAGCGGCCGCGTTCACTACCGCCATGCCACAGAGCTCAATGAAACGACAATATCATAAAAAAAAGCATCGATACAGAAAAAAAAATTATCGCTAAGCGCGTGCTTTTTTGTAGTTGTTTTTTTAAATTGCTGTTTCATTGAGCTTTACTAATACGATGGAGAATATATAATGCTAAAACAGAAAAAAAGACGGGTTGCACTCCGGGAGTGCCGGTAGAAGTGAAAACTTTTTCTTTCTTTCTTTCTTCGTTATATATAGAGAAAAAGATAAAAAGAACATACCATACCATGCCTATAATATAGCGCAAATCATAGAACCTATCACAAATTTTCTGTCAGAAGAAATTAATAAATTACAAACAGAAAAAATAATCACAAAAGTAATAAATTACAACAAGAAAAATAATCACAAAAAGTGTCAGAAGCCCAGGTTCGAACCCGGTACTATCTGAAACCATAAGCACTTACAGTCGAAGCGCTCACCGTTAAGCTCCGGAGTTTCTTATCAAATCTTGCAAAATAAACAGTCTATAGCTAATAAAAAAATATACTAGTTGTATGACGTCAGTCGCCGGTTACGGTTCAAAGATCAAGTGATTCTGACGCGCGAGTTTAACAATTTTTACCCATCCAACGCCACTAAAGAAGTTTTCACTTCAAAAAAATATTTTTTACTGAATCGAAAAAAAATGTATTCCAATATGTAGTGTATCCGGAGTACTACCACGGGCCTTTGGAATCGGGAGCGTTCTCCTTACACCTGGTATTTGTATGCATGAATATGTCTATTTGAATTAGTCTGGTTGTGTCCGTGCCTCAAAGAGCATGTTAAGCCGTCGGTCCCGGTTGCCACAAGAACCTCTATCCAATGGTATATAAATGGAAATGGGTGAAATTGTGCTGATCACCTGTCCGGTTAACGGCGTTCCCACTGTCGGTAGTAGTGATAACAATGTAAGTCTTAATTGCTGTAAAAATAATATTAAAATGTGTATAAACTATAAGTAAAGTTAAAATATATTGTATTATCCATACATTAATAATGAATAATGTAATTATGTTTGTTTTATTGCTCAATATATATGTTCCTACGCCCTCCGCTACTCACCTATCCTTTGATATAGTTATGAAACATGGCCTTTGCTAGTTATATATATGGAGGGATAGCCCTGGGTCAGCCGGGGTGCGAGGGATATGTAGCACGACAACCTCACCTTCGGCCTAGCACTACGACCCTCAGACGGCGTGCGGTTTAGTCAGTTCGAGTCCGACATAACCTCCCCCTCCGGCTGCGGAGTGAAGGGAAGTATCCATGGTTCCCGCAAGTAAAAAAAAAACAAATAAAGAAAGAAGGAAAGAAAATTCATTTATTAAACACACATATAAATAGAATTATAAAGCTAACTGCAAGTAAACCTATTAATTAATAATTTAAAGAAAGAAAAGAAGAAAATTCGAGTGTGTGTCTAAAAGGCCGCAGTTCAGCTAATGCTACAGATCCCACGTAATAGGGGGCGAATCCCCGTCCCTCGAGACACTTATGTAATACCTACCCTTTTAGACAACGTATTGGACAATACATACAAGAGTATGAAATGAATTGTACCTTGTCGTGTCGTTTCCAAATATCCTTAGAGAGCTTCAAGTAAGGTCCCCACAATTTTACTGAGGGAGCAATCATCTTATTGATCGTCATCGTCATCAACCTGCACCTACCTTTGGAATAAATATCTCTGCATCACTCTAAGACTGTCTGGCTGGTAGAAATGCCCATGGCATTTAGTCCACCTTTGAACAATCATTTTGTAATTGTGCAAAAAAATTAAATAAATAAAATCATTCTTATAATACAAAATAAGACTTGACGTAAAGGTCCAAGTTACCATGTCATAAAATCCTAATTTTAAAAAAATGCACCGCTACCTATCTGTCAAAAAGTCTAAACTTGCAAATAGCTTAAGCAGTAGCGTTTCGTGATACAGCTATTGTGTTATACGCTTTTCGAATAAACAATCGCGTTTACTTGCAACAATGGAAAATTTGTTCAAACATTTTGATATCGACTCTAAAAATGATAATAAAGCAACATGCAAACTGTGTCTTGAAAGTATTGACCATTGCACTACACATAACCTCAAAATTCATTTACGCAACAAACATTCTGAGATTGCCCCGTCGGCATACGCTGTTAAAAAGAAAAAAACAGCGGCTATATGGGCATATTTTAAAAAAGGTTCTTTTGAAAACAAAATTGCAAACTGTTTAACATGTGGAAAGAGAATCTCTCACAGAACTACGATAAGTAATTTAAAGGCTCATCTAAAAAATAAACATACCAACGTGTACAGCAGATTCGAGCGAGGTTTGCCGCCAAAATCTACGAGGACTGACACCGATTCGGACAGCAACGATAATAGCAGTAAGTTATTTTTATTAGTTACTTATAAGTTATAAGCTTATAGCTTATCTTTCAGCGTTTTGATATTATTTAGCGATATGATGTGGACTTTTTACTTTACCTTGACCAATGATTAAAAAAAATGTAAATTATATTAAAGTGCCCGGGCATTGTGATATTTAAGAGAGGTGGACACCGCACGCCTCGAAATGGTATTTAACAGATTAGAATATCATAGTAATTTTTATTTATAGCTACCCATCCGTAGTTGAATCGTCATGAACAAGAGTCTGATAATTAAAACTCCCATATTTATCATAATGCCCAATTTACCACTTGGTCCATAACATGTACAAATCTTTATAAACTATGCGAAATAATACAATGAAAGCTACACGAAATAGCGTTCTTCAAAATAATCCACAGTTTAGCCACAAAGTTTAGTAAAAAATTGATTTGAGTAATTTTTTGAGGAAAGGAAAGGGGAATTGCGTAATAGACACTCAATAGACATAAATGTGGTTAAAGTGAGGTATACGGACTGAGACGGACTGTCAATAAAATGTCGCATGATAATTTTTTGAGGAAAGGAAAGGGGAATTGCGTAATAGACACTCAATAGACATAAATGTGGTTAAAGTGAGGTATACGGACTGAGACGGACTGTCAATAAAATGTCGCATGAGTACAATAACCACATTTACTAAATAGTTTATCATTAAAATAACTTCAACTTCAACTTCTTCAAAATGGCCTCTGCAGCAAATTGCCACAATTCGCCAATGTCAAGTAAAATGTAATATAAAATTATTAATGGCGACACGCCAATGTCCAGTGTACTAGAGTCACGTTAGCCACGCGAGTAAATGTGGCCGTGTGGTTGGATTTTAGGGGGCTCATTAAAATAAACAACATTGTTAGAAGTAATCAGTAATTTTTTATAATGGCATAACAAACCAAGTCAGACAGGCAAAATAAATCAAGCAAAGTAAAAGACAGTTTCAAAGAAGAGGTTTTAAGCTAAGGTTGAGGTTACAACAATCATTAACTAAAACGACTGAAGTGTTGGCATTTTTAAATAGGTTCCATAACATTGAATTTATAATATTGCTAATTTATGTCATTTTAACATTTCAATTTTATTTCTTATCGGAAAAAATGTGAAAATAATATTTAAATGTTATAAAAAAAAAATAATATGAGAATAATTCAGAAACTTGATCTAGCAACATTGAAAATTGGTAATGTCAGTGTCAACTTAGCGCCGCGTATTGTTTTAAATATTAATTTTGGCGTGAATGTTATTTTAAATTCTCTTGTTATAAAATATTGCGACCGAGCTTTCGGTGGAAATACCACACTTTAGACTGTAAACTTGAAAGAATGGCAAAATGCAACATTTGTAATGAAGAAAAGTTATTAAAGTCGCCGATTACGAATCTTAAAAAGCATTTGTCTACTCATCGGGGTTAAAGTATTTGAAAAGCTTATGAGTTGTGACACTGATGACAGCGCAGTGCTTTTCAATTATAAATAGAACTGTCAAGGCGCCATTTCGCGTTTCGTAAACTGTGTTAACTAGATTTTAGTACTTTTACAGGTTATTTCGATCAGCAGGCTTATTCACTAACTTTAATGACAGTTCAAAATGATGATCATCGAGTTGAGTTTCCAACTTTAAACTGTCAAACTACACTTTTCGTATTCAGTAACTTCGGTGCTCAACTGTAAATTATCAAGGCCAGTGATCATCACTTTAGCTAGGTCGATAGTCACTGAAGGGTATCGACTTCCGTTATTCGGTATTCTCTACGTTTGGTGTACATCATTTTGACGATTAAGTGAAGATCATTCAAAGTGTCAAATTGCAAACGAAAGCCACTATTCAATAGCAGTGTTTTTAGGATAAAGTGATAATCACCCATACTTTGTGCTTGTGTTTTGTCGTGACAGATAATCTAAAAAAAGGGAAAAAGGTAAATAAATGATTTAGACTTATTATTTTAATGATTAGAATAGAAATAGAATATTCCTAGGTATACATATTATTAAACTTGTAAGTTTAATTGGGAATTTTATTGATTGAGTTTTACTACATATTTTGCAGATATGGCACACGCATTATTATTAGGAATCGCTGAAGAACAAAGGCAAATGAATGTTTTGCGAAGGGAAAGACGTACAAGGCGAGCTTTAAGTGACCCAATGAATTTGCCAGACCAAGAATTTGTTGCTCACTTTCGGTTGTCCAAAGAAGTATTTAATTCTTTGACCGAGGAGCTTCGCCCTTACATGAGACAGCAACGTCGAAACACTGGAGTGCCCCACAAACTGAAAGTGAGTTTATATTACATACCTACAATGCAAAATTACACTTATTACCTATGCTTTAGGCAGCTACGAATATAGCTAGGCAGCAATCCCTTACCAACTTTACAGTGAAATGCAATATATTATTAAATTGAATGGTTTTATATAAAAAATTCAATTATCATGTTGACAAAATCATATGCTTTTTTTCGCAGTGATCTATCTGATAAAGTGATTTATTTTGTTTCAGGTGTTATCTGCTGTATCTTTTTATGCCCAAGGGTCGTATCAGAAGAGTGTTGGGTCTTCTTATTTATTTAACATGTCCCAGCCCTCATTCAGTCGATGCTTACATGAAGTCACCAATGCCCTCAATCATCCAGAAATCCTTACGAAGTACATAAAATTTCCTTTTACGCGGGAAGAAAGAGAAAATATAATGGCCAAGTAAGCACAGTATAATTAATTTATTATTCAAATATAATTTAGTATTCAAAAGAAAACTTGTGTTGGATTTAAATTAAATTCAAATCTTAGTGTTGTATTTACTTCTATTCTTTCACTTTTCAGATTTATGGAAAAGTTTGGATTCCCTGGAATGATTGGGTGCATTGATGGCACGCATGTAGCATTAATACGACCAGTGGAGCATGAGGAGACTTTTTACAACAGAAAAAATTACCATTCCTTGAATGTTTTAATAGTAAGTATTCTATTTCTTCAGATATTAATTACAAATATATTTTCAAGAGATCATCCAGGGTAAAGCATTGAAGTCTAAAAAATATATACCAATATAAATAAATTACATTTTTTTCTCTTATTACCACATTGAGCCAATAGTTCCATTTGCAAATAAAACACTGTAATGCACTTCTTAAGCACTTACTCCGTATTCCATTACACTTACCAAACACTAGTTCAGTAATTTATAAATCCACTAATACATATGTATTTATTTTTGTAGATATGTGATTCCCAATTAAATATTCTGTATGCTGATGCATCATTCGGTGGGGCAGCGCATGATTCCTTTGTATGGAATCAATCGCCTATTAAGGATTATATGCAAGAACTGCACAATAATGGAGAACGTTGCTGGTTACTAGGTAAAATATTTGACTGTTGATTGATATACATATCCTTTGTTATAAACAAATGCAACCGTACATTACATAATCTTGTTTTTATTGTAGGTGACTCTGGGTATGCTCAGAGACCATACATGATGACACCAATTCTTGGAGCTGCTCCCGGTACACCTGAAGAGCATTATACTACTCTTCACTGTAAGGTAAGAAATACAGTTGAAAGGTGTATCGGGGTCTTAAAAGCACGTTGGCGATGTTTGTTAGCACATAGGGTGCTTCACTATGATCCAATAATGAGTGGGAAAATAGTGAACGCCTGTATTGTGCTGCACAACATTGCTAACGCTTCAAGAATTGCGCTGCCAGAGCTCCCAGTTGCTGATATGGACAATGACCAGCAACGGCAACCTATTGCTGCAGTTCGAGCTAACCCGGATAATGCAAGAGACAGTTTAGTAAATAGATTATGGAGAGAAAGATAGTATTGCAATGTTATCTTTCTCTCCATAATCTATTTACTAAACTCATGTAAGGATGAAGCTCCTCGGCCAAAGAATTCAAAACTTCTTTGGCCAACCGAAAGTAAGCAACAAATTCTTGGTCTGGTTCATTCATTGGATCACTTAAAGCTTGTCTTCTTTGCGGTTTCCTTCGCAAGAAATTCATTGCCTTTGTTCTGCAGCGATAACCAATCTATATTGAATTATGTTTAATAATATTTTTAATAAAAAGCAATCAATTATGCTGTGTTATTATTTATTTACCAAACTTAACAAATTATTTATTTAACTAACTTATCACTAATTTCCCTTAACCTATCTTCGATATTTGCCAGTCTTCTTTCGAGCGTAGCCGACAAAGCCTCGAGCGCTCTCGCATGCATCTCCTCAATGGCTAGCCTTCTCCCTTCGAGACTGCGAGCCCATTGAGGGACATCATGGTTGCGAATGACTGAAACAAAAAGTCGATTATATTTATCACTAAGAACTAAAATAAATGTCTAATGAATAACCCACCCTATTCTCTTCTCTATAATATTATAAATGCAAAAGTAACTGCCTCTCTTTCACGTCTAAAATACTGAACGCAATTTGATGAAATTTGGCAAGTAGTATACTATTTATCCATTAAATTCCGACTAGCACTTGCCCGGTATTTCATGCTTCATCATTATAATTACATTACCATGAATACAGTGTTAGATACACGGTGAGTGGGCTGGGGTATACTTAAAAAGCCCGCGGGTGCCCTAAGTACTCCTGTCATATACTACTATGGTGGCAAAAAAACTGGAAATTAAAAAAAAAATTGCCCTTATACAAATATTGACTTTTGAATGGGAGATATTTTTTTTCACCTATTTTTTGCCACCATAATATTACATGACAGAAGTACATAGGACCTCCGCGGGCTTTATATACCCTCGCCCAGTCACCGTGTATATAAAAAAAACATGAAAAGTTACTTACGGCGTGGTCGGCTGCGACGTCGCTGTAAAGACTGGTTCGGCTGAGCAGATGATAGTGGCCTCTGTGGAGACGGAGATTGTTGGTCCCGTGGAGGCGAAGACTGAGGCTGTCGTGGAGGTGCAGGTTGTGTTGGCGAAGACCGAGGAGGCGGTGGGGGTGTAGGTAATACCGGTGTACTGTGGCGGAAAGTTGGTAAGACAGATGTAGGTTGTGGAGGTGGTTGGGAAGAAGGTGGCTGGGAAGAAGGTGGCTGGGAAGAAGGTGGCTGGGAAGAAGGTGGCTGGGAAGGAGGTGGTTGGGAAGAAGGTGGTTGACTAGATAACTTTTCCAAATCAACATCGTCATCTTCCAGCCATTCTTCTTCCATAGGGCAGTCGGTGTCCGGTAAAGGGGAGCCAGTGGTTTGTGATATGGTTGCCTGGGATGTGCTAGGTTCTGCTGAATAAGACTGGGATGCTTGGGTTGAGCCAGGTGTAGTGTTTTCAGGGGGAACCTGAAAATTAAAAGCAATTCATTTTTATTCACAGTTACAATTGAAACTATTGAACATAAACTGCCTGATTGGTAAAGTAAGTAGTGATCCCACCTACTGCACCGACGCGACGGTCATGGGTTCAATTCCTATGTTAGACAAACATTTATGTGATGAATATTAGTGTTGTCTGTCTTTCACACCTAAACTACTGTGCCGATTTTGCTAAAATTTGGCACAGACGTTATCTAGACTGGAAGAAAGGACATAGGATACTTTTTATCCCGGTATCATGTTCCCAGGAGATAAAACAGGGATGCGCGATAAAACCGAATTCCTCGCGGGCGAAGCCGTGGGCGGACGACTAGTGTATTATAATAGGAAAAAAGATAATTAAACCCCACCCACTATAAAATCAATAGGTAACTTATTATTATGTACTCTTACTGATTATAATAAATAAATAATAATGTAGCTTCACTATAACTTACAGGAAATGGAATTCGCACTCCGGGCAGGCCTTCCACACACACACGACCAATTAGTTCGAGGATGCGCTGCTCGAACTCATTTAATGGTGTTAATCTATTCGGCCCTCCACCTGTTTTCAAGGCATAGCGTCGAATATCAGCACCCTTTGACTTAGTCTTGGCCTTCCACTCTACCCAGTACTGTAAAAAAAATTCTTATTACTAATACTGATAAGAATAAAAATTACCTTTTAGGCCCATAACAATATTCAATCAATTTACTTACTCTACGCCACTGCTCTGCAGATTTAGTGACTCCGTCTGACACAGCATTTAATTTGTTGGTCAAAGTCTCCCAGGCTCGCTGAGTAATTTGACTTGCCTGGGGGCCGCGGGTACATCGCCCTAAGGCAATGTCTTTGTTGGCCTCCGCAAAAGCCAACAACAACTCAAGCTGCCTCTCAGACACGCGCCTGCTAGCCGGCATTCTGAAATACAATAAAATTATAAAATTTATATTTTTTATTTTATTTATTATATCACAGTAATATTTCATACTATCAATAACATTGATCAAGATCCAAGCAAATACATTACTATTAGTACAATTTCAATTAAATAAAGTTTTACTTACGTTACTTGGAGAATGAATACCGTACACAAACAAACAAAACGACGCAATGAAAGAAACTTGGTTCGAACCGTGGAACAACATTTGTTAAGAATTTTAAGTGACAAAACACTTGAGAACATTCTTTGTAAAAAATCCCAGCGTTTAAAGTTGGTGTTTATCTTTCTCGAAGAATATTAAATTCAATTTCTTTGTAAGTGGTGTTTCCCATAACCACTTTGCACTTTTGACAATTCAAGTGGCGAACATAAACACAGATTTATTGGAATATGTCCAACTTATACACCGATTAAGTTAAAAAGATCGATATTTCGTTTATGTTATTCATGTAACCAAGGATACCAAAATAAGTCGGTTAATATATAGGGTTGCGATAATACGAAGTCGATAAGCACTCTCGGTTTTCGTTAATCACTGAATGATCACGTGACAGAAAAGGTTTACAGAATACCAAAATAACGGAACGTTGAGTTAGTCACTGAGCTCGGTGATCATCACTTCACGGTTGGTCACTCTCGGCTGTCAAATTTAGCGAATAAGCCTGCAGTATAAAGGCTGAGTTGTTGGCGGAATCGTTAGGATCGCCATAGAACAAAAAAAAACTAGATTTTGAACATTGTAGTACTGAACATGTTAAATTGACGGGGCAGGTGACATTAAATATTAAATATTTATAAATGACTAAACATCAAATACAATTTCATTCAATTATATTAATAATCATACTCAATTTAACTTTTATTTAACATCTGGGAACAGAATGTTATCACTTATATTCTGTGTGCTAAAATAAATTCAATGACTATCGTACCGACATTCTCGTTGTAGCATCGAAAAAAGCACGTTCATCGACTTGTCATTTTAGAACAGCTGTTTTTCTTTTAGTTATAAACGTTATATTGCTTCGCCATCTTTGTGAACGAGAAATTCGCGTTGTTCGTTATTTATTAAACGCGATGAGTCACATATCGTATTGGGATTATTTCGATAAAATCGAATGTGATAATGAAGAAAAAAAAGCTACTTGTAAACTGTGCAATGAGACTTATTTATATAATACAACTACACATAACCTCAAAGCCCATCTAAATAGAAAACATTCTGATGTTATTATTTCTATGGCGTTAAATACGCCGTCGCCAGTGCCCAGAAAACGTACAGTTGCGCACAAACATAAAATATGGGGATTTTTTACCAAAATTGAGGGTGGGACGTATGCGAAGTGTAATATTTGTCTCAAACAATTATCGTATAAAACTACGGTGGCAAATTTAAGCCACCATTTATCAAAACATTCCAGTGCGTATGAAAGTTTTAAAAATAATAAACCGCTGAGTTTAGAGGACTATAGCAGCGAACTCCAGCTGGAAACCGTCGAAAGCCGTAAGTACAAAAAAATCACTGAATTGACTTGTCATCTGTGTATATTGGATCTGATAATACAAAATTCGCGCTATGCTGGTACAATTATGTGTCAAAATTAAATCATATATCAGTTAATTCTGCATCTCGTTCCAAATTAGAGATTTATAATGGGGTATTCTTTTTGAATCTAATTTGGAACGGAACCTAAAAAGTTTGTCTAGTACAATAGAAGAAATCAATTTTATTGTACAAGTCGGCAAGAAGTAGATATAGATATAGGGAGAACCGTATATATTTTACGTAAAATTTTAAATGAAAAGTGGCGAAGTTCAAAAATTTTCAAAAGGGAAGCTGGTGGAAAAAAACTTACCTTTTGTATGTAAGTTTGCACAATGCGACCCATTGGGCAGGCATCGGGTACTAAGGAACCCTCGCCACTGAAAGGTATATACCTACCTATTTCCTTTGTCGACTGTACCTATATGGCAATGTTCGTTAATTTAAATAACCGTTATGTTATTATTTGTTAACGTTATTCGTTATTCTGTATTTTTTTCTGCTATTCAAAGACTTTAAAAAGGGTATTAATTCAGGGTACCTAATTAAAAATCAAGAAGACCTATTATGCATTAATTTATAATTATATGTGGACTTATGAAATACGTATGTATTTATTCTTAAGTTTTACTTACATTGATTGAGAATTTCATTGACTCACCTATTTAATACTACATAATTTACTTCTCCCATTTTTTTTTAACACAAACAAAAATCAAGTACACAGTGCCAATTCGTAATAATAATAAAGAAACTTAACAGTAATTTAAAAAATATGTAATTAGTTTAAATGAAAAATAATATACGGACACCAAATTAGCGCGGAAATAAGTGTCAACAAAGAAAAAATACATACCAAAATTAATTTTAGTACTACGTCTCAAACATAGATGGCGTTACTGGTATCAGTTTAGAAATTACCAGGTTAGAAAGTAACTAGTTTCTGATCGGTATTACTGTTAACATACGATGTGCTAGCTGTTACACACTGCTTCGCTCGCGTGGCCTTTATAATTTACCTATATTTATTTATTCATACTGGATCCAACTACCCGAATGAAAACTATGTGTCCTGGTTGGTAGATTTACATAATTTAAAATTGGTTTCCTATTGGAATCTGTTATAGGAATTATAAGTAGTGCAGACTATCAATCCTACGTATTTTTTTTAATTTATATTACTACTTAGGTGGCAGTTTAGCACACGGTCCATCTGAAGAAAGCTACATCACGGGCGTCACACTCGCGTTGCCGACGTTGTAGGAAGGTGTTGTCGGCACTGCGAGTGTGAAGGTTCCTACTAGGAGTCTTCTAATGCCCTTGAAGAATCCCATATTGTAGTCGCTTCGAAAAACCACAGCAGGGAGTTCATTACACAATTTGAGCTTCAAACTTTTAGCTACTTGTGTCCCAAATTCCAGCCAAATCCGTGAGTTGTTTTCGGACGGATTTGTCATCAGAGAAAATTCATTTTTCATCTAAATTGAGTTGTTAAAATTTTACTCAACGAAAATTACTGAACGAAACATGTCAATATAGTTAATTCGATTGGAAAGCGATTCGTATCGTTAAAATAAGTGAAATTCTATAACCTTATTATTTATTGTGACCGGCAAGCTTCTTGAAAATATAGCTTCAGTAACAGCCATAGTGTATGTAACTTCAAAAATTCAATAGAAAGACTGATCAGCCCATCACGTAAGCTATTGAACTCGTGATTTTTGCACGATAGCGTCCCGCATGACCGGCAAATAAATTGACCATGTACTCTATGCTTTATGTATTTCTGGCGGAGTGGCGGGGTGCGGGAGACGAGGCGTGCCTGTCGACCAATCACAGGCTGGAATGGCTCGCGTCATTCCGTCATTCGTAGAACTCATTCATTCGACCTTTGAGTCTCGTACTGTGAGATTGTGTTTCGTTAGGCCACGTATACTTGCGTGCCAACTAAAATCACTACTAAAATAGTGATAAATAGCTTAATATTGTGTTTTTACTGTATAAGTTATATGTTTACTTATTGTTTTTTTTTTTAACTTCTATTAGTGAATTAATATGTCACGAAAACCTAGTGCAGTTTTAAAAGGACAAACTAGAAAAATGGTGTTCGATGTGTTTAGTTTCATGAAAAGTGAGTCGAAGACTGAATGTGACGCGGTGAAAAGGACAGCAGAAGCTACTTCCACCTCTGAAAGTACTGTCAGACGTATCGTAAATGAGAGCAAGTCATCCGATGTGCTGAATGTATTTAGAACTCCAGGGAAGAAACGTACTGGTAAGAAGTCAGTTACAAATATAGACATATTAGATAAAACGGTAATCAAAAGATGCATACATAATTACCATGTCGCTAATAAAGAACTGCCAACGGTAGAAAAACTAAGGCATAAGTTGAAAGAAGATATTAATTTTAAAGGTTCCGAACGCAGTCTTCGTCGTATTATAAAAGAATTGGGATTCCAATGGAAGAAGACTGATAAAACTAGGAGATTATTGTTAGAAAAGAGTTATATTCGATGTCAGAGAATCGAATATTTGGAGAAAATTATACAGTATCGAGCTCAAGGAAGGCATATAGTGTACAGTGATGAGTCGTATATAGATTCTTCAAGTTCTTCTTCTAAGACATGGATAGCTGAATATACAAAAGAGCTCAAAATACCCAACTCAAAAGTTCAGCGTGCTGTTCTTATCCATGCAGGTTCTGAATCAGGATTTGTGCCTAATACTCTCCTCATATTCAAGGTTGGCACAAAGCCGGGTGACCAATTAAACTTTGAAAACTACCAAAAATGGGTATATAATCAGTTACTACCAAATCTACCACCGAATTCTGTGTTAGTTATTGACAACGAATCCTACCACAATAAGCAGTGTGACCCCGCTCCGAAATCTACCTCAAAAAGGGCAGATTTGCAAAAATGGCTGACAGATCGTGGTATAAAATATGACGAAAATATGTATAACCCACAATTGTATAAACTAGTTAAGCTAAATAAGCAACCAAAACGATTCATAATTGATGAAATTTTAGCTGAGCACGGACATACAGTACTTAGGCTACCTCCGAATCATTCAGATCTCAGCCCTATTGAGACAATATGGACACAAATAAAAGAATATATAAGTAATAAAAACCTCACATTTAACCTTGACAATGCGATCCAATTGGCGAAGGAAAAAGTGACGGCAACAGGGACACAAGAATGGGTGAAATTGTGTACCAAAGTGAAAGAAATTGAACTTGAATATGTGAAAAGTGACCGCGTTGTTGATGAAGCTATCGAAGAGTTCATCGTGTATGGCAACGATGATGTAAGTTCTGATAGTGATGATGATGAGGCTGATAATGAAGAGGATTCTGAGGAGGAGGGGGAGGAAGGACCAGCTCCTTGCGGCAGCTGCGGTTCTGTTAACTAAGGTCAATCGTCACGATGTTAAATTGTGAAAATGATGACTAATGTTGTTATACCTACAAATATATTAATAAATACTTTTGATTTTTAAGTAATTTTTTTCATTTTCGATATACACACAAACACATCAAGCTCAAGACCTGATTATTCCATACCGTCCTTTTGGTTTTACTTGAATGGGAGCGTTTTCTTCTGACTTCCCGAGGTCCCGTCCATAGCAGGTATATCGACTTGCAGCTGCGGTTTGCTAGGAAGCTCAAACACCTGACCCTCTAATAATATTCAAACACCTCAGATCTTCATAATTTTTATCTAAGAACCATCTCGATTACGACAGTGGTCAAACAAAAAAAAATGCCCCGAATTTGGCCTACCCGTTCGAGAGCTGACACTACAAACAAATACACAAAACAAACCTGCTAAACTTATAATTCCTACATATCAAAATAGGAAAAATTAAATCGGTCTAGGCGGGGTTTGCCTTACAAGGGCAAACCACTACGGTACCAGACCTCGCCTGAACCAATCCGAATTTCTACTTTATACGTGCCTTTGAGGCGACAGTGGAGCGTCTACCCATATTCTTATGAAGTATCGCAATCAGTGACAGAGTTTTCATCCCCTGATCATTTTTAAACATTGATTTTTGACTTCAAATTCAAATCATTAAATATGGGATAGGATAGGGGGTGCTTTTTGAAATATAACTAGAAGAAAAAAGGCTACGCCAGAATGAAGGTGTACCAGCTGGTAGGTGTGATTGACTTGACTACAAAAGTCTTGGTACACGCATAAACCATCTCTTCTTCATCCCAGCGTTAATCCCAGCCCCAGTTTGTCGTCCGCTTTACCAGTCTTGCTGCGGATTTAGATGAATTTCGATATTATCTCTCTATCTTCAATGAAAACACTTGTACTATTCCACATTATTTATTATTATCCTGACCGGTTTCGCCTTACGGCATTATCAAAGGTTGATACATGTTTTTTGAATATCTGATGTCAAAAAACAAAAAAAAAAAAAACATGTATCAACCTTTGATAATGCTTTAAGGCGAAACCGGTCAGGATAATAATAAATAATGTGGAATAGTACTAGTGTTTTCATTGAAGATGTGTAGCAAGTTCCACCAAGTGCCATCAATCAACAGTATAAGCAATTATTTCTCTACTTTTCCCTATTTCCTCATCTTACTTCCTCTTATTTATCTAGCAACACCTCGAGTGTTGCAAGCGAGCATTGAATACGTTGAAGGCTTTTCTAGGTCATGTGTCCATTTGCAAATTTAGTTTTTTTTTTGTGGTGAATAAAAAAAGTATCAATGACATTATGTCATGCAAGCGAAACAAAAGTTGCTAGAAATAAAATCACAAAAATGTTTATAAAATGATAACTAATAGCCCAAACTATGTTAAATTTCTTATAGGACCAAATGGCAACTATCTATCTAAATATAAATAACTCAATGGTGACTTACTGACTGACATAGTGATCTATCAACGCACAGCCCAATCCACTGGACGGATCGGGCTGAAATTTGGCATGCAGGTAGATGTTATGACGTAGGCATCCGCTAAGAAAGGATGTTGATTAATTCTACCCCCAAGGGGATAAAATAGGGAATGAAAGTTTGTATGAAACTTTGTCAATTCTAAACCAATCAGGCTGAGACTTTGCATCCATAAAGCTAATGTTGACTCAACACTAAGCGGCCAACAGCTAGTTCCATATAAAAACTGAACAAGAATCACTTAAATCGGATCATAAATCTCAGAAAACCAATCGAAATGAGAACCTCCTTTTGACATACATATATAAACTCACGCCTGTAAGCCCCCGAAGGGTTAGGCAGAGGTGTATTAACACCCACGTTTCACCAACCATGATTTTCACTTCCACGTAATAGGCAGGACTTACGGACTGAATTTAGACAGTAAAATACTTCGACATGTAGCGAACTTCGAAAACACATAGATCGACAAGTCATTGCTTCGACAGACAATTATTGGACAACACACACCTTCGAATTACCACTACTTCGAGAGACGATTATTCGACAGACAATACTTAGACAAGACACATCTTCGAATGACCACTACTTCGACAGATTTTTTACCATTCTCCTATCACTGGGTGGTTTAAAAAAAAAACCACGAAGGCTTAAGCGACTTAGCCTTCTAACCTAACCTATCCGAGCCGGGGTGCTCTGAGTCGGGGTGTTAACCATAATGAAGTAATTTGAGGCATAAAAACCAAAGAAAGAAAAAAAAAGTTGCCATTCAACGAAAGAACAAAAAAAAAACTGTCGAAGAAGTGTCTTGTCTAAGTATTGTCTGTCGAATAATCGTCTGTCGAAGTAGTGGTCATTCGAAGATGTGTCTTGTCTAAGTATTGTCTGTCGAATAATCGTCTGTCGAAGTAGTGGTAATTCGAAGGTGTGTGTTGTCCAATAATTGTCTGTCGAAGTAGTGGTAATTCGAAGGTGTGTGTTGTCCAATAATCGTCTGTCGAAGTAGTGGTAATTCGAAGGTGTGTGTTGTCCAATAATTGTCTGTCGAAGCAATGACTTGTCGGTCGATCTATGTGTTTTCGAAGTCCGCTACATGTCGAAGTATTGTACTGTCTAAATTCAGACCTTAAGTGAATAGGCAGCGAGGTTATTGCCACCTAGAGGCACTTTGTCTTGAGCTGTGTATTTAATTGTCGGATGGAAATCAGCCCTATCCCTTTAGTTGCTTTTTACGACCCCCACAGGAAGAGCGGAAGAGCTCGGGTGGTTCTATTCTTCCGATTTGGACCTCATCTATAATAGGCCTATGTCCTGCAATGGATTGCAGTAAGCTAATTGATTGATTTATTGATATAATAGGTTCTAAAACTGCGGAGTGGTTCCCGGTTGAGTAGAATTTGGGCCACCCCTTCTCTTCCCATGTGGTGTCGTACAAGGCGACTAAGCGATAGGGCTGATTAACTTCAACATCAGACAGATATGTACAGCCCAGACTCAGCCTCAGATGCATGGCTCCAGTCAATAATAGTGCCCGGAGTACGGCAATAGGCTCACCCCCTATTACGTGGGACCGAATACAGATTGGTGAAATGTGGGTGTTAATTCACCTCTGCCTAACCCTCCAGGAATAAAGGCGTGATTATATGTATGTATGTAAAAATGCGGTCGTACGGATGGTTTTGTGATTCGGAAATGAATTTCGTATTTGGAACGGGACGGAAGGACTAGTTATGTGGGTTTTTTCTGTGGCTGCATCAAGATATTCAGAAGCAAGCAAGATAGAACATATGCAAGCAGTCCGACTGGGGAAGTACCTCCGCCCTACAGAATACCGCAGCCATAATAACCTTGTGTTGTGTTCCCGGCGGTGAGTAGGGTAGCCAGAGCTCACTGGAGAGTTTTTGTGCTGTCAGTGGGAAGACCAAAGACTTGTCCTGCTTTGTCTTCTACACTGACGGCACAGAAAGTCTCTGTGTTTAAAGGGTCGGCAGCACGAGTGTGACTACCCTGGTGTTACCACTGCCATAGGCCACGGTAACCGCTTTCCATCTGGTGGACCGTGTGCTTGTTTGCCACCTCAGTGGTATAAAAAAAACCTATT
The DNA here is from genome assembly GCA_949126895.1 of Eilema caniola. Taxonomy (NCBI): domain Eukaryota; kingdom Metazoa; phylum Arthropoda; class Insecta; order Lepidoptera; family Erebidae; genus Eilema; species Eilema caniola. The sequence goes on from OX421485.1 coordinate 1,317,167, forward strand.
TGACGAAAGGTGGGTCTCAATCTCTGCTTACCCCTTCGGGGATTTACAGCCGTGAATATAATATGTATACGATAATTAAGTAATATCGGAATAGGTAGATAATGTATACAGGTCATTTGGCAAATCCATTAAAACTCTCCGGAACGTCCTGTCCTGACTCGTGAAGGACAAAATTCTTACAACATTTGGCCTTGAATGTCTGCTTACTTGTGCCTGCCTAAATTGTTAAAAAAAAACTAGTATATAGGTGCCATCCAGATAAATAGGTTTGAGATTGAATTGAAAATAACTTTTATATTATAATAATGGCAGAACAACTCAAATCTGACTTGTTTTTTAAACAGTTTACTTCGAAAAACACTACGTGATTTCCAGCACGGTAACTAGTCACACAATTGTACCATATTTATCTTATCAAACCATTTTATTCCTTATGTCAATAAAATAAAGTTGATATTATCATCTATAAGTTTTTTGTTTACATCGTCCGCCATATTGGACTGTCAGTGTTCCCGCGCTTTTGCTAGTGAAGTGACATCCTTATACCGTAGCATTAAAGTATATTACCGGTTTTTGCGGTTTGTGTGTACAGTTTTACGTATACGAATGTTGAGAGACAGCTTGTTTTCGACGTAAGAACGGCAACGTCGCGTTGCTATGTTGTTTGTATTGATCATTCTATAAATGGAGACGACCTGCAAGCCTGGACGCTGTGGAGAGATTACGTAAATAGGACTATATGGGTGATATGTACTGTTTTTGGGTATAACTGTTTAATTATGCAAAATGTGAAGAGAAACTTTTGTTTTTTTTTTAATGGAAGGGTTAAGTGACTTCACGCGGTCATGCTTACGTGAATAAGACAAATAGATTATCATTGAATACAGTTTTTACAGAGTTCATGCAAATGAGAACAATAGGCTGCGTTGAGGTGTTCCTCGTCATCATTCTTATCATTCTCAGAGCCTTTTCGCAACTTAGTACTTTCTAGTATAAGATGCGGCTACACTTCCATAATTTCCGTGAAGCGACTGACACCCTGTATCCCCCATATCTATAATCTCAATTCCAATCAGTGATTCCAATAAGAACTTATCGATTCAGCACCTCTTTTCCGCGCTATGAAGAATTAAAGAAGAAACTGAAAGAATCTGTAATTCTTTAAGCTGGATGTGGAAAAATGTACAGAGGACTATTGTAGCGTAGTAATATTGCCAATATTCTTAATTTTATAATGGATATCTCAATTCTTGACTCTTTACCTTTACCGGTGAAGTATATACGGGAAGTTCTAAGAACATGTTCCATCATCATCACAGCGTCTTGCTGTTTTGAGCTCGGGATCCGTTCTTCTATTCTTCTTTTGGCTTAGCTTGGCTTTTCTGGCAGCTATTGTCTTGTACCCAATAGGAAAGACTGCCTTTTTTTACGTGCTGAAAATCCTCGTAGATAAACTCCGCCGTTGCTCAATTATTGTTCGTATTACTCGGCTCCTAAGCGTCATAGCGTGATGCTATATATCTTAGAAACTTCCCCAGAAACAGGGCTATCAAATGCAAGAAGAAATTATCAAATCGCACATGTAATTCCATAGATAAGCGGGTTCAAATAAACAAAGCAACTCTTCAGCTATATTATCTATCTATAGAATAACGAAGACTGGTAAAAAGCAGACCCCAGACTCCTAGTTGAAAAGCTTCGGATGCGACTGGAATTAACGCTAGGATGAAGTAGAAGAAGTATGCTTGACCAGGCGATTAAGGGATAGGGCTGTTTAACATCAGACAGATATATACCATACAGCACAGATTCAGCCGCAGATGCATGGCTCGAGTCAACCACAATAATAATAATAGATATACTATAACGTGGGCCCGAATGCAAAGGTTGGTGAAATGTGGGTATTTATTCACTTCTGCCTAACCCTATAGAGATCAAAGACGTGATTATATGTAGGGATGTAGGTAGTATGCTGGCTGTTGCCCGCGGCTTCGCCCGGTTATCGCGAATCGCGACCAAACATAGCCTCCTTCTTCCTTTCCCAACTCACTTCCATCTCTGTACCAAATAATTTCATTCAATTAGGTCCGTAGTTTGGGCATGAAATCATAACAGACAGAGCTACTTGATTAGTACTATTAATTATTCTGTGCTACTTGCTCATTAATAATATTAGTATGGATCTATCTACAATATACGATTGAGTTCTGTATAATATGATGGTATTATTATCCTTATTAGATGTAAGTTTTCCGTAATAATAAAATGAAAAATAAATGTACCTTAAATGCTTTATGCTCCTGTCATTCCTGAAAATAAGAACACAATACAATCACAGTGGGCGTTAGAACAAAGGATGGCGTAGGCCGAGCAGACAAAGGTTTCCTTTGCCTGACGATAACGACGAATAGCGAATCAATAATGGCGTCCTCTGGAAAGTCGTTCTATTATTAGAATTCATCTCAATTCAAAGCGTTAGGTATCATGATTTATCTTGTTTTTGTATCCAATACAATGCTTAGATAATAAATTGTAATGTCAGTTATAAGACAACGTGTTATATGACTGCAAAAAAGGGTATCTTACGATCATTCGAGAAGTGAATAAGTTGGACCACATAATTACTAATTTTATTAAACAATTCGATATAATTCCAGAAAACAATAATATCAGAACGTTAACCTTTTATTTTCCAACCCGACTCCTTAACCGCTGACATATAAAAACCGTAAATCAAGTAAGTTTAAAAAAACCGTAAATATTGTTGTTTCTTTTTTCACAAAATCTATTTTAAGGTCATTGCCTAAAAGCCATAAGTACTTTTGGTATAGGATACTTTTCGTTTGTGATTGTAAACGCAACATACGACAGAATTACCTACATTCAAACAATAAGTGTGTACTTAATAAGAAGCTTTTTATTATGAAATCAATGGAAGACTCGGCAAATAAAAACAAAACGGAGAGTGGGACAGCTGTTCGATTGGAAAGGTTGCCATAGCACCAGAAACGAGTTTCTGGCGCCATGTTGTCGCTGCGTTCGGAAATTAGCATAATTTTCTTCACCGATACACTTTAGCTATCTGTGCCCGGCGGGTTTGACCGTGTGCACATAGATTTTTTTTGTATGGTAAGTACCCAATTCTTTATTTATGTTTATATCATGAACAGAAAAGGTTTGTAATAGATATGTCGCCGCCAACTAGCTTAATCAGCCGTCCAATTAACTGCCTGGGCAGCAGTGGCGTAACTATACCATCTGAGGCCCGTGGCAATTTTTTTGGATGGGGCCCTCCTGCGTCCTAGTAGAAAATAGTCACGTTAGAATTTAATTTTAATAAACCACTGATGTAAGTAGTTAGGTACCCAAAACTATTAATAATATTGTGTGCATTTTAGTTGAATATATAATAAGTTTTATTTTCAAAAGCTTAGGTTTATACAAATATTTATTATGCAATAACAATTTACTTTTAATAATATTTTTTATTAATTAAATTCTTTTATCCGAACTATCAGTATCATCACATCAGCAGAGTATCTCATCAAGGTTTAAAAGATCGAACCATAGAATTTTCAATAGATAGAATAGTCTAGTTACGACGCCTGTCTTATGCCGAAGAGTTTTTTAAATAGGTTTTTATTAATTTTAGTTTCGAAAATAACCGTTCTATGTACCTAATCACAGGAATGGTTCACGACATAAAATGATTCTTCATTAGTAATAAATCAGCAAGTTCTCTTATGCATAAATAATTTTTTGTTTCATCTCTGAAAGTGGACCGAAAACAGCATTTCCCTGGCTGGATTCAGATATTTCTTTATTATCTGGCCCTTTGGTTTACTTAACAATTCTTGTAAAATCGGATCGTATTTTCCTAATATCTCAACAATACTCAAAAATTTTAGGTAACATTTAATTTTTTTTCTCGAGTCTCCCTCTTTCTCTTTCGTTTTTCGCTCCCACTTAAATATTTTCTTGAACCAGACTTGTTGAAATTTAACTTTCACGATTAACTTTATTTTACATCCATTTGCAGGTTCAACAAAACAAAAACTATGAAAAATAAAAGATACAGATGACCAACTGAATCAAACAATGAATGCGCAATAGAGCTCTCCATAAATCAAAAATATAAATATCCGGGATTCCCCTACACTGAGAAGGCTGCCATACAAAAGAACTTTTTTAGCCCGTCAACTGATGAAACTAAAAGTACCGTCACGTGGATTTGAAAAAATGTATATGTAAATCGATAGTTAATGGTACGCGTTAATTTAGTAAGCTGAAAATATGTTAAATAAAATTTATTGAAAAAAAAAAATGTTATACTTTACCGCGCTTTTTGATGAATTTTAGTACATTCAATAGGAAATTTCGTGATTTAAGAGAAAAACATTTTTACCTCCTATCACACCGTTTAAATAGGCTCGTTATACCCTTCCGACCAAATGAAGTTTGTCAGCAAAATTTTCAGGTATATCGCAAAATTTTGTGTCGAAATAACTAAAACTTATCGAAATCCACGATAACAATAAGATACATTTTTGCTTTTATCATAATAAATTTTATTTAACATATATTCGGCTTACTAAGTCAACGCGTACCAAGTTGATTTTATTGATAATAGGGGTTAAAGTATGAAATTGCCGTTTCATTGTAATAGGTACTTCGAATTGACATAGAACCTTCATGGTTTGAGATTTTTGAGTGAAACTTTTTCCACATGGTACCTATGTAGTTCTTCATTTAAAAATGTGCAACATTCGATTATCGACTTTCAGTTGTTTTTTTTATTCAGCTTAGACAAGAAAGATGGATACTTCGAAAATTCGAGTGATTTTTGAATACGAGTTCCGACGCGGAACTAACGCGGCAGAAACAGCTCGCAATATTAATGTTGCGTTTGGAGAGGGGACTGCTAATGAACGCACCGTGCGATTTTGGTTTAAACGCTTTCGTGATGGAAACTTTGATTTGAAGAACGAACCACGAGGAAGGCCGTCCACACAGGTGAATAACAATGAATTGAAAGACATGGTGGAAGCCGATCCGAGCCAAACTACCCAGGAATTAGCTGCATGGTTTAACGTTATCTTACCAACAATATTGACTCATTTGCGTCAAATCAATAAAATAAAAAAATGTGAAAAATGGGTACCTCATGATTTGAATGATCTGCAGAAAGAAATGCGTATTGAAACTTGTGTTGCCTTGTTGAATCGATACAGAAATGAAGGAATATTGGATCGAATTGTGACATGTGATGAAAAGTGGATTCTTTACGATAACCGTAAGCGAAAAATGCAATGGCTGACCCCAGGTGAAACGCCACAACAGTGTCCTAAAGCAAAGCTTACCAATAAAAAGGTAATGGTAACTGTTTGGTGGTCTCAGCATGGTGTTATTCACTATAGCTTTCTACGATCTGGTCAAGCAATAACGGCAGATGTCTACTGTGCCGAACTCCGAACAATGATAGCAAAACTAGCAGTGAAACAGCCCCGACTCATGAATCGATCTTCAACATTATTGCTCCATGATAACGCGAGACCTCATACAGCACGAGAAACCGTTTTAACTCTACAGGAACTGCAATTAGAAACTATCCGTCACCCTCCGTATTCGCCAGACCTTGCTCCAACAGACTACCATTTTTTTCGTGATTTGGACAATTTTCTATGTGATAAAAAGTTTTCTTCTCAGGAGGCAGTACAAAATGCTTTCACACAGTTTGTCGAATCTAGATCACCAGAGTTCTATCGCAAAGGCATAAATGACCTTCCTACTAGATGGCAGCAATGTATAGATAATAATGGTAATTATTTTGATTAAATAAATACGTTAAATTAAAAAAAAAAAACGAATTTCAATTTGTCAGTACAAATCGGCAATTGCATACTTTAACCCCTAATATATTTGTTCACTATCGATTTACATAATTTTTTTTTTCAAATCTGCAATGACAAGACTTTCCGTGTCACTGGCTCCTAGCCTATTTGTCGACCTACAAAATTAGGGAATTCCCCGACCGTCATCAGCTCGCCCTCGTTACTAATGTACCGCGACAAAAAATGAAGCAATCAATGGATGCGTTCCGAAATTCGTCATTTTTTTGTTTTGAATGTGTTGACATTTTATTGATTAGTTTGAATTTCTATATGGTCTTTAGTTGTGCCACACTTTGATTGATTTTAAGTACTTAAAAAAATTATAATTTTCAAGTACTAAGGTACAAAATTTTGTTAAAAATGTTAGGTTATTTCTGAGCTCGTGGCCTCTTGGGTCGGGGGCCCGTGGCATTTTTATAGCCCTGCCACCCTATAGTTACGCCACTGCTGGGCAGTTAACTAAACGCCGCCATTCAATTAACGGCCTGAATGGTGTTCAGCCATATCGTTTATTACATCATTTAACAACCTGGCTGGCTAATGCTTAGGCCAATCGTAAGGTAGAGTAAGCCGTCGGTCCCGGTTGTCAAACAAACATCTATGGCAATCGTTACGGGTAGTTGGAGCCCTCAAAAGTCCAACAACTAGTCTAGAACAACTGGTTTAGCTTCACAGAAAATATCGAAGCTTAGCCAAATCCGCAGTTAGACTGGTAAAAAGCGGACCCCAGACTCCAAGTTGAAAGCTCCGGATGCTGGGATGAAGAAGGAGAGAAAAGTAGTTAAAAATAAAATGAATTTTTGTTAAAAGTATCATGTATGTAATATGTATAATCAAATGTATTACCTAATTAATAAAAATAATTATTCATAATAAAAACCCGACCGATGCTGAAAAGATCGAAACAAGCTTTACAGCAGGCGGTACCAATTAATTTTCATCGGGTTTGAGTTTTCAAATGGATACCGCATGCTATAAAGGTTGTTTCGATCTTTTCGCCACCAGTCGGGTTTTTTATTTTTAATAATTTATTTTATTTTATACTTCTTAGTTATGATATATATATATTTGTAATCGTCTTTGAATTTCCTTCATTTTGATATCTCACTCGATAAATTTGAGTGATTTTTTTTATTAATGAAAATCTGCCATTAGTTTTTTTTATTTTGATATAAGTACCCAGTGTCACTCTCACAGTAAATACGAATCTAACGACACCTCTCAAGCTAAAAACCGTTGAGCCGTTCAACAATTATACACACATAAATACAAACTCTCGAAAAACATAACCTTCCTTCTGGCGCAGTTGGGTAAAAAGCGGTCATGTTGATGTAACAAACAAACACTTCAATATAATTCATTTGTGTCGACGACCTTCGAGACAAGCCTTCTAAAGCCGTTTGATTACTAAACGAAACTATAACATCAAGGTTTATTTAGAATTTCAAATTCAAATTTAATTTTAATTTTAATTTATTTGCAAGAATACGGTAGGTAGGTAGGAAGGAGCATTATATTATCTTTTCTTCTTTTATATTAATTTAACGTTAACTTAACTTAACTTAATAAAATTTATATTAATTTAACTTAAGATAACATTTATATTAATTTACATCTCTCATATTCGGTAAGTAGGTTATTACCCCCAAATGGCGCTTGTAGGTGACCAATTAGCGCTCTAGGGTAATAATGTAGCTATAAAAGCCCTAGGGCGGTAAGTAATTTAAAATAAAACACTTCACTCTTTCAAAAAGTTCGCGTACATCTAACCACCATACTGGCAATAGACATCATGCATTCAGCCCAATGACAAAAGAGGCCGCTTCGCTATTCAGCCTTGTCTTCGTATGAATATAATAGTCATCAATTTTAAATATCGAACGGCGAAGCTAAATTGCGTTCTTGAAAAAAAAAAAAAAAAAAGAAAGGCGGGAATAGAAACTTTTACTATTAACACACCTAAAAACACCTGTCTCTAAAATTTGAAAATTGTTCTCATTTCACTATAATTTTTAACTATAATCCGCACGCTGAATGATGATCCCTATGACAGTTCGTTAGCGCTTAACATTGTACTGACGTCCTATCACATCAAATCCTTTAGAGGTCCATTAAAAAGACGAAAAAATCATAATTGTGTACAATTGTAAATTATAAAAATGAATATTAAGAAATTATTACGTAATGTTCGGAAATAATAGAAAAAAACTCAATGCAAATGTACATGGTACGTGCTGCAAAAGTTACGTCGTCAAGCTGTTATCGACTAAGAAGGGACACATCGATAAACAAAATATCGATAATTTGTTGGAAATATAAAACAAATGCTTTGAGTTTGTATTTTATTTTTATCAATCTGAATCTGATACAGGGTCAACCGGATCTTCAAAATCTGAGTCTGAACTGCTGCTATCCGTGACGTTTATTATTAACGGTTGGTCAATGATATTGTCGTATTGTACATCTCGATCCCAGTCTTGTAAGCAAATTTTCTTCGTTCTTTCGACCACTTTTCGCCAATCGTCATCAACATCAACATCGAAATCAACAAATAACACAAAACAGCGAAAACAGAAACAAAACTCAGCTAACAAAGAAAGACGTGGCGCATACAAGGCGTTAGAGCACTCGTATTACGCGATGTGATGCGGTGTGACAAGAAGACAAAACAGACTGACAAGACATGACATGACTGAATTAAAAAAATACGGTAGGTCTATGGCCTCCTTTTAAATACTTTTCCATGTAATCCATAATTGCCAGCTAATTATGAATTCTTTAAAATTCAATTCAAAAAGGATTTTAAATTCTTTAAATTATGCAATTTGAATAAAAATTAAAGTATAGTAAAATAAAATATAATAAGGCTGTTACTTTTTTATCTAGTGTTTTATGTCCATCAATGCGCGTAGTCTTTTTTTCAAAATATATAAATACTTATTGCTTATTATGTTGAATGACCTGGCTGAATGACATGACATTTGCCTGAAAAAACAGTATTTTATCGAAATTGTTTCGCATAACTAATACAACTGTCAGTTTACTTTACTTTAAGGAGACTTTACCTTCAGCTTACCATCAGGCGAGGTAAAGTCAAATTGACGTGTCCTATGTATAAAAAAAAAAAAAAAAAAGTTGAAAGGTCATAGGAATCATCATTCGGCGTGCGGAGTATAATAAAATGTTTTATTCTTGTAATGCTGGTTTTTTTCTACTTACCTCACAATCGAGATGTAAAGCAGAGTAGTTAGCTCGGGTGTAAGCATCAATTGCACCCTCGAACTATAGGCGCCCTCGCTGCGCTCGTGCGCCTAAATATCTCGGGCTGCAATTGATGCCTTACAGCCCTTGGCTACTAATCTACTATTAACTTAAGAAATGTAAAATTGTGTTACTTGAATATTTATGGAAATTAATCTTAATAGTTATGTAGTCGGGTACTATATACTATGTAAATATGTATGGAAAAAGAGGTCTTTTCGTTTATCATAGTTTTCAGATTGAGACGGACAAGCAAACAGTCCACCTGAAGGAAAGTGGTTACCGTGGCCTATAGACGTTTGAGTCTATATGCCACGGAGACACCAAGGGAGTCACACTCGCACTGCTGACCCTGTAAACACACAGAGTTTCTGTTCCATCAGTGTAGGAGACAAAGCAGGTATAGCCTTTGGTCTTCACATCAGGTGGGCCGTGTGCTTGTCTGCCACCTCAGTTGCACATAAAAAGCAGGCACTTTGCATTTCTTTTCTAAAAGAAAATTATCAATCGAAATTATCGAAATTACTAATATTCCCTCTAACCCCTCCAACTAAGCTAAATTGCTTGTGCTAGGAGTGGGTTCACATCGGTAGTGTAATGGCCAGGATTCGAACCCGGGACCTTTCGATCGTGAGACCGATCCTTATGGTCTGTACATTAATAAAATCTGTCAGCGTCATCAAGCATAAGTATATTCAAGCAAGTAGGTATTATACAAGGGTTGTTGTTATGTGGGCGGTTAAAGTCCCATTTTGATTAAAACACTCAAGATAGACTGTACCTTAATAGAAATATATGTAGAAAGCGGCGTAGGAACGTACGTGGGTGGGTCAAGGGCCATAAATATTTAGATTGCCTTCCGTTAGTGTCACAAATATATAAAAAACTTTATTACGTATATTTTAAATAGGAAAAATTTAATCGGTTTAGGTGGGGTATGAACCCACGATCTTTGTCTTACAGGGGCAATGCTTTGACCACTAACGCCTTGGTTTGGTTCGGGCGGGTCTGGTAGCTTAATGGTCAAAACATTCCCGCAGGGGTCAATCCTTGGTCCATTTCAGTTTTTAATATACATAAATGACTTACCTTACTATGTAGGGGATAAGCATGAGATTGTATTGTTTGCAGATGATACTTCCTTGACGTTTAAAATTAATAGACAATTACACAATTATGACAAAGTTAACAGTGCACTCTCAAAGGTTGTTCATTGGTTTAACGTTAATAATCTTCTTTTGAATGATAAAAAAACTAAAGTAATTAAATTCTCGACACCTAATGTAAGGCAGGTAGCTACCAATGTACAACTTAATGGATCTGGGTTGGACCCTGTGGGGACTGCTGTATTTTTGGGTATCACTATTGACTCAAAACTGCAGTGGGGACCGCAGATTGAAAAATTATCAGGCAAATTAAGTTCTGCAGCATATGCAGTAAAAACAATTAGACGGCTTACTGATATTGAGACAGCTAGAATAGTTTATATTAGTTATATCCATAGTGTTATGTCATATGGAATTCTTCTCTGGGGTAATTCTGCAGACATTAATATCATCAGCTTTGTATTGCAAAAGAGAGCTATAAGAGCAATATACCAACTTGGTCCTAGAATGTCTCTAGAGAAAAGTTCAAAGAAATAAACATTCTTACGGTTATTTCGCAATTTATTTATGAAAATTTACTTTATGTGCATAAAAATGTAGACTCCTTTACTAAAAAGAGTAATATACGGGCATTTTTTTTAATACGTGTCCAGGTTACAAAATGGAATGAAAGAATAAAAAAAATTGGTAATGCATAACAAAATTTATAGAATGATTCGCTGTTCTTGACAGTGTATTAAAATACCCTATAAATATACACGTTTGGAAAATAATAATACTTTCTTTGGACACAAGAGTGGTTTAGACATCCACTTTGTAACTTTTAAAATTAAAATTAATAAATAAAATACTATATTCTTAATGAAATATTTTTGTTTATTTGGTTATAAATATAATATTCTTTAAAATAATATTACAGCATAAGTATTATTATTATTTTTGTAAAAATGTAACCATTTTGTAACTATTTGGTAATTTTGCCAACTTAACTTCCGATTTATATCGTGTAACAACCATCTAACGATGTTAATTATTTTTTCATGATTAACTCTTTTTTTATAATTCAACGTAAAGTAAAATAAAATAAGGTATTCACTTTCAAAATCAGTTAAATTTAAAGAAATGGTAACAGTAAAACATAAGATAATTACAAAATGGAAAGCTTCAGTTACAAAATTGAAAAGGTAAAGCTTAGTTTACCCTGATAAAAAAATACTGCAAATCAGTACTGAAATAGGAAGGGATAAACCATGAACGACGGTAATTTATAAAAGAAAATGAAACTATGCTATTTTAGTAATCAACGCCTTTTATTTCTGTTCAGCCTTTTAATTCAGTTCAGTCTCAAAATTCAATCTATGTAAAAACTGCCTTAAGGTATTCAATCTAAAATTATTTTATAACAATTACATAAATATTACTATTGAATCAAACATACTTAAGAAACAATACTAACTAAAAAACAATTAAGCACAAATGACCCGTGTTCACTTTCGTTGGTAGTTTTGGTTTTCGTCTGGTAACATTTAGTGTCATTTTCTGGCAGATTTTATAGTTTAGGAAATGGCAACACTGAGTTCATAATTCTGTTCGTTGTCGGCCGGTAAAATAGGAAGGCGCACAGTAACCCCTCTCAATCATAGTGTTATATTCAAATTATTAATTTAACAGAGTTAAAATAGATGCAGTAACGTGTTCTAAATTATATTCACACCCATTGTTAGTCTATCCATTGGGATTCGGGGATCGTGAGCCGGTGAACAGTGGTAAACGAAGCTTTGGGTAAGTTTGGAGGTAGTCGGCGGAATCTGCATCTGTAAGTTCTATTTTATTCATTCCTTTTTTCTAGCGCACAAATCGTTACTTCTCCCCCACAATTATGTGTAAAAATATGTATAATACAGTCCACTAATTTGTCGATATAATTTATCGGAGTACGCAAATTCTACATTTGGTCTCTTCGAACCGCATATTTCGTGATAGGCGGCCTTTATTTTCGTTCATTTTGTCGATTTTGTCGTTTGTTTCGTATTTTTATCATAATTCAGAGTGGTAGGACATTGTGCAAGTCCGCCTGGGGTGGTACCACCGACTTGTCCATTTCTTCATAATAATACTTTGAAGGGCAAGTTAACCAGCTTAATTACAGGCACAAGAGACATAACATCTTACGTCTCAGCGTCGGCAACGCATAAATGCCATAATTTTTGTCGTAATTTCGATAATTTTGCTTAAAATCGACAATTAATATTTTATCGTAGGGTAGTTAGCAAAACTTTTCTTTGTTGAGGGACAAGTAACGATTTGCCGCGAGTCGCGACGCCATTTGCGTTCCGTTTTGCATGCACTTGATTGAGGTTGGTTGTTGTGTTGCCATCTTAGTTTCGTTTCGGTTTTACCGGTAAATATTTTCGTTCATTCATTCGAATGTCAATGTCAAGTGTCAACATTCGGTTGATTTGATTTTGACAATTCTCGAAGTTGTATTTTGCAAGGAATTAGTTAATTATTCGTTTGTTTACATTTGTTTTCGTTAGTTTTCGTGTATTAATTAACTATAAGGATGTCTAAAAGTGATACTGAAGATCCTGCCGGCGATCAGACCGTTGATTCCAACAGAATAGCCCGTGATTATGCTTTAATGAGGTTGGAATATATGGCAAAAACTGATTTGATAGGTTATTCGGAAACTGATCTTAAGGAAATTGCTGATCATTTTCATTCCGCTCAGCTAAAAGTGGTAAATTCAGTATCTCCACATTTTCGTCGAAGTGAATTTTCCGTGTCGGCCACTTTCGAAGCATTAATGAAAGATATTAAGATGAGACTTAGGAAGCAAGTAGATTCGGGTGATACTAAGCCGCCTGTGAATACAGATAGTGGTAGTGCCATTGCAAAGTTACCTAAAATTAGTATAAAGCCTTTCGATGGAAATATTGATAATTGGGTATCATTTATACAGTTATATGATTCTTTAATTCATCGTAGAAACATATCTAATGTTGAAAAGCTGCACTACCTCCTGTCGAGTGTTCAAGGTTCGGCTTATAATTTAATTAAAAATTTTCCTCTTTCAGATGAAAGCTATATAGATGCATATAACACGTTAGTAAAATATTATAACAAAGAGCGTCAAATAGCAATAGTCTATTATGAGAAATTATTATCATGTGAAAGTATTAAGAATAAATCGGCCACTGAATTAGAGCGTGTCTTTCGAACCTTTAGTGAAAACTTATCGATATTAAAGAAATATAAATTACCCGATGAAAACTTTATGCTATTCTACTTAATATGGTCGAAGCTTGACAAGTCGACACGCGAAGCATTCCAATTAGAACAATCTGAACCTGATAAGATTCCTAAATATAAAGATCTTCTGTTATTTATCGAAAAGCACTTCCGAGCCTTGGAGTTGACATCTGTGAATATTAAATCTGTCGTTTTGAATCATAGTGTCAGTAATAATACTTCTAAAAGGCCGAAGTCAACACTAGTAGTTTCAAGTAAAAGTTGTGAACTTTGTAACGCTCAACATAACATTGAACAATGTGAATCCTTTTTAAAATTGGATCCTAATAGTAGATTCAAGTTAGTAAAAAGTAAAGGATTGTGTGTTTGCTGCTTTTCGAATAAACACAAAATGAAACAATGTAATAGCCCTTCGCGTTGTAGTGTGTGTTCATATTCTCACAACTCGTTACTTCATTTTTATAAATCGACTCCTGATGTTACACCTCCTTTGGTGAGTGATAGTAGTGTTGATCCTGCCAATAATAATACTGTTTTAACTTCATTGACAAATAATAATACTATTTTGTTTTCGACAGCCAAGGTTTTATTAAAAGACGGTTTTGGTAATTATCAACCTGTTCGAGCCCTATTGGACTCTGCCAGTGCATGTAATTTTATATCGGAGACATGTGCTAAGCGCCTTGGATTGAGGATTGATAACAGTCAAGGATCGGTAAGTGGCATCGGTGAGTCCACTACCAAAACTTATGGTTCTTTGAATTGTGAGTTAAAATCTTTGGACTTGAAAACACATTTTAGATTTAATGCCTCAGTTTTACCTTCGATTTGCACAGATCAACCTAATCAAATTGTAAATATATCAGCGTGGTCTCATATAGAAAATTTGTCGTTAGCTGACCCTGAATTTTCTACCCCTGGACCGGTGGATTTATTGTTGAGTGTTGAGATTTTCGCTTCATCACTGCTGCCGGGAATCAGAGCCGGGAATTCGAGTCAGCCCAAAGCCCTCCAAACTGTTTTCGGTTGGATCCTGTTAGGAGGCTGTGACAATCGGTCACATACTTCTCGTTCTCGTTGTCGTCGTAATAAAGACTGTTTATTCGTTTCGAGTAATGAACAGTCTGATTTGTCGTTATCGTTAGCGCTTTCGAATTTGTCATTGGATAATTCTCTTAAGAAATTTTGGGAATTAGAACACATTAATCCTAGTGATCCCATATTGTCGAGGGAGGATGAAATGTGTGAAAATTACTTTGTCGAAAACTATCGTCGTGATAGTGATGGGAGATTCATAGTGCCTTTACCTTTCGTCGATATTATGAATAAACCTACCTTTTCGTGTTCTCGTGAGATTGCTCTCAAACGGTTTTTGTCGTTGGAACGTAAGTTTAACTCCAATCCTGATTTCAAGGAAGATTACATCAAGTTCATGGAAGATTATGAGGCTTGTGGCCACATGGAAGAAGTTGATAACCCTCTTTTGTCGGATGTTGGTAGATATTACATACCACATCATGGTGTGCTTCGACCTGAGTCCCTTAGTACTCCTCTCCGTGTCGTATTTGATGCAAGTTGCAAAGACGCCAATGGCCAATCGTTAAATGACGCGCTTTTGTCTGGTCCTAAGTTACAAACTAATATCTTTGATCTGTTAGTCAGATTTCGCTGGCATGCAATTGTTTTCACTGGTGATGTGAAACAGATGTACAGACAAATATTGATAACTCGTGACGATCAAGATTATCAGCGCATCTTATGGCGTCCATCCCTCGTCGGTCCTGTACGAGATTATCGTCTGCGTACAGTGACATATGGCGTCTCTTCAGCTCCTTACTTAGCTCTTCGGTCTATGGCTCAATTGGCCATAGATTCTGCCAACACGTACCCCGAAGGTGCAGCTGTCCTCCGTAGGGACCTGTACATAGACGATGTCGTGTCAGGAACCGACTCTATGGAGAAGGCTATAAAGTTGCGATTGGAACTTACTAATATTTCGTCGTCGGGAGGTTTCCATTTACGGAAATGGACCTCTAATCATCGTGCCTTTTTTGAAGGTCTCCCTCCTTCAGAGGTTTATTCAGAGGATTTTATAAATTTCAAAGATTCCTCTGATTTGTCGTTTAAAATATTAGGACTTTTGTGGCGTCCTCAATCTGACTGTTTTCAATTTAAAATTGCTAGTAACGAGAGTCCCAGATGTACTAAGCGGATTATCTTATCGAATATCGCTCGAATCTATGACCCTTTGGGATTTCTTGGTCCAGTGACATTTTATGCCAAGTATCTCATGCAATTTCTTTGGAACTCAGGTGTTTCGTGGGATGAGGATGTACCATCACATATCGCGTCCGAATGGTATCGTTTTCAATCACAATTATCGTCGTTGTTGTCGGTTATCATACCTCGTCGAATGATAGTAAAATCTTTCGTGTCATTGCAGTTGCATGGATTCTGCGATGCTTCCGAGCGTGGCTATTGTGCAGTCATATATTGTCGTACTGTGGGTTCGGACGGCTCTACCTTTGTTCAACTTTGTTGTGCAAAATCTAGGGTTGCTCCCTTGCGTAGGGTTTCAGTGCCTAGGCTTGAACTTGAAGCCGCCGTACTTTTGTCTAATTTGATGTGCGCGGTTTTGGAGGCGTTAAAGCCTTTCTTTGAGGTTCAAGACATTCATGCATGGTCCGACTCTACGGTCGCTCTTGCATGGATCAAGTCGTGTCCATCGAGATGGAAAACTTACGTAGCCAATCGCGTTAGCCACATACAGAATAAAATTCCGTCGGCCTATTGGCATCATGTCAGTACAACTTGTAACCCCGCTGATTGTGGCTCGCGTGGTTTACTACCAGCCGACTTGGCTGAATGTAACATTTGGTGGCACGGTCCTATATGGCTTCGTGATTCTCAAGAAAAATGGCCTCAATTTTCATCATCAGCCCTTGAGCCTGAACCTTGTGCTGAAACTGTAGAGTCAGAAACACGGATTCATAGCTTGTTTACAGCTGACTTAGATCCATTAAATTTTAACTGCATTGACAAACTTTTAATTAAATTTTCATCGTTGACAATCATTAAACACGTCGTTTGTTACTGTTTGCGTTTTATTCATAACGCACGACAGACCTCCCTCGAGGATAAATTTATCGGTCCATTAACATATGGGGAATTAAATAATGCCTTTGTAGTTTTGATAAAACACGTCCAAATTGTGTCGTTTGGTCGTGAGATCATTAACATTAAAAATAATCGTGCCGATTTGCTGCCGAAACACTTACGTAAACTATGTCCCTTTGTCGATAAAGTGGGTGTTCTCAGGGTGGGCGGTCGCCTGGCTCACGCTGACATTAGTTTTAACGTTAAACACCCTATACTTTTACCGCGTGATAGTCGTTTTACATTTTTAATAATTGACCAATTTCATAATAAATTCATGCACCCTGGTGCTCAAACTTTACATAATTTAATTTCAAATGAATTTTGGATTTTATCGCCAAAACGGGCTATCAACGCTGTCGTTAAGAATTGCGTTAAGTGTTTTCGGGCTAATCCTCGACCTGCTCCAACTCCACTTATGGGTGAGTTGCCTCCGTATCGTGTCTCGCAAATTAAACCTTTTTCGTCGGTTGCGATTGATTACGGTGGCCCTTTCGATATCGCTCTCGGTCGTGGACGTGGTGTTAAAACTTATAAAGGTTATATATGTGTATTTGTATGTACCGCTACGAAGGCAATTCATCTAGAGTTGGCTTCCGAGTTGTCGACTGACGCTTTTCTCGCTGTTTTGCGTCGATTTATTGCTCGCCGTGGTCGATGCAATAATATCGTATCCGACCAAGGTAGAAATTTCGTGGGCGCGAGTAATTACCTCGGGTCTATAATGGAGATGGCCTCATTACGTGAGGAAATAAAGTTCTCGTTCAATCCTCCGGGCTCTCCACACTTCAACGGGCTCGCTGAAGCGGGAATCAAGTCCGTGAAAACTCACTTAGCGCGTGTTATTGGTAATCAGCGTTTGACATATGAAGAGTTTTACACCGTCTTGACTCAAGTTGAGGCGATGCTCAATTCGCGTCCTCTCACGCCTGTTAGCAGTGATGCAAATGACTTAAACGCGTTAACTCCGGGTCATTTTTTAACTTTGGAACCTTTGTCGATTCTTCCAGAGGAAGATTTTACTACCGGACGTAATATTACTGTTGCTCATCGTTGGCGTTTAATTCAGAAGATTCACCAAGATTTCTGGAATCGTTGGTATCAGGAATATGTGCACACACTGCAACAGCGATCTAAGTGGGATAAGCAAAATTCTAACATACAAGTTGGAACTTTGGTTCTTTTAATTGATGAATTAGTTCGTCCTTTACAATGGAAGTTAGGTCGAATAATTAATTTACATCCGGGTTCCGATGGTATTTGTAGAGTTGTTACAGTAAAGACCACATCGGGTCAATATAAGCGGCCGGTTGTCAAGCTTTGTCCCCTGCCTATTTAATTCATCTGAACAGTCTCTACAAATTAGTTGTAAGTTTAGATTAATATTTAGTTTATTGTGAAAGTATGTATAATTTAAATTCTTCGCATTTAGGTGGGCGGAATGTTCACTTTCGTTGGTAGTTTTGGTTTTCGTCTGGTAACATTTAGTGTCATTTTCTGGCAGATTTTATAGTTTAGGAAATGGCAACACTGAGTTCATAATTCTGTTCGTTGTCGGCCGGTAAAATAGGAAGGCGCACAGTAACCCCTCTCAATCATAGTGTTATATTCAAATTATTAATTTAACAGAGTTAAAATAGATGCAGTAACGTGTTCTAAATTATATTCACACCCATTGTTAGTCTATCCATTGGGATTCGGGGATCGTGAGCCGGTGAACAGTGGTAAACGAAGCTTTGGGTAAGTTTGGAGGTAGTCGGCGGAATCTGCATCTGTAAGTTCTATTTTATTCATTCCTTTTTTCTAGCGCACAAATCGTTACTTCTCCCCCACAATTATGTGTAAAAATATGTATAATACAGTCCACTAATTTGTCGATATAATTTATCGGAGTACGCAAATTCTACAACCCGTATGATCAAATGATAAAATTCTGAAGAAATAATTTAATCAATCATAATAATATCAGCTCCATTCATCTTTAAATCTACCATACAGGAGAATAGTACTCGTTAATACCGTGCAAACGATTCCAAATTCGATGTGGTTGAGTCGTTTTATTGAGTAGTTTTTATAGCTACCTTTCTCCTCCAGCATCAGATTAGCTCCATGTTATCATAATATTAATAATATTATAGTTTCACGTGGCATGCCAAACTTCAGCTGAATCGGATAATCAGAAGTGGTCGAAAAATGACTTGCAAGACCTCAGCAAAGTTATAATATGAATATTGCGAGTTAAATAAAAGCGTCTAAAAATACCAACACTTTGTAAATTATTAATTAATTTAAAGAACAAAGAGCCCCAAGTACATTTACTCAAATAACCGACAATAATTATTGTACTAAAATAATTATTGTTCCAAGATACCATCATATATCCACTAAAACGATAAGTAAACACATACCTGCATGCATTTGTACTCGCCTTTATATTTCCATTTTGTAACATTTTTATTCCACGTTATATGTAACCAAACAAAATGGAAGTAACGCATCTCCAAT
The DNA here is from genome assembly GCA_949126895.1 of Eilema caniola. Classification (NCBI taxonomy): domain Eukaryota; kingdom Metazoa; phylum Arthropoda; class Insecta; order Lepidoptera; family Erebidae; genus Eilema; species Eilema caniola. Next base: position 1,336,338 of record OX421485.1, read on the forward strand.
CGCCGACCTAAGATTGCTTGTAAATGAACTTTAATAAAGATGAAACACAAAGCAACTATTTTAATAGCTTATAATGCGTTTGTAGTTTATCATTATTATATTTCTATAAACAAAAAACCAAACTTACCAGTAAAAATCACAATTACAAAGTGGATGAAAAATCCGGCAAGGTAACGCGCAACAAGTTTCGACACGAAATACGTCAAAATGGTCATTCTCTGACTGTTTTACAAAATGGCGAAGTCTGGAGTATTGTTGCCAGGGAAGAAATTTGTAGCCAATGGTATATTTTTTGGCGACAAAGTCTATCAAATTACGGTTACAAAGTGGAATTCCATGCACGGCCGGAATTGTGAGACATAATATAATGTTACGATAGATAGTTTATTTTATTAAAGTAGTGTTATTTTATGTTTACTTCTGATAATATTATCATTTTTCCATACCATTCATTCTTCTTTACCCTTGCCACTGAAGAAAATTCATGAATAAACTTAACTCGAAACTAGGCCGGTCAATGTGGGACATAGTAAAATCATGGGTATTTAAAATTATATTTAGTATAATTTCAAATTCATCAATAAATTATTCGCATAATTTGATGTGTTTCGGATACATTAAATATTAAATATTTTTACCATCGCCACATCATAATAAACTTTTCTTTCATTTCTCCATAAAATTAATGGTAAACTTCTGGGACAGGCTCACTTAGAGTATGGAAGTGTAAAAAAAAAAAATGCCCATACATGGTATAAATACTAGACATAAAGGTAATCTTGTGTTACATACTACTCGTCTCCAAAAAATAAGCAACTCTTTTATGGGACAATGTATTAGATTCTACAATAAACTTCCCAATGAAATTAGAACATTATCCATAAATAAATTTAAAACAACAATTAAGGCCAAATTGTGTAGCAGAGCATATTATAACATTTCAGACTATTTGAATGACAAAAATGCTTGGGATTAAGTAGCTCTAAGTCAACACAAGAAAATCAGTTTTTTGGCAGTGTTTCTCAGTAGTTGCCATGTCACGCACTGCACAGGGGAAAAATAATGACGATTCGAAACAAATTTAATATTTTTATGGAATAAATGATTTTTTGAATTTGAATTTGAATTGCTTAGTTAGCGGGAGCGGAGCTGAGCAAAGCTTTTTTGTAACCATGCAAAAAAAAAGCTTTTTCATAGCTGTTTAATGAAATGGCTAGGCAAGTAATAAAACGTCATCGATCCAAGCTACTTACCTATCCGTTTAATCGAATGGTTCAACATCATTTAGGCAGCCTAGGTGGTAAATTGATCGGCTGATTAAGCCACTTGGCGGCGCCATGTGAAACTTGTCCTCTGAAAAACCGTAAAAAATCGATAAGTTTTGGTTAATATAACGTCACTACTTGTTGTTCGGTAATCGCCAAATATGTGTACCTATTATTACAGTGCTGTTTACACAGATACATGGGAACTGAATAACATATGACGTAGTAACACTTATACATGTTTGAAGATAGACTTGTTTTGTTACCGAATAAATTACACGGCGGATATTATTAGCTAAATAATTACATAAACTACTTGTAACTAGAAGGTGTACGGAACAAGAGGATTTTCTGTCTCTCTGTTTATTTGTTTGTGCTGGTTATTAATCACGTCCTCATGTAGCAACCAACTACTGACAGAATTCGTATCGTATCAATAAATACATAACCTAAATAACTGCTGCGTGGTTCCCGGCAGAGTAGAATTTGGGTCACCCTGCTCTTCCCATGTGGTGTCGTACAAGGCGACTAAGGGCTAGGGCTGATTAACTTTAACATCAGACAGATATGTACAGCCCAGACTCAGCCTCAGATGCATGGCTCATCATGCATTATGGACTAGCTGTGACCGCGACTTTGTCCACGTGGACATTTGTGTAGTTGCTTTTTGGTATAGTAGAATTTCCTGATACTTTTTCTTAATAAAATAAAAGTATTGGTTTGTCTTCTACAGTGCCGGCACAGAAACTCTCCGTGTTTGCAGCGTCGGCAGCACGAGTGTGACTCCCCTGGTGTTGCACACGTTCATAAGCCACGGTAACCATTTTCCATCAGGTGGAACGAGTGTTTGTCTGCCATCTCAATGGTACAAAAAAATGCAGATAGGCACAGGTACCTGCCTACTCTAAGTAACGCCTTATAAACTAATAACACTAATAAAATAACCTAACATTAGCGGCGTGGTTCCCGGCAGAGTAGCATTTGGGCCACCCCTTCTCTTCCCATGTGGTGTCGTACAAGGCGACTAAGAGATAGGGCTGATTAACTTTAACATCAGACAGATATGTACAGCCCAGACTCAGCCTCAGATGCATGGCTCGGACAACTTTAGTGCCCGGAATACGGCAATAGGCTCACCCTCTATTACGTGGGACCGAATACAGATTGGTGAAATGTGGGTGTTAATTCACCTCTGTCTAACCCTCCGGGGATAATGGCGTGATTATTTGTATGTATGTACGTAATGTACATAACATCAGCTAGCGATCTGCTAGTGAAAACCAGTCAAACTAAGCCCAGCCTTAGAGTGGAGCTCGTGCTGTCTGATATCCCAACCCCGATACGAAAGAATGCTCTAGAACTTTCTCCGTCTTTCATCAGGAGTACCACAGAGGTTTTTTTATACCACTGAGGTGACAGAATAGCACACGGTCTACCTATGGAAAGTGTTTACCGTGGCCTATGGACGTGTGCAACACCAGGGGAGTCACACTCGCGCTGCCGACCCTGTAAGCACAAAGTTTCTGTGCCATCAGTGTTTTAGACAAAGCAGGAATAGCATTTGTTCTTCCCACTGACAGCACAAAAGCTCTCCAGTGAGCTCTCGCTACCCTACTCACCGCCGGGAACAACACGAGGTTATTTTGGCCGCGGTATTCTGTAGAGCGGAGGTACTTCCCCAGTCGGACTGCTCAATCAGATGGAAATACCGTCGTGTACTACCTCCTAGAGTTCCTGTTATGCAACGATCGCTTTCATAATGCAGCTTGTTTTGTCTACTGTCCAATAGATGGCGCTTACACGGAATAACAACATACCTACGTCACGCTATCGCAAATGTAATCAAACAAAGGTATCACACCTTTGTTTGATAAATATTCGCGATAGCCGTCCGTAATTTCCAGTTTATATAGATAAGGATACAGTTAAAAATAATATGTTGACGGTATTATTTACTTTGATATGTTCTAGTGATTATTAAGAACAAAAAAAAACAAAAAAGCGGCCAAGTGCGAGTTTGACTCGCACTTGAAGGGTTCCGTAGCAGCAAGTAGGTAAATTGCGGTTTGCGATTAATGACGTATTATAAAAAACTACTAACTAGATAAATTAATGAAATTAGAAACCTAAATATCATTTTTGAAGACCTACCCATAGATACCACGATACCCCACACGTATGGGTTTGATGAAAAAAAATATTGAGTTTCAGTTCTAAATATGGGGAACCCCCAAAAATTTATTGTTTTTTTTTCTATTTTTGTGTGAAAATGTTAATGCGGTTCACAAATACATCTACTTACCACGTTTCAACAGTATAGTTTCGGAAAAAAAGTGGCTGTGACATACGGACGGACAGACAGACAGGCATGACGAATCTATAAAAATAGATATATAATTTTCGAAAACCAGTTTTCTTAGGGAATTACATCAACGATTTTATTAATTATTCAAGTTGCCAAAGCTTCAATCAACAATTCTTATTCTTCTTCGTCCCAGCGTTAATTCCAGTTGCATCCGAAGCTTTTCAACTTGGAGTCTGGGGTCCGCTTTTTACCAGTCTGAACCTTCAATCAACAATTATTTATGCATTGCAAACGGCAAAATAAATATTGCCATGTAGAAATAGTACAAAAGCCAATAATTTAATATCAAACTAAATTGATTTATTTACTAAGTTGACTGCATTGTACACTGACATCAAGTAAATTATCTTTATATTTAATAAATTATGAATATTGTTTCATGAAATTCCGGTAAAATCACCGGCGAATTACTGGTTTTCTATTTTGGTTACCGGTAAATTTCGGAAGGCCACAAACGACGGTTTACCGGTAATACGGTAAACCGGCATTGCAGGCCCTTGCATTTTCCCTTGCTCACGTCATTCGTACAGTGGAGCTTGGTTCGATAACTAACATGGGTTGAACTCTGGGCATAGGAGGCTGCAGCGCTTCTCTCACGCAGGAGGGACGCTGCTATGACAAATTCCGGCCTAGAGGGAAGCGGTATTATAATGAGCTGCTCGGAGTCATTCCTCGTGTCTCTCTGACCAGCAGAGTAGTACAATGAAGAGTTAGGCAAGGGGAGATCTGGTTTCCTGTGATGCTCTTACCTTAACGACTTCGCCGGCGCGTGATATCCGGGAAAGGCCTCCCACTTTCCGGGATTTGATAGGGACGTGCCTCACTTGAGATGGCTATCTCATAATCATAGATGGCTCAGAATTAGCCGGGTTGAGATGGAATGCCTTATTGAATAGCCTTACGTCGCATTAATGGAGATCCGAGACGGCGTGGCGTGCTATATTAGTCGATCCGAATTCAACATAACCACCCCAATGACCTATGACAAAATACAGAGGCACCTACTTTGAGATTTTTTTAATGAATATTTTTGGCTGACCTTCAAGCCATGCCTTCAGTTATATGAATCTTCATTTGTTGGTGATGATTTTCCCAGCTTTCCTGCGGGTATCATAAAAGGCGATTAAGAGACAGAGAACATACAGCTCAAGACAAAGTGTCCATTTGACGACAATAGGCTCGCCCCCTATTACGTGGAACCGAAAATCATAGTTGGCAATACGTGGGTATTAATACACCTCTGCCTACCCCTTCGAGGAATTACAGGCGTGAGTATATGTATGTATTAGATTCTGCGTAAAGTAATAAATCTAAAAGAACCCAAATCAAAGTCATAATACTTTCAATAACGCATCTAGTTTCCAATTTCGTTTATAAATTTCTTCGATTACTACTTATCGTGGTATAACGTTCGTCCTTTGCCCAAGGACCCTCCCATCCCTCCGGCCCCGAGGCATCAAGGCCCTATGCCTCCGAAAATAGCTCCAGCCCTCGTTCACCCCGAAACTCCCAAGGCGAGATCGATACGTTTATTTGCCGATTTTCGTTGTAAGGATGAAGGCCATTTGTATTTTATTTTGTTATTAGCTTTTACTCGCGGCTCCGCTCATGTGGATGTTGGTTATCGGTCTAATCTACCCCTAACCTACCAAATTTCATCAAAATCGGTTTGCCATTTGGGATTATGAGATGGAATTAAAACTGAATTTTAACAATCTTATAAATTTTTTGAAATTTGAAATTTGACACATGACAAATAAATGACACATGGCGTTTATTTATCTTTAACCCGTTAAAGTTATTTTTGATTACTTGTCATTAAAAATCAATTAAGAATTTAGGTCACTATGTCATACCGTGGGAAAGGTCATTAACTGATAATATACTATTAATCATCTGCCTGCACTTGTCTCAATTATTTGGGGTCGTGTCATGTCATTCTCTTTCATTTTTTATATACCACTTAGGTTGCAGACAAACACACAGCCCACCTGATGGAAATTGGTTACCATGGCCTATGGACGTGTACAACACCAGAAGAATGACATTCGTGCTGCCGAACCTATAAAAACTTAGAGTTTCTGTGCCGTCAGTGTAGAAGACAAGGCAGGAATAGCCTTTGAACTTCCCATTGACAGCACAAAAACTCTCCAGTGAGCTCTGGCTACCCTACTCACTGCCGGGAACACAACACGAGGTTATTATGGCCGCGGTATTCTGTTCCATTCATTCCAATCAAATGTCATTTATTTCCTTAATCTCTTCCTTCCTTGCTATACAACTCCTGGAATTCCTTGCCAGTTCACGTGTTTCCCTCTTCCTACAGTCCCGGGTCCTTTAAAACGGGGCGTGAAAAAGCATCTGATGAGGCCATCAAGCTGAGTGCTACCATTGTTAACATGGCACGTGTATATAATGGTGGCCCTCTTTCCTGACAATTTGTCTTCAGGTTACAATTGGACAAGGTGAAGTCACTATTAGACTTGTGTTACGACGGGTTCGCAGGTCAGATGGTACTCGCTACCTATCGCTCCCATAAAAACCAACATCACTACATAGTATGAAACAAAGTCGCTTTCTCTGTCCCTATATCCCTTTGTATGCTTAAATCTTTAAAACTACGCAACGTATTCTGATACGGCTTTTTTAATAAAGTGATTGAAGTGGAAGGTTTATATGTATAATACATGATTAATATAGTAGAGGGTGCAGCGGGAACGGGAACTGACGCCACGCGGGCGGAAAAATATTGGCGGTACGAAGTTCGCCGGGTCAGCGGGTACAAAATAATATGTCAATATTATTCTTGTGTGACGTCATATTTAATAACCAAGCTATAAGATATTTTTTATGTTTGTGACGTATTTGCGATAACATAATGACTTTTCATTTTATTGAACTATGCGATACAATTAATATATAGATATACATATACTGACGTTAGAGGGTAAGCAGAGCTCTGCCAAGGCCAACACCTGAAAATGAAAACACATTTTTTGTCTGACGGGTCATGTCATGAGCATGACGCATCAGAGAGGTACCGGTTTCATACATAAAAAAAAAAATTATTACATTCCGGTGGCAGACAAGCACACGGTCCACCTAGTGGCCGCGAAGTTACAGTCACCTGTGGACGTTTGTAACACCAGAGGACATATTATGGGAACACACAGATTTCACATTTAAATTTCAAATGCAATGTGTTGCTTGTGACGGCGCGGCGTTGACGTGTGTTCTATCGCATGAAGCGACGATCCACGTGACGCGTCAGTCCCACTAGACGAGAATGACGAATGTATGGGATTTGACGTATATGACAGTCGTTAACGCATGTCAAATAAGTCAAATCCCATACATTCGTCATTCTATTCTACCAAACGGTCAACGAACTGCCACTTGTCTAGAGGGGCAGAGCGGTTGAGGTGCGGGGGGCGCCGGGCGAGGCGACACGACAGTCAGTGATGCCAGATTGGGGGGAATCCCCCCAAATTTGGGGGGTTTTTTGAGTTACGGGGGATTTAAAAAAAAAAAAAAAAAAAAAATATTTAATTCCATTATTTTCAAAAATATCTCACCATTTTTCATAATACTAATCATATGTCACAAATAGCATTAAACTGAGATGAGAATCTATACTCCATTCGATTAGGTATTATAGGTATTCGGGTACTTTGAGATAACTTACACTTTACAACTTAACTAGATGACAACTGCCATCCTTAGTCAAACCAGGAACATGGGTTCTGAAAAGTAGCTGAAACGTCGGTTTAAAAGTAAATAAATCGCGATTGAGTCCGTTAAAATTGGTTATGTCTCAATGAGTGATAATCGCGTAAACTTTGGAAAATATCATCCGATAATAGGTTCCTGTGGAAGTCTAGGCGAAGAGTAAAGCTCGAGGCTCCCTTTTATTTTCACGAAAACCTGTGAGGAATTATGTCCTTGATGTTTTAGCCGAAAATCATATTCGAATAACAACAATAAAACACTTTTTTTTAGGTACTATTTAAATATTACTAATTTTGGGGGGATTTTGAAAAAATCCTAAGTTTTGGGGGGATTTCGTATCCATTTTGGGGTGAATTTGAAACAGTGATCTGGCAACACTGACGACAGTCAAATGCGTCAGTGTTCTGTCGTGTCGCGTCACAACTGCGTGTCGAATATAACTATTTGAAACTGTCTGAATAAAGTTTACGCGAATATCCCTCATTGAAATAAATCACTTTAACGGATTCTATAGCTATTTATTTGATACTAGCAGCTGCAATCTTCGTACGTGTTTTTTTTTTGTATATAGGTCACGTCAATTTGTCTTCACATCGCCTGATGGTAAGCTGAAGGCAAAGTCTCAGGAAAGAGGGTCATCATTGCATACACGTACCATGTTAAGAATGGTGGCACTCAGCTTGACGGCCTCGTCAGTAGAGCGCCGTCAACGCGTGTTATCTACAGGCCCCACTAGTGCTGTGACCTCAATCCCCCCTGCCCGGTTATGCACTTGCTGACCCCTGAACGCAATCCAACCGAGATTGGATTACTATAGAGGGTTTTTCGCAATCGTGCACGGTGGTACCCGGTCTATTTGAGAAAAATTTGTGCCATCAAATTTTTTCATCATTAGTGTGCCCGTTTTGCCCCCTTAGGGGTCGAGTTTCGTAATATCCGTTCTTAGCGGATGTCGACGTCTTATAAGGAACCTACCTGCCAAATTTCAAGTTTGTAGATGCTATAGTTTGTAAGATTTCACGGTTTAATCAGCGAGTGGTATTTCGCTTTTATATACCTACTAGCTGACCCGGCGAACTTCGTACCGCCAATATTTTTCCGCCCGCGTGGCGTCAGATCCCGTTCCCGCTGCACCCTATACTATATTAAACATGTATTATACATATAAACCATCCTCTTGAATCACTTTATCTATTAAAAAAAACCGCATTAAAATCCGTTGCGTAGTTTTAAAGATTTAAGCATACAAAGGGATATAGGGACAGAGAAAGCGACTTTGTTTTATACTATGTAGTTTAATGCCTACTTATGTCGCCGTCAACTTGCCTAACCAGCAGTTCAATTAACTGCCTAGACTGGTAACTAAACGGCCTGAATGAAGTTCAGCCAGGCTCGGATCGCTGACGTTCAACTACTTACCTAGCCATTTAATCAAACTTTTAGAAAAATTCTTATTTCTGCATGGTTATAAAAATAAAATAACAACGAACCTCTCTTCTAACCTAACCTATCCAGGGTATTTTTCTGTGAATACACTTCTGCATATCCTCTCGGGAATTGACAGAGGTGAGTATTTGTATGTATGTTTGTAATTTTCTGTCTTATTTCGGGGAGTTGCCCCATCTTACGAATGGCCTAATAGCCAGCCAGTTATTAAATGTTGTAATAAAAGTTACGGCTGAATATGATTCAGGCCGTTATTTGAATGGCGCCGTTTAGTTACCAGCCTAGGCAGTTAATTGAACGGCTGATTAAGCCAGCATATACATAATATTATAGCTAGATTATTTACATTAGCCCGACGTTTCGGCTACTTTTAAGCAGTGGCTGATTTTATTTCAATAACCTTCAAATTTTATGACAAAGATGGACAGTGAACTTATCGAGTGCGTGCGACAATACCCAGGAATTTACGATCCTAAATGCAAACTATATAAGGATCAAACTGCTAGAGCAGCAATTTGGGACGAGATTGGGCAAAAATTGAAACGACCTGGTAAGTTTAATGCTTTTATTTCATTATTAGTACTAATTTTTACCTTAAATTTGTAACAGAACTCATCCCCATGAAGTTACGTACAAACATACAGTCAGTCAGTCATATTTTATAGATTTTTATTTGTTTTTAATCACCAGTTAACCTATTACAGTAAATTGTTTGACAATAAAAGATTATTACGTCACAATTTATTTAATAAAAGTTGAAGAAATTATCGGTTTGACGATTAGCAATAAAAGGTAACTAATTTGACTAAGACAGTCAAATACCCAATTGTAATTATAAGTTGACCCTGCATTTATATTTACTGGCCGTTTATGGTAATACTAGCTTTTGCCAGCGGCTCCGCCCGCGTGGATGTCGGTTATCGCGACCAAACATAGCCTATGTCCTTCCTCAAGGTCTAATCTACACCTATACCAAATTTTATCAAGATCGGTACAGTGGCTTAGGCGTGAAAGCGTAACATACAGACAGACAGACAGAGTTACTTTCGCATTTATAATATTAGTATGGATGCTTCCCGTCCAGTGATCCAAAACAATTTGGAGCCATATCTTTGTGTTTATTTACTTGATATCGTCATTACAACAGATGCCAGATTTTTCTATAGGTATTTCTTTGCTGTACATACTGCTTCAACAATGTTTTTTACTCGTACCGTTTTTTGTTTCAGCGGCAAAATGCAAAGACGATTGGAGCAGATTGAGAAATGCCTTCGTGAACGCTATGAAGCGACGTAAAAACAAAAAGAGCGGGCAGGCCATGGAACCCTGGAAATATGAAGAGCAAATGGAATTTTTACTGCCCTATATGAAGTCTAGAAAACAAATCACGAATGTCCAATCTCCAACACCAACAGAACCCACTCCATTCAAATCAGAACCTTTTTCAGAAGAATCTAGCATTCAACATCAATCAGATTTAGAAAGCTGCTCAGTTTCACCCGTATCCAGTTGTTCACAACCTAACAGACCTACAAGAAATAAAACTATTCAAGATCTGTCCGATTTGATGAAATCTTCGCAAGATTTGCAAGTACAAAAACTATCTAAGAGATTAATAGATATGGATGAAACAGATTTGTTCTTTTTAAGCATGAGCCAAACCGTTAAAAAGTTGCCCAAAATAGATCAGTCCAGGATAAAATTGGATCTACATACAGCTGTATCAGATGCTGAAATTCGTTATCTAAGTTGATTGGTTCATTCTCAGCCGCTACAATAAGAAGGACCGTCTAAACTTGCTACTTAAAAATAAAACGGGTTGCATTCCGGGAGTGCCGGCAGAAGTGAAAACTTTTTCTTTCTTTCTTTCTTCGTTATATACAGAGAAAAAGATAAAAAAAACATACCATACCATACCTATAATATAGCGTCAATCATAGAACCTTCTCTCTTTTCTGTCAGAAGAAATTAATGAATTACAAAAAGAAAAAATAATCACAAAAAGTATCAGAAGCCCAGGTTCGAACCCGGTACTATCTGAAACCATAAGGACTTACAGTCGAAGCGCCTACGGCTAAGCTACGAAGCTTCATAACGTACCTGACAAAATAAACAATCATTTGCTAATGTTGTATGACGTCAGTCGTCGGTTACGGTTCAAAGGTCAAGTGATCCTGACGCGAGTTTAACACTTTTCACCCATCCAACGCCGCTAAAGAAGTTTTCACTTCAAAAATGGATGTTTAACAATGAATAATGTAAAAAATAAATAAGAAATTGATACGTTATTATGTTTTACTACCTGTTGCCTGCGGCTACGCCCGTGTGAATGTCGTTTATCGCGTAGTGTTCTCAAGCTCTAATTCACCTCTGTACTAAAGTTTATTAGAATATCTTCAAAAAATACAAATATTCATAGCGTATTCTCCCCCTCACCCCCTTTAACCCCTTCTGTCGCGATAAAAGAGAGTCTACGTCCATTCAATAAATTGCCACTTGTATTTGGGAGGCATTGTTTCTTTGTCGCAACATAAAGTAATGGAATTCTTCACCAGCAGACCCCCTACGTAGACATTAGTTGAGGCTATCAAGGTAAGGTTTTCTTTCTTTCTTTCTTCGTTATATGCAGAGAAAAAGATAAAAAAAACATACCATACCAAATCATACTTATAATATAGCGCCAATCATATAACCTATCACTAATTTTCTACTAATTTTCTGTCAGAAGAAATTAATAAATAACAAACCGGAAAAATAATCACAAAAAGTGTCAGAAGCCGTATCTGAAACCATAAGGACTTACAGTTGAAGCGCTTACCGCTAAACTACGAAGCTTCTTATCGTACCTAGCAAAATAAACACTCTGTAGCTAGAAATGTTGTATGACGTCATGTCGTCCTACAAAGACGTCGGTTACGGGTCAAAGGTCAAGTGATCTTGACACGCGAGTATAACAATTTTTACCCATCCAACGCCGCTAAAGAAGTTTTCACTTCAAAAATTGTCAGTGACGTCATCCACGTCACTGAAGATCGACCAATGACAAGTGACAGTGATAGACAGCAGAACGTGCCGGCTTTGTGTGTGGTTACGACTGCCTGACCTTAAAAAAGGTCGAAACTAAACTAAGCGTTAATATATAGTGTACTTAAGTAACAAAAGAAGTTCCTTGACATTTTATAGCGTAGTCAGAATTCTAATTAATCTCATCGATGCTGACAGCCTTTGTGGCATAGAAATATATTAGGATAGTACAGCCATGTGAGCGGGAACCGCGTGGCAACTTTTTAGTCAATTCCTGTCCTATAGACAGGAACTTTCGAACGCTTACTCGGTACTATCCCTTCCTCTAGACAAGTGACAATTCGATGGCCGGTGTTTCATGGAATAAAATTACGAATGTTGTGATTTGACGTATCTGACAGTCGTTAACGCATGTCATAAACGTCAAATCCCATACATTCGTAATTCTATTCGATCAGACGCCGTCTAACGAATTGCCACTTGTCTAGAGGGGCTGTTAAGACTAGCTTGTAATAACATCGTTAGAAATACCGTAGACATGCCATATTGTGCTATTTCCAACGGTAGCCTAGTGGTATGGGTAATGGACTGCTGAGACGAGGTCTCGGGTTCGATCCCAGGTTTTACCATGGCACACACCAATGACTTTTCGATGCTTTTCGAAGTTATGTGTGCATTTATCGCAGGTTTAAATGTGTCCGGTTAATGGCAATAGGCTCGCCACCTATTACATTGGGACCTAAACTTAAACTGGCGAAATGTGGGTGCTAGCACCTCAGCCTACCCCTTCGGGAATATAGGCGTGAGTTTATGTTATGTAGAATAAAAATGGAGAAGTAAATTTGAAAAATAAAGGTATTTCTTATCTCTCGTGAGTATTTATTTACAGTGAAAAAGTCGCCACGTGCGTCATGCAGGTGAACACTGCGTATGGTTCTATCCTAATATATATTATATCTTTACAATGTGGCATGACGGTAATTAACGCAACTGCTTCGCAAAGGACGTGGGTTCTGCGCCATCAGCCTTTGGTCTTCCCACTGACAGCACAAAAACTCTCCAGTGAGCTCTGGCTCACCGCCGGGAACACAACACAAGGTTATTGTGGCCGTGATAGTTTCGGTAATAACCAGCACCGCTGGTCCCGGCATTATGAGTGGACATTTCTGTACGATGTAAAAGGTATCGAAAAATGTATTTGAAGTGAAAACTTCTTTAGCTGCGTTGGATGGGTAAAAGTGTTAAACTTGCGTCAGGATCACTTGACCTTTGAACCGTAACCGACGACTGACGTCCATACAACATTAGCTACAGATTGTTTATTTTAGTAGGTACGCTGAGAAGCTTCGTAGCTTATCGGTAAGCGTTTCAACTGTAAGTCCTTATGGTTTCAGATAGTAACGGGTTCGAACCTGGGCTTCTGAAACTTTTTGTGATTCTTTTTCTTTTTGTAATTTATTACTTTTTGTGATTATTTTTCCTTTTTGTTATCCATTAATTTCTTCTGACAGAAAATTAGTGATATGTTCTATGATTGGCGCTATATTATCGGTATGGTATGGTATGTTATTTTTATCTTTTTCTCTGTATATAACGAAGAAAGAAAGAAAGAAAAAGTATTCACTTCTGCCGGCACTCCCGGAGTGCAACCCTTCTTTTCTTTTTTGCAATGTATGAATGTAGTTTGAGCAGAAGCGAGTTCGGTCGCCTCATATGTATGTAAACAGCGGAAACTCGAGAACTGCGCAGTAGCTATGCCTGACTGATTACCTAATTGTGTGAGGTAGTTATATAGTTACAATAACAACTGCTGAATTGTGATAAACAACTTAATTGTATGGGGGCCCACCAAAGAGCTAATAATAAATTATAATCACGCCTGTAAATCCTCTAAAGGGTGAACAGAGGTCTCTTAAGGACTTGTTAAAGATTGAATGAATTTAGACTATTGACGATGAATTTCACATATTATTTATTATTGAGAGACGAGACGATATTCTTAGCAATCCATGGATTCTCCGTGCGGGTGCCGGGTCCATCGCGTTGCTGAGATGGGAACTCGGGACAGTGCCTGGGACTTGCGACCCAAGTGTAGGTTTAGAAGGGGCCCCTTTTGTTGATGTACATCAACACTCACCTTCACTACCCAAGTTCCCCTCCCTGCCTAACCAAATTTGATACGAACCTACTAGTGCCGCTTTAGGCATTCGTCCTAGTAATGAGCTTATTGTAGCTCTCGATAGGCCTAGATCTTTAAGTAGGTTATAGAGAGATTTAGCTGGTATACCTCTCGCTCCCACTTCTTCTGCATACAAATTAACCACGTAACCGTTTTTGATTAATTCGTTTGTGAGATCATAGTATTTATTTTTCTTAAGTGTGTGGTCCTTCGGTATATTTGTTTCCCACGGTACAGTAAGTTCCACAAGGACCACATATTTAGTCGTTTTCGAGTAGAGAAATACCTATGTCCGGTCTAGATGACGAAACCCCAACATCCTCCGGAATTTTATAGTGCTTTTCATGCGTGTCGATTAGGAGAGTCCAATCTGGGGCAGTATCTAAGATTGAATAAGGTTTGTTCCTGGATTTTATGGATGAACCTTCAGACACAAAGTTGATATGACGTCTGTTAGTAGTCAATCCTTTTTGGGCTCTAGCTACTGCCAGACTCATTGCTTCGCGTATGATGAAAAGCACCTTATATCGTTATAAGGTGCTTTTCATATCCTTATCGTGGCGGCGTGAGTATTGGCCTCTATCGAGAAGCACCCTACATCCTACTAATATGTGCCTAGCCGTCCCTATTGCCTCACCACACGTATAACATTGTTTTTCTGTGGCCTTCCCCCACCTTACCAGATTACTCTGGTCTGGAAGGGTCATCTGAAAGGCGTTAAGATAGAATTTTAAAAGGGCCGGCGACCACTCAGATCAAGGTGCGCCACTATAAAGCCATCGGTATGCAGAACTCTCCCATTGTCAACCATTCGTTTTGGATTTCCAAATTCATCGCGTGCACTCGTTATTTATCATTTTCGTCTTGCTTCAGAAAGGACCTAAGTATATCCTGGTCCCTTTTTGGCTCTAAAGACAAGACGAATTGTAACATTTCCATGCTATTTTCTGGTGAAAATACAATGTACTTATTTTATTTTTATGTGACCAAATTATTATGACTGTATTATGTGAATAAATTAATAAACTATACTTATATAAAAATGAATCCCTATTTCCCTTGGTCACGCCCCCGGAAATAGGGACACGTGAACGGCTGGACCGATTTTGCTAATTCTTTTTTTTGAACTATCCTTGTAGTACGAGGATGGGTCTTCCGCAGAGAAAAATTAAAGGGTTAAGCCGTCACGGGAACGGGAACACAATTCCACGCGGGCGAAGCCGCGGGCATCAGCATAACATAACATAAACTCACGCCTATATACCCGAAGGGGTAGGCAGAGTTGCCAGCACACACATTTCGCCAGTTAATGTTTAGGTCCCAATGTAATAGGTGGCGAGCCTATTGCCATTAACCGGGCACTTATAAACCTGCGATAAATACACACATAATTTCGAAAAGCATTGGAAAATTCATTGGTGTGAGCCATGGTAAAACCTGGGACCGAACCGGAGACCTCGTCTCAGCAGTCCATTACCCATACCACTAGGCTACCGCGGTATATCAGCTAGTAAATAAATAAATAAACACTCAGTAACTAAAGTTTTCGGTTTCGTGTAATAAGGGGCGAGCTTATTGCCGTCAACAGGGGCCCTGATTCTGCTAATATTTTTTACATGGTAAAACCACTGCAGTACTACAGACACTGTTACCTAGCCATTTAATTTTAGACTTTACGTTTATGCTGATAAAGTCTAAAATTAAATGATAATCTTGTGGAGTGAATGGAAAAATGTTATAAACTCTTCCTCTTTTCATTTATGACTTAAACACTCCGCTATAAAGTCTAAAATTTAATGACATTTAATAAATAAATAATATTCCACAACATTTCACACAACGCTATCTAGACCCATGGTAAGCATAGCTTAACTAGCTTGTGTTATGGAATCTAGAATGCGGATAAACATACTTAGATACGCATTTTTTTTTTGTTGTAAATACATAAGGTCAACTTGGGTAATTGCGTCTACGGGGCTAATGCGTCTTTTTTAAATTATTCGATAACTGTTCAATCTACATTGATTTCTGCCATCTAGTTACATTTGCTTAAACTAAATACTTTAGATGATGTTCGTACAGATGGCATTTTAGCTCTCTTATTGAAGTATGTAGCCATTTTGTAAATTGCACGTTTCTGGACAACTTGTCGCTGCGAGAGGTGAGTAACCAAATCCATTTTAAACTTCTGTTTTCTTTATTTGACTGATTTTATTCAATAACCATTGTAAAGAATAGTCAATGGGTTGCTTACACAGACAGTTATTTTTAGTGTAATAGCTTTATTTAAAGAAATAATTATATCTCCATTTTTAAGGTTAGCATTAATGTCTGGGGGTAAATGCGTCTGCCTTTACGGGGTAATTGCGACTGTGGGACGCATTTACCCCGAAAACAGAAATCGACAACCTTTTTATGTCCGCACATTTTAATACGAAAGTGAAATTTTATTTCAATGATGTGGAATGCCAAGAAACATAATACCCAATATCCCTTATCATTTATTATAGGTAGTATAATAATTCAAAATGCACAAGTGATGTTGGAAAGTTCATTTTTCTGGTGTCCATTTTGCTCCATTTTTACCCACGCCGGAACGGAGACGGCATATGCGTTTCGGGTGAGAGGATGTTTGTATAAGTATGTTTGTGCAAATACATGTTGCCATTTTTCTCCAAACTACTAGTCCGATTTTGATGTAGTTTACAGTTATGGGTTCGGGTTTAATTGGTGCATGTTCTTAGATAGATGTTACGGTGACAAATCACCAGGGGGCGCTGCAACAAACATTGTTTGTGCAAATCCATATTTTTTTTTATATTATAGGCGACAAACGAGCAGACGGCTCACCTGATGGTATGTAACTGCCGTCGCCCATGGACACCAGCAACTAAAAGCTGCGAATGCATTGCCACCTCGAGGACTAAGATGGAATGCCTCTAGTGTTGTTATTTCCCCGGCTGTCTTACCCTCCACACCGACAACAGTGCAAGCACTGCTGCCTTAGCACAACTGACACAACTATAAGTACTTGCAGTTTTGGCAAAAATTCAGTTTATTTTCACCGGTAACATCACCTTTTTCATCATATGAAAGAAGACAAGTGTTGCCATAGTAAAATCGTTTTGGCATAGAAAGTGGCGCCACTATTTTTTCACGACTTTTATGCTAAGCTGTACCTGCCTACTTTTCCTGTGCTTACTTTTCCTGAAGTAGTAAGCGCAAACCACCGAGGTAAAATGTTGACAACGTCTGCATTTAGTATGAGGCTAATGCGTCCATCAAAAACTAGACGCATTTCCCCAATTTTTACTAAATTGTCTCTGAATTCCTCAATTATTCTTTTTTTTTAGTTTAATTGTCATTCTTTTGCACAGAAATTTGATCCGAAAAGAACTACTTTGATTTTCTCACGAATAGCTTACCAATTAAGTATTTACTCAAGAAAGACGCATTTGCCCCAGACGGGGAAAATGCGTCTAAAATTCCATTTTTTTAAAAACAATCAATATGACACAGTTGTAAAACTCGTGCGAAGAAATCAATAATAGGATTTTGTACAGAAATAGCCATATTATGAGACTAGAGTTTCAAAAAGTGCATAATGCCATACTCAAAATAAGGCGATAACTTGGAGTGATCGAGAAATATGACGCAATTGCCCCGGTTGACCTTACATATTAAACATAGAAACACCCAGACCAATGCAAATATACATATTCATGCATACAAATATTTGCACTGAGCGGGGATCGAACCCGCGCCTCCTGCGTAGCGGCCGCGTTCACTACCGCCACGCCACGGAGGCTGTCAATAATGATAATAATAATGCAATGTCAGAGGTATCATACCTCTGACATTGCATGGTTTTGTTATGCCATAAAATTAGCAGAATCGGGGGGCCCGGGTTTGCCGCCGGTTGTCGGTTGGTAGAAGAGCCCTATCCCTTAGTTCGCTTCTACAACACCCAAGGAAAGAGATGGGGTGGCCCACTGACCTCTATAACTAGCTGGACTGGCTATTCCATACAAAATGACAGCTGACTTTGGGCGTGAAAAAGCATCTGACGAGGCCGTCAAGCTGAGTGCCACCATTGTTAACATGGTACGTGTATGTAATGGTGACCCTCTTTCCTGAGACTTTGCCTTCAGCTTACTATCTGGCGAGGTAAAGTCAAATTGTCGTGTCTTATATGAAAAAGGGCACACGGCACAACTGAATTTACATGATGGAAAATGGTAACTGTGGCCTATGGACGTGTGCAACACTAGGGGCGTCCCACTCGTGCTGCCGACCCTGTAGGAATATTCTAATGCCTTTCTTGAAGATGTAAAATGGTTTTCTTTGCTTGGGACAATCACAGCAGGGAGTTCATTCCAGAGCTTGAGCGTGCGTGGGATGAAGTTCCTTTCGTACCGCACTGCGCACGGAGCGCACGTTTCCAGTCGTAATGCGTGAGGATGAACTCAACGCCTGGGGCCGGGGGTGCGATAATACAATGTAAAAAAGCGGCCAAGTGCGAGTCAGATTCGCCCATGAAGGGTTCCGTAGCAACAAGGAACATATTATAAAAGTTCTTGTAGTTCGTTTGTTACTTTGATCGGTGTTTTAATAATAGTGTACGGTTTACGATTTATGACGTATTAAAAAAAACTCCTTACTAGATCACGTTCAAACCAATTTTCGGTGGAAGTTTTCTTTTCTCTTATTTTAGAAGTTACATGAGGGGGGGGGGGGGGGGGGGGCTGGACACATTTTACCACTTTGGAAAGGTCTCTCGCGCAAAGTATTCAGTTTAGAAAAAATGAAATTAGAAACCTCAATATAACTTTTGAAAACCTATCCATAAAACACGTATGAGTTTGATGAAAAAAAAACATTTTGAATTTCAGTTCTAAGTATGGGGGAACCCCTAAAATTTATTGTTTTTTTTTCTATTTTTCTGTGATAATCTTAATGCGGTTCACAGAATACATCTACTTACCAAGTTTCATCAGTATAGTTCTTATAGTTTCGGAAAAAAGTGGCTGTGACATACGGACTGACATACAGACATGACGAATCTATAAGGGTTCCGTTTTTTGCCATTTGGCTACGGAACCCTAAAAACGCTTCGCTTAGCAGCAATCAGCGATGTTCAGCCATATTTACAGTTAGACTGTTAATGCCGCCGAGCCAAACTCAGAGATAGACAATGATGATTTATACCTTCCAAATTACTAACCACCCATTAGCTCGTAAGCAAAGCATCAAAGAATCAATTTCGTTTAATCAGTTTAGTCTATATATAAATTAATGGTTTAGGCACATTTTGAGCACATAAATGAACGTCAAAATTTTACAGTCATGTCAAGAAATAGTTAAAATATTTTACATGAAGTAAATAAATCATTTGAAAATGATTGTTTTTCTGGTTCAGTAAGTCGCTGAGAAGATACCAGCAAGAAACACAGTGAACAATATTATCATTTCTTCAAAACAATGTGTTTTTTTTAAACAGATTTAGGTATATACGAACCACCAAAAAGATTAGGATGACCATGCATTGTTTATCATATCATTGAGGTATTCCTCCACTTTATAATATCCCTTTTTTGTTAAACACTTTTACTAATATTTTAAACTTATTTAGTGGCATGTCAACCAGATCCTGAGGAATTTTATTAAACATTTTTATACTGTTACACACGTCCCTGTGGTATAAACAGCCTTCTATTTCTGCTCTATATGAGCCCCTCCATATAACAACTACTTACCTCTAAAATGACTCCATAAAAATATCTTCAAACTAAAGTCTAAAAACTATATTAACATCTAGCTCTAAAGAGAAAGGCGACGTTGCCGCTCCGTGCATCGAGCTCAAATAGGGCACTCGACACTCAGCAGTGACGTTCGCGAGAGTAACTCGCGTGTTATTTTCGTTAAATAATCAGTTTATTGACTTTTTAATTGTTATTTTATAGCTGTTTTTTATAGTTATAGAACACTAACCACCATCACTTAAAAGTAATATTATTTTCATGTTACTTCACTCTCATGGTGTGAATCGCACACAGACAGTGACGCTATACGTCCATAGGCTATGTTAACCGCTTTCCATTAAGGTGGAATGTGTGCTTGTTTGTCACCTAAGTTGTATAAAAAAATTAACAGAAAGTGCTATTGTATAATATGTACCCACCTAGATATTCTGTGACGCATCTCTCATCTCAAATGACAGACACGTACCTAGTAAAAGGTAAATAAAAATCCCTAGGGATTCAGGGTCAGGGACCAGGGTCAAGTTTGAACATTGTATCGACTCGTCAAACAGATTTTTAGCACAATTTTTTGTTTCAATTCGTCAATTCTGTGTAAAGTTCTAAACTCGTGAAGTCTGTTAGTAGCAAAGTAGCAAAGATTGGACAAAATAAATGTTAATTCTGGTGCCAATTCAGCTAATTTCTAAGGCGCTTAACATTTTCAATTTCACCTCATGCTTCACAAATGTCAAAAGCGGTATTTCTGTAATTTTCAAGAAAAATATTGACATCGTGAGCGTTTTTATTATTAGATCTGGGTAAAACTAATGAAGAATTTTTGTCATTTAATTTATACCGCTTAGGTGGAAGACAAGAACACGGCCCACGTTATGGAAAGTGGTTACCGTAGCCTATGGACGTGTCCAACACCAGGGGAGTCACACTCGACCCTGTAAACACAGAGAGTTTCTGTGCCGTCAGTACAGAAGACAAAGCTGGACAAGCCTTGGGTTCTCGCCTTGGCAGCACAAAACCTCTCCAGTGAGCTCTGGCTACCCTACTCACCGCCGGGAACACAACACGGGGTTATTATGGGCACGGTATTCTGTAAACTGATTCGTCAAGATAAATCTCACTTCGTGAACGTTCGAGAAACTTGTAGAGCTCGCTATCAAGCTCGCTTTATTGACTAATCACGAACGAACGATGTTGACCTCGGCTGGTTGAGCAATAATGCGTTGATATTGCCAAAAGCGAGCCCAGCGCTCATATCCAAAGTGAGCTGTTTCTTTCGTCTCAACTGAAAGGAGTTTACGTCGTCAAATTTATACCTAGAAGTACAGTATAGAAAAAAAACCGAAAGAGCTCTCGGTTGAAATAGGAAAAAAATATTGGTGATTAGCAAATTTTGATATTTTTCAATTCAAAAACTTTGATATTGAGTGCATTTTCTAATATCGTTATCGCGACTCTTGAGTCAGTTCTACTCGACCAATCGAGATGCCGACTGCGCTTTTGTCCCCACAGAGGGCGCCTCGTGATGGCCAATGTTAGCTGTCATCTACGTAGATTTCATTGTTTGTCTCTTCAAATCTGACAGCTATGAGTTTGTTATTGTCACAGAACAGGGCCAACAAAACCACTGCGGCACCGCAGACACTGTAACCAATGCCATTTAACTTCAGACTTTACTAGTATACTATTAAAGCCCAAAATTAAATGACAATCTTGTAGAGTGAATGAAAAATGTTATAAACTCTTGTTTACTATTTTTAACTTTAACACTCAGATATAAAGTCTAAAATGTAACAACATTTTGTGCAATGCCAGCGGTGTGACAGTGGTTTTGGGATCGGGGGCCAGATGGTTATTGTTGTTTGGTCATATGCTGCTGCCATCTACAATTAGTTTTGCGTCGGCATCCCCATTGCGATTAAATAAAGTAATTAGTTTTTTTTTACGTGCGGGAAATCCCCACGGATACCCTCCCCCCCCCCCCCTTCGGAGCCGAAGAGGAAGGTTATGTGGGACTCGATCCGACTAAACCGCACGCCGTCTGTGGGTCGATGTGCTAGGCCGAAGGTGAGGTTGTCTTGTGACATATCCCTCGCACCCCGGCTGACCCAGGGCCATTCCTCTCGGTCTGGCCCTCCTCGGGTATCATAATAGGTCGTTACATATAAAATTGCGCAACATTAGGCTAACACCAAGTTTTATTACATTCTTGAAAAGTGACAGCTGTAAGAAAGTAATACGAAATTTATCACCAAAATGGATAGCATTTAGGAAGTACTGTTTTTGAAGATCAAATTTAATTTATCAAGCGGCCAATAAAAACAAAAAATACATAGTTCTAAAATCTTAAAAATAACTTTTATAACAAAGTATAAATAATGGAAATAGCTATTAAATTACAGGAATAATGAACTCATGAATCTGTAAGAAAATAACGGCAATTTCATAGGTAAAGACCTAAATACCTATTAAACCAATCCGCGGGCTTCGTGTCGCTCTTGGTTTTGGGTCAAAATATATATCGGGCAACATTCTGTAAAATATTCTAGTAATTACATTCATTCACGTATACCATTAAGATGTTATTAAAGTTTATGCGACAGCTCTCATTATAATATACAAGGTCAGACAATGTTACTTCGTTCAAAGTATCACGTACGTAGTAGGGAAGTCCGTTTTTGTCGTAAGACCTATTCTAGTTGGCAATTTTATAATGACGCATGAATTTTATGTGGTGTGTTTTCTTTATTTCATATAATAAATTGACAACTACAAATGTCAAACTGTGAAATAATGATACCAGCTTTTAGTGTTAAGTGACGTGCTCGAAACTATCGACAATGGTTGTGGCCTAGATACAAGTGGCTTGTTTGGCTTTATTATATTTTAAGAAAATAGTTAAAATTCAGAAGTTTTTCAATTTTGTACACTATCCATATAAGATAACTATAAAATAACCTACAAAAATCTGTATGTAGATACATATTATGCACTGAGCAGTTATCGATTCCTTGACCCGTGACCGGTCTACCCATTCTGAATATGATAATGTGTCGATACCATATATACCCAGCGCCATCTAGCGACATCAAGCCGAACTACTAAGACACTAGAAATCCTGCATCGCGAAAATGAAGTTTCCGCGTTTGTACAATACATATATAAATATACAACACCATCCCAACGACAAACGTGGGGCTGCGGCCCACCAGGCGTGATCACCTTGCCTGGTCAGAGGATCCTCCTGGAAGAACATCACACCTCATTCCTCCACAATAAGAAGGGTGGAATTATTCGTATTTTACGATTCAATATTAAATCAATACGGAAAAACAGTAAATTGATCGCGGAAGCAGCTGGTCCTTCCTTGTTCGTGAGCGATATTTCCTGCGTGTACACATTATGTGACAGCTTCGATGATTAAAAGATTATATTTACTCACGATTGTCGGTAGGCAGAGGTGTATTGGAGTCTTCTTCATCCTTTTTACCCGACTGCGCCAAAAGAAGGGTTATGTTTTTCGAGAGTATGTATGTATAATTGTTTGGCACGCTCTGCAGGCTGAATGCCTCGATGGATTTTTAGTTTGGAGGTGTCGTTAGATTCGTATTTACCTACTGTGAGAGTGACACTGGGTATATCAACATAAAATAAACAAAATGGCGGATTTTGGTAAAAAAAAATCACTCAAATTTATCGAGGGGGGTTTCATAATGAAGGAAATTAAAAGAAGATTACAAAAATATATATTTCATTGCTAAAAAGTGTCAAATAAAATAAATTATCCGAATGATGCTGAAATGATTGAAACAAGCTTTATAGCAGCCGGTACCCATTTGCAAATCTCAAACCTGATCAAAATGAATGGCTACCGCCTGCCATAAAGCTTGTTTCGATCTTTTCAGCATCAGTCGGGATTTTTATTTAATTTATTTACTTTTTCATCCCAGCGTTAATCCCAGTCTCATCAGAAGCTTCCACCTCAGAGTCTAGGGTCCAATTTACCAGTCTAACTGCGAGTTTGGATATTTTGAAGTGAAAACTTCTTTAGCGGCGTTGGATGGGTTAAAAATGATAAACGCGCGTCAGGATTAGTTGACCTTTGAACCGTAACCGACGACTGACGTCATACAACATTACAACAGCTACAGATTGTTCATTTTGTTAGGTGCGTCAAGAAGCTTCTCGGCTGAGCGGTTAGCGCTTCGACTGTAAGTCCATATGGTTTCAGATAGTTACCGGGTTCGGAATTAGGCTTCTGAAATTTTTTGTGATTATCTTTTTCTTTTTGTAATTTATTACGTTTTGTTTTTTTTTTGTAATTTTTTTATATTTTGTGGTAATTTTTTCTTTTTGTAATTTATTGCTTTTTGTGATTATTTTTTCTTTTTGTAATTCATTAATTTCTTCTGACAGAAAATTAGTGATAGGTTCTATGATTGACGCTTTATTATAGATATGGTATGGCATGGTGTGTTCTTTTTATCTTTTTCTCTGTATAAAACGAAGAAAGAAAGAAAGAAAAAGTTTTCACTTAGCCGGCACTCCCGGAGTGCAACCTGCCTTTTTTTTTAGATTTTTAAAATTATGCTTGACTGGACACCTTTGACCGTTAACGTTACGTGATCGTGTATATGAATATGAATACTCTACTAACTGACATAATTCTGGAAGACCGTTTGTTAAGATAGTTGGACCACCCTGGACACTTACAACTATTTGAGTACTCTAATAAGCAATATAAAATTGGGATTTTGGTATTTGGATTATTTTGAGTAGGTACTTTTGTTAGCGACATTTTAATTATGCTGACTGTACTAGGGGACGGAATGAATGCGAGATTACATTTTGTAGAATTTTTAATGCGTGTGAAGCCTGAGCGGATTAAATAATTACAAGCCTAGGGAATTCCTGTATGAGCATAGGACATCGAAGTAGGTCGAAGGCGCTATTTAAAAAAAAAGAAAAAAAGTGTAGTCGGTTGAGTAGTTTTGGCGTGAAAGCGGAACAAACGAACTCACTTTCGCAAGAATTACTGACCTGGGCAAGCTACGCCTGGATAAATTTTTCACTACTAAATACATATTGACGACTAGCTTTACCCCGAGCACAAACCATTGTGTAGGTGAGGCAAAGTCCCTCCTGAGGCTGAGAGGATCCACAGCGCCTGCGAGTATGGGATTGTCGACGAGCCTCAACGCCCGCCTCTGTATCGATTGAAATGGGTCAAGCTGGTATGCAGGTGCTCCGGCAAAAAGGTGACAGCAGTCCTCCATATGGGGCCGGACTTGTGCCTTATATAGGAGTCGTTGCCCCGCAGTCAAGTACTGCTTCGCCCTGTTAAGCACTCCTAGTTTCTTCGATGCCAGCTTGGCCTTGTCCTCCAAATGGCCGCGGTACTGGGCGTCGCTTGAGATGTCGACGCTCAGCATCCCGATATTCAAGGAAATGCTAAGCGATGTACCCAGGAATTGCGGCGTTTCAATAAATTGGGTTTTCTTAGCGGTGAATACACATACTTGTGTCTTAGTGGGATTGAATTGGACTAGGTATAGTCGACCACAATCGGATACTCGGAGTCTCGATTTCGGACACAAGTTGTTCGCGACTCACCTTCACCTTGGACCAAGAGATATTTGCACGGCCCGTGTAAGACGTGTCCCCGGTACTGTCGTCCACATAACAATGGATGGAGTCATCAGACAGCATATCATTGATATGCAGCAGAAACAGGGTCGGAGACAGCTAAATATAAGACTCTCCTAATGTCGAGAGGCTCTGGCCTATTGCTTTCACGCTGGGTGCTGGGGTTGGTACAGGGTTTAATTTCGAGTATTCCTTCTCTCGCAGTGATATCGTCTGCGTGTTGTTCCGTTAATCGCCTAGTGTGACGAGATGGGTTGGTAATACTTTTATTCCTTCTCCGTCACCACTCGAATAACAACGCACAATATTTACTTAAGATTAACAACCATGCAAAATCAATTAAACCACTAAGCAAATCAGTAAAATCTGCAATTCAGCAAAAGACTAAATCAGCATAAAATCCGACATTAAAAAGCACGGCCATATTGGTTTCGCAAAAAAAAAAAAAAAACTGCGCAACGACCACGTGTTGTTCCACTCGTTTTTTTTTGTTACGTCCAATAATGAGTCAGAGAATGAGTAGTTTGAATGCTTCGCGTTATCTGTGACGAAACATCGTACGAGAATCTTCGAGATATGTATTCTGAATAAGAATGAAGTTGAAATTTTGTTGAAATAGTGTGATTAATAAAAAAATTGTCCATCTATTTTACTTCCTATTATAAATTTTAGAATTTGTGAAGATTTTTAAGTGTCTTTTTATGTATACCTTAGTCGGCAGATGATGGATGGGTTACCGTGGCCTATATACGTGTGCAACACCAGGGCAATCACACTCGTGCCGCCGACCGGCCCTATACCTAAGCACAGAGAGTTTCTGTGCCGTTAGTGTAGAAGACAAAGCAGAACAAGCTTTTAGTCTTCCCACTGACAGCACAACAATTCTCCAGTGAGCTCTGACTACTCTACTTGTAGCGATTTTGTGTGCATGACAAGTCCATAGTTACGTATCTGTGTAATGGTCACATCCCTAGCCCTGAGGGCACGTCCCTAGTGACAGTGACAGATAGGTGGAAAAATAATTGATGTAAAAGGTTAAATGTAAATTACTCTTATCGGCATTGTGATTAAGTAATGTAAACTGGAAGAATAATAAACAAGTACAGTATGTTCTTTATACCGAATGAGCATTTTCATTGTCAACGAGGGGGAGGCAAGAATCCCCCAAAGTGGTGACCCCGACGTGATTCAAAAAACGTTTTGTGTTTCGCAAGTCTACCTACTGCGTAAGAATATCGTGGAAATATACACACACACATTCTTCTACACACGCAGGAATGAATCTATCTCACTCGCCCAGAACTGCACGTACTCGCGGCCGCTAGTTTCGAGCACCCTAAACATATTGAACACTCGCGTGGTTTCAAGTTGAATAGGGTATTTTCCGTTTTTTTAAAAACTGCTTCATTTTAAAGACCGAGAAGAAATATTCAACAGAAAAATAAAATTTCTCTAATTAACGTCCATTTTCCGCGTTAAAAGTGAAAAAAATCTAATTTATTTTTAATGGTTTTGAATTTACCGCCAAAACGCGCCGTGCGCTGACGTTTACCGTATGACGTCATCTTTGAGTAAACAAAGAATTGTGACGTGAGTGCACCGGTATAAATAGTTTATGTGGCGCAGTTTTAGAAGTGTTTGTACACAGAGGCACCACACACCAGTAATACCATTTTCTATCCATTTGAGATAAAAATACTTGATCGACTGCTTACAACTTGTTTACACAAAGATGACGTCACACGTTAAACGTCAGCGCACGGCGCGTTTTGGCGGTAAATTCAAAACCATTAAAAATAAATTAGTTTTTTTTTACTTTTAACGCGGAAAATGGACATTAATCACAGAAATTTTATTTTTCTGTTAAATATTCCTTCACAGTCTTCAAAATAAAATAGTTTTAAAAAAAGTGGAAAATACCCTATTGCAACATCGTGCGGTCCTACGGAGTGTCGTCCGACCACAATTTACTAGCCATCTGCTGCGAGCAGAATTATTGTACCGACAAAAGACAATTATAGTGAATTATAGTGGTGCAGATACTAACATTACCTGATCGGCTGCCCTACTATATGTTGTACTGTTGTGTCGTCATCCCAGAAGTGGTAATGTGTCAGCCGTTCATTGAACAGAACGCATGTTGAAACAAACCTAGTGAAGTTAGTGTTCATGGTGACTAGCGCTGCAAACAATCACTACAGCTCCGGCATTGGTGTAACCTTCACATATACCGGCGATTCCTGTCTATACATTGGAGTTTGATGACAATGCTGAATCCAGTCAAAATATAAAGTGTGCGCAAAAGCAATTAGCTACTTACATTTACAGAAGAACCTATTCACGCAAGTTTCATAAGACATTTATTTCTTATCTTTATTCAAATCAACGGTCAATGGCATCCACTATCATTTTTCAGTAAGAAGCTGACTCCACAGCAGTCGCAGTGGCCAGCTTATTACAGAGAATTGTTAGCAGTTTACGAGAGTGTCCAACATTTTAGGTATATCCTGGAAGTCCAGCATGCCACTATATTCACTGATCACAAGCCGTTACTGTACGCTTTTCAACAGCGACGAGAAAAACTTCCACCACCACAGTTGAACCAGCTTTCATTTATCAGCCAATTTACAACCGATATACAGTATATTAAAGGCGAAGAAAACGTCGTTGCTGACGCTATGTCACGCATTGAAACCGACGCAATTAGTTTGGACCAGGATTATCAAGCTCTTGCAGACGCCCAAGAGTCTGATGAGGAATTGGCGGATTTGTTGAAAAGTGATTCCAGTCTCACATTAACTAAACTCAGCGCACCAGGTTCAAACACACTTATTTACTGCGACGTTTCTACTGGTAAACCGCGACCTTACCTAACACCTGCATTCCGCCGTGAAGCTTTCAAGAAACTACATGATCTGAGTCACCCAGGAGCGCAAGCTACTACCCGCCTGGTAACTGATCGCTTCGTGTGGCCTTCAGTCAAAAAAGATTGCCGAGCATGGGCCAGATCTTGCGAGGCATGTCAACTCAGCAAGATATCTAGGCATAATTCTGCTCCCATCGGCAATTTTGATTTACCTTCCGGCCGATTTACACACATTCACATTGACATAGTTGGCCCCTTGCCAGTATGCAATGAGTACCGGTATTGCCTTACTGCGATAGATCGAGTATCACGGTGGCCCGAAGTGTGGCCTATGCGTTCCATCACTGCAGAGGAGGTAGCTGAAACCTTCACTAGGGAATGGATTCCTCGTTTTGGTGTACCGGCGCTCATTACCACGGATCAAGGTTCCCAATTTGAATCGGACTTATTCCGCAGATTATTATACCAATTCTCTGCCAAGCGAAACAGGACAACCTCCTACCACCCCTGCGCAAACGGAATGATAGAGCGGGTCCACCGCCAGTTAAAAGCAGCCCTTATGTGCCACGGCGATTCGTGGGTAAGAGCGCTTCCTATGGTGCTTTTGGGAATGCGGTCGGCTTTCCGGGAAGATCTGAAATCTACAACAGCAGAAGCTCTCTACGGTGAGCCCCTCAGACTTCCAGGAGAGATGCTAAGCCCAACTTTATTTTCTGAAAGGAATGAGAATCCAGCTGATTTTGTTGTCCAACTAAAACAAAAAATGGCTAAGATTCGACCAGTACCAGCATCTCGTCATTGCGATCCTGCCCCTTTCATATTCAAGGACCTGTCAAAATCGTCGCATGTTTTTCTAAGGGACGACAAAGTCCGACGGGCTTTACAACAGCCGTACACGGGCCCATACCAAATATTGGAACGGCCTAGTGATGGCAAGACCTTAACGCTCAACATAAAAGGGAACAGAACTGTTGTCAGCGTTGACAGGGTAAAACCTGCTTTTCTGATTAATTTCGGCCCAGCCGCTTCTCGACCGACTCAATCAATCTGCCCGCCATCGCCAGTGGTCTGCTCTGAGCCCGCAGTTGAACGGCCGGCGATCCTTAATCCACCTACTAAACAGCAGTATACCACACGCTCTGGCAGACGAGTTAAATTTAAGACCTTAGAATAGGATGTTTCTATAAGTATTATGATATATTAGTAAAATATTTTTTAAGTGGGATTGCCTAATCATAATAATCAACATTTTATAGGTGAAATTTGATTGATTCTTAAAATGTTCACTTACTGTTTTGTTATAACATTGATTGTGTTTTAATTGATTTGTACCTTATTTTCTCCGTGGGGGGGTGGTGTAGCGATTTTGTGTGCATGACAAGTCCATAGTTACGTATCTGTGTAATGGTCACATCCCTAGCCCTGAGGGCACGTCCCTAGTGACAGTGACAGATAGGTGGAAAAATAATTGATGTAAAAGGTTAAATGTAAATTACTCTTATCGGCATTGTGATTAAGTAATGTAAACTGGAAGAATAATAAACAAGTACAGTATGTTCTTTATACCGAATGAGCATTTTCATTGTCAACGAGGGGGAGGCAAGAATCCCCCAAATACTCACCGTCAGGAACACAACAGTTAGAATGTTCGTTATTAAATAACGCTCTAACAGCTGAACGGATTTAGCTTATGGTATACAGGGATAGGATAGGAAAGAGGGATAGATTATAATATCCTTGTTAGAATTGGGTATTTTCCTGTAGTTAATACAAATTAGTTAGCTGCACTTATTAAAGTAAGAATAGTTAAAGAGTGAAAACAGTTACTTCGGTTCTTATTTTATCGTTCTTATTTATTTTTAATCATTCAGCAAACCTTTAAAAGTAAATAATTTGACTCATAACTTGCCGTTTTGACGTTTAGTAAAAAGTAACTAATTTGACTAGTCAGTCAAACATCCAATTATTTAAATAAAAATATAAAAACAATACATAATATATACAAACCAGCAGGTGCAGGCGTCAAAGAATTCTTCCCCATCGACGTCAACTGGGAGGGTGGCCAGAAAGCTGGCGGGATTGCCACGTTGAATGGCAATACTGATCCTTTGCGTAAGGAATAAAAAAGCCCTCTGGTCACGGGTAGCGTCTATTAACCGTTTGCAAATGTATCCTTCCAATATTATGTGGTTCCCGGTAGAGTAGCATTTGGGCCACCCCTTCTCTTCCCATGTGGTGTCGTACAAGGCGACTAAGGGACAGGGCTGATTAACTTTAACATCAGACAGATATGTACAGCCCAGACTCAGCCTCAGATGCATGGCTCGAATCAAGAATAGTGCCCGGAATACGGCAATAGGCTCACCCCCTATTACGTGAGACCGAATACAGATTGGTGAAATGTGGGTGTTAATTCACCCCTGCCTAACCCTCCGGGGATAAAAGGCGTGATTATATGTATGTAAGTTTGTGAGTATGAATTGATGGATGGGTGTTTGTTACTCTTTCACGTAAAAACCACTGAATAGATTTGAATGAAACTTTCCATAATATAATATAGCTCATACATCAGAATAACACATATGCTATGTATCATCACGCTATGCATATTATTAAGTACGTGCTGGCATTTTTGCGCCAGCTGTAAACATACCCACCTGTCGGCTATAGGCGCAGAAATTAGGTCGTAAAGTTAATTTATACGAAAGCTGTTTGAACAACTTGCCTCTGTTTCAATAAATATGTCGCAATGCTAATGAATTGTACAATTTATTACGTTTCTAAACGAACGAGTTTGCGGACCGATTCGAAATTCAATATCAGAATGAAAAAAAATGATTAAAAAATTGTTATATCCCAATGACTTATTTATTTCCGAACGAAAAAACACAGAAAACGGCTAAGTGCGAATCGCGCATGAAAGGTTCCGTGCCAAACAATGAACATGTTATTAATTTTTTTTTTTTATTTATTAGTATTCACAAAACATGGACAATAATACATATGATGTACAATGGTTGACATAAAACCCTTACGGGTTTGTCTAGGCAACCGCGGTTACATTCGACTCGGGCTTATAACTCTCAGAGCAATAAACCAAACGGAGTGGACTCGCGCGCTATTTTGTACGAACAAAAGTCTGCCACATTCAGCGGGGGGCGGGGGACGCACACTAATTTAATTGTCAATTACTAATGCATTTTTAAATCACGTCGCTATGCACTCACACAACAAAAATGTTGAACACTAATTTAAACTATACGCACACACTCACATTCGCACACAGGGACCTCTATCAGTGACATCTCATTAATGTAAACAAGCTAGAGCTTGACCATGTCGATATTATGTATCGAGGTTTTTGTGTTTCAAATGCGTGAAGGTAATTATCAATTATCATATGTGATGACTTTTTTACGTATGATAACGTCGTTAAAATAATATTTATTATATTTATTAAATAGAATATGCATTCTTTAATGAAATAGGTACTGTGTACAGGGGTTTTGCTAATAATTTTGTAAGTCTTTGTAGATTTAGCACTTTGAAATGGCTAAAAATTGTCCAAAATAAATTCCATTAGATTTATTTTAATCAGTCGTGGGACCCGACGATGAAGTCCCCCAATAAGCGGTTCTCGTATGAAATACAGGTACCAAAGTAACAATAAATAGGTTAATTATTTATATTAATTTTAAATAAGTGATTAATAAAAGGCTTTTTATTTTATTGAATACTTTTTCTACACTTTTAATACTCCATAACATATGAAATTGGCGTTATATAGAACTGGCCATTTTAATCTGCAACATCCCGCAAAGCTAGCCGTTATACGGCCGATATTGGCGAACTGTTCTAGCCCACTGCTGCTTCAGGACAACGTTAGTCCACACCAGACCAACAGACGGTCGTTAAAGTAGAGAAGGAATTTTGGAATGTCCCCATCACTCACCATACTTCCCGGACCTTGATCCACTCCACTCCACAAATCTGGAGTATTTTTGAAGTATTTATTAGTTGAAAAAAAAATTCAATTCAGATTAGGCAGTCCAAAACAAAACTACTTTAATCAATTTGTTGATTCTCGCTCCCGCAACTTTTTCAGCAAAGGAATCAATGAACTACCTATAAAATGGCAAAAGTGCATAGATAACAACGGTACAAACTTTGATTGATTAAATAAAAAAATTGAAAAAAATAAGCTTATAATATATCATTTTATAACACCAATTTCATATGTATACCTAATATTAGAAGGGTTAACTACTAAGCTGGAAATCAGGACCTAGTACAATAATAAAATGTACCTTGGGTAGTATTAACGTTGGTACAGCGCCCTGAATCAATTTTCTCTTATTGTTTGATTGTATTATAAAACAGGAACTTTTAAAATGCTGTGAGCAAATTGTACTTCTCGGCACCCACGAAACATGGTTCCCACAAAATTGGACCCAAGCGGTACAAAGTAATAGTTCTTTTGGGAATCTAAAAATTAACGTTAACATTGTTAATATGGTACTGGAATATTGATATCGATATTGGTCATTATGCTGTCCCAGCTCTAATTCTGGCAAAGTGTGGCCAACTTCCTACAAAATATTTCGCTTTTTTTTTCGAAATATTTTATTTTCGAATGTGAGATAATAATACTCTCATATTGAATTATATCTGTGTGCATTGGTACTATTGGTTGAAAGGCTATGATGCTATGACAGCAAATGTAATTTTGAGATACCTATTATTAACGTCTTATGTGCACATAATTATCCCAGCAAACAGGGCAGCCAATAAACTGAATGTTAGTAATCTTTACAGGGTTTTGAAAAACTAGATTATGTTGCAGTAAGTTAAAAATAAATATTTCTTTATATTAATTGAAGATATGACTTAGGTATTGTTTTAAACAATGATCCCTTCGTTCTTATTCGATATAGTAAATATAGCTTTCAACACGTAACTACAGCGATAATTTATTAAACTTCAAGCAACGTTGAGCGTCATATTCCACTTAGAATGTCAACAATATTATTATTTATGAACTCGGCTCTCCGCGGTTTTTACGCAGTAACTATAAACATGCTATAGGCCTCGGTATCCACTTTCCATCAGTTGGACCGTGTGCTTCTCTGCCATCTTAGTGGTATAAAAAATATACTGTGTAAAATCCTATTAAGCTTAATACAAAATTGATTAATTTGGTAAGAAACCTTAGCTTAAAAATTACCCCAGATTTCATTCTAGTTCATACATTGGTAACACTGTCGATTAGCATACTTTTTTTGTTTTTTTGATAATTTAATGAATTAATTGATAATATTTGAACGAAATTATACTTACAGGTGAAAGGTAATGTTATCTTTTTGTTTATTTGATGTCGCTGATCGCTTTTTACACCAAAATACACAGCAACTCGGCATTTTAATAGGAGAAGTTAACTCAGTGAGCCGTGCGTCGAAATGGCGCGGAAAGCGCGGCAACTAGTTTTATATAACGGGCATGACCCGCTGTCTCATACCTTTGGCAGCGGGGTATGCGTGTTAGTGGCGTCTCCGGTTGGTTTATTGCTCTGAGTTATAACTATACATTTAAGTATCTATGTGGATTCGATGCAAAGCCATTTCTTTTTTTGTTTCTTCTTTTCGTCCAACTCATACTCTAAGCGAAATTCATCCAGAACACGTTACATTACACTTTTTCTAGATAAGTATTATGATTAACAATTTCAAGTACCTAAAATATATATGATAAACTGCTTAAATTTCTTTAATTAAATCAGAAAACAAAAAAAAAAGCAAAAAAAAAAAAGTGGGTAGGTTGATATAAAATTATACCACCAAGTATATGTGCAACGGCATTTGCCCCCCTTCATTTATGTTAGCCCCCTTAAATACTTATTTAAATCTGTTTTTAATCATTTGTTATTATAGAGGTAACAGACATACATCATCATCAAAATTTGAGCTGTCTAGCTCTCACGGTTCATGAGATACAACCACTGAAACTGAAATTAAACCAGTTTTTGACGTATTCTATTGCAATTTATTCATATTTAATATTATAAAAGCGAAAGTGACTCTGTCTGTCTGTATGTTAAGCTTTCATGCCTGAACCAATAAACCAATTTTGATGAAATTTGGTATAGGGGTAGATTAGACCTTGAGAAAGGATAAAGGCTATGTTTGGTCGCGATAACCGACATTCACGCGTGCGGAGCCGCGTGCAAAATCTATTTTGTTATATTTCAATGAGTGATATTCGCGTAAACTTTAGAAAATATCATGTAGACAGTGGAATCTTAGACCCATACTCCGAAACAACGCTCAGTTGTGAATCAACTCTCACAATGACATTAGAACTACATACATACATACAATCACGCCGTTATCCCCGAAGGGTTAGGCAGAGGTGAATTAACACTGACATTTCACCAATCTGTATTCGGTCCCACGTAATAGGGGATGAGCCTATTGCCGTATTCCGGGCACTATTGTTGGCTCGAGCCGTGCATCTGAGGCTGAGTCTGGGCTGTACATATCTGTCTGATGTTTAAGTTAATCAGCCCTATCCCTTAGTCGCCTTGTACGACATCGCATGGGAAGAGAAGGGGTGGCCCAAATTCTACTCTGACGGGAACCAAGCGGCATTAGAACTGTCATCTAGAATACAATTTGTCATCAGATCCAGTTATCAATTGAGATTCAAGACTGAGTATCGCTCTAAAATACTGGTCTTAGTAATACTATAAGAATTATATTATAATTATCTGTGGTAACACGGTACATTTTTGGCCTTTGTGTACGGAACTCTAAAAAAAATCATTACAAATTAGCCCGGTAGGTACTTCGTCACTTCATCTTAATTTATCCCCATCTCTCTTCACCATGTTAGTAACGACTAAAATACCTAAATTACACATCAGATAGCTGTTTTATTTTTAGTCTAACATTAACGAAGCTGTAATACGTGATCCAACATTTCGTAAACAACTTTTTAGGTTATAATTAGCGGCCGAATTGGCGCCAAAAATAAACAGTGTGGGCAGATGAAAATAACAAGAATGTTTCGGCGTCAGATCTTTCTAGAATTTATGGTGATGGGATTGTTTTAGCTCGCTTGTTTGATAGTGTTTTAAGAGGTTTTAAGTTTTGTGAATGACGTTAAAGTTACGAGTTTATAGCTGAGTGTAAACAGCAGTAGTAGACTACGTGACGCTGCGACTCTGCCACGACCACTGATTACCTAATCCACCACTATACATACTCCATTAAACAACAAAAAATTTACCGCTTAGGTGGTAGACAAGCACACGGCCCTCCTGATGGAAAGTGGTTACCGTGACCTATGGACTTGTGTGCCGTCAGTGTAGAAGATAAAGCAGGAAAAGCCTTAGATCTTCCCACAGACAGCACAAAAACTCGCCAGTGGGCTCTGGCTGCCCTACTCACCGCCGGGAACACAATACGAGATTATTATGGCCGTGGTATTCTGTAGGGCGGAGGTACATCCCCAGTCGGATTGCTCAATTGGACGGAAATACCGTGGTGTCCTACCTCCTACAGAACTTACTACTTAACTAAAGGTAAATAATCTTGTACCGACTTTTGATCAAAACACAATACATATCAATAAAACAAATTAACTAAGCTAACTGACTTACTAGTGCTTCAATGTTGGTTTTTAGTCTTCACAAAAATGGTCTTTGACAATAATCGTAGACTGGATGAAAATAATTGTTACCGCCTACTAGGCCGAAAGTGAGGTTGTCATGCGACATATCCCTCGCACCCCGGCTGACCCAGGGCCATCCCTCTCGGTCTGACCCTCCTCGGGTATCTAAATCAATCCCGTCGTCAAATTAACATCCAATGTCATTCTGTGTATTAAGGTAACCCCTCACAATCATGACCGCGACAGGCTTGCTTAACCTCGCTTTTTGTTTGAAACAAAACATTTAACAGAAGACAATACAATAATACAAGGCACCAAGGCTTCGTCATAATGATTTCAACACGAAACGTTCCGATGTTGTTGTAATAACAACTGTATCTCGAAGTACATAAAGACTATTTTGTATTGAGTATTTTTTTGACATGTGTGTAGCAGTCAAAATTATTATTCGGTGAGAAGTAATCTTGACTGGATGTGTTGATGAAAAGTTTGAAATTATACTGTATTATGACTGGGTGACGTCACTAGAGATCGACCAATAACAACGTCTATAAAGGTTGTTGAAACGCTGTGCTCTACGCTATGTGCTTAGAGAATTAACACTGAAGAAGATCATCAACATAAAGTCGTATATGTCTGTTTGCATCCAAGGCTTTAGCTGGTTGTTCTCCCTTCACTTCACATGATCTTGGGAATCCATCATACTGAGACTATTGCCATATATTATGTCACTTCACGACGCCAGGACTTCGTAGGCCTGTCCTTCCTACAGGGATCCTGAGAGTGCGTGTACCAGTGCCTGATTATTGTTACACACGTAACCTGGTGGCTTCTGCAAAATTGTCTATTAGTTAACAGTACTACAGTAAGGAAGACCTTATCAAGGTCGCCGGGAAGCGCTGAATGTGGACCTGTTTTGGATCGGTCGTTTTGGAGGTCCCCAGGAGGGTTACCTATCTTAATCCCGAATTTTAATATTCCGAATATCATAATCCCGAAAACGCTTGGCCATTTTTTCATAATCCCGTTTTTTCAAAGTCCGAAGTTTTATTTGCCATATAATCGCAACTCCGAATTTCATTCGCCCATTTATTCATTTGTACGACGTTTTATAATCCAGATGAACGAGTTCCAGACACACGAAATCTAAATACACAAAATCCAGATGACCGTAATCCATATACACGAAACCCGAATATTTAAAACACAAATTTTTGAAATGTAGTTAATTGATATTCAGACAAACAATATCCAGATTTTTAAACCTAAAACTAAACCTCATATGGCGTCTACTAACTAAGCTCGACGGAGCCCCACTGCGCGAGGCTCCTACTTCTGGGTGGTTTAAAAAAAATATTAATTAAAAATTTAATTAAAAATTAATATTATTAAAAAAATTACACTGAGTCGGGGTGTTAACGATAATTAATTTCGAAGAATTAAGCGATTATAATAGAATCTGATATAGAAAAAATGATACTAGGTGAACCACAAGTGAAAAAGAATGAAGGAAAAAGTATATACAAAAGGAGGAAAAACTGCAGAAACTTATAAAAATAAAAGAAAGTTTAGGTTAAATTAAATATTTAAAAGAAATTTCTAAATTAAAGTAAATTTCTAAATTACTTACTGTACCTAATAAATGAATTGTACAAAATTAGTGAGTTTTACTATACCTGTATATAATTTAGCTGGAACACGATTGTATGGGAACCAAATAAAAAGATTATGAAAATTTGGTAATAGTTTATTTGGAAAATGGTACGATGGGAAACAAAAAAAAAAATTCTGAGAATCTGGATTATGACAATATGGGAAACAAAAAAATACTATTTGAAAATTTGGTTTTAGTGCACCTGGAAATCGATTCATCTGGGAAATGAAAAATGGAATTATAGAAAGTTGTCATTCATTACATCTGTCTTTTAAAAGTTCTACCAACCGTTTTCGGGATTTTAAGATTCGGGTAACAGAAATTCGATATTTCAATAGGTTACCCCCCAGGAGAGGTATATATTCAGCAGTGGATTATGTGCGGTATATGATAATGACTTTTAACTACATTCATTGAGGGCTTCGGGTCATAAGTCAATCTTACCTGCTTACACCTGGTGATTTAAAGGAGGCTTTGGCTCAGGCTGTTCTCTCGGGAGTTGGAGTGTGAGATGGCAGTTGCCTCTCCGCTCTTCATCAAGCATCATTATCATCCTTCCGTCAGACTCGGTCTTATTCGAGGCCGTCACCACGGTGTCTGGGGTGCCCTTAAATATAATATGTTTTTTTTTTAAATATTGGGAGTGACTGCTATCTTGCCATCCAGCCTTAGTTGTGGCTAGTGGTCAACCACTGACAGAGTTGTCCAGCAGGGCTATTGGCTAACTTTGACGTTTGAAGTGACGAACGACGTTCGGTTGTACACCGAGATTTGATGTCAACCGAGTTTATATAAACATTGGTATTACGTATCGCTGTCGGTGTCTTTGGCACAAGGTGGCTAACGGTGTCTATCGTCACACCGAAGGATGTGCCGGAACAGCACTATTATTTTATCGACATTATGCGGCTGAGTTGTATATCACCTTATTACGATTCTTTGTAAGAGTTTTATGACTTTTTAATTTGAACGGTTTATAAATACATGAGTGACAACTTAAGAAGCAAAATGTTTACATTTTACAATTTTTGGCGCTCAATTCAATTTTCGACTAACTCGGC
This sequence comes from Eilema caniola, assembly GCA_949126895.1. Classification (NCBI taxonomy): domain Eukaryota; kingdom Metazoa; phylum Arthropoda; class Insecta; order Lepidoptera; family Erebidae; genus Eilema; species Eilema caniola. The sequence goes on from OX421485.1 coordinate 1,374,997, forward strand.
TGGAGTGAAGTTGTTGGTTTAATTATGAAAAAAAACTTAGGACAGGTGCATTATAGACCATAATAGTAAGTACAAAGTTATATTTACTTAATGTGAATGAATAGTAAAGTAGATAATTACATTAACTCTTTTTTAACTCAATAAATAGTCACTCAATATTCCATGATTTTTATCTTGTTTTTGTACCAACATTTTCAATTTATTAATAGTTTTGTTTTATGAATGACAATATCTTTGGAAATAATCAATTATTGTTTAACTTATGTGTATAATTTAAATTTTAGATGCCTGCGCAAAGGAAACTATCTGCAAGACAGATGGAGCTGCTGATTGAATTTACGGAGGACCATCGTGATATTGCATTGGGTCGGCTTGCTGGTGGGCCGCTGGGCAGCCAGACTGCACGGCAAGCCTGGGAAAGACTAGCCCACCGACTCAATATGGCACCACCAAATCCGCCAATCAGTGGCGCAGAGTGAGTACCTACCTAGTCGTAAATTACCTATTTTCAGTATTGTAATTTAAAGAAATATGATTATTTATATTAATCCATATATCAAGAGCGATAAAACCAAATGTATATGCTACTCAAATTTCTTCAAATAAACTGTTTACCGCCTAACACTTAACATAGCTTGCAACCTCTTATGAAATCATTGGGTCCTTTGAGTATTCAGCCAAACTGAGATTGAGTCTCACAAAAATGTTTTTCAAACACTTCATATTAGTACATGTGTCAGTCAAGTGTGTCACCATTCTGCTTTTAGTTCAAACATGTTATTAAAATGGGACCATTGCAATACTTAGCACCTATCTCCTTCTTCCTTCGCCATAGTTGGGTAATAAGACAACAACTATTTTACATAGGATGTGATGTTGGGATGCAGGGTATTAATCAAAATTTAATGAATTTCAGATCGTCGAGATGAGAGGGTGCCTCGCTGGGCCTACGATCTCGAGATGCGGCGCATTGCTGTTGAGCAGCGGCTTGCGGCAGCGCTGGAAGCTTTGGTAGAGTTGGTGCGAGAAATAAAGAATGATGTAAATAGATATACTCGACATAGTTAGTAATATAATAAAATAAATATACTTCTAGCTAATAGCAATAATTATTTACACACTCACATCCCTGCACTAGGATTCCATGTCGCAGGCGGCATGGATTCCATGTCGCAGGCGGCATGGACAAATACAAACATACAACACCCGAGAACAAACTAAATTTGCAATAAAGTCCTTTTCCGGCAACTGCAGTGGATCACTCTTATCACGTAAGCGACGCCTCTGTATTATTAAATATTCCGTCTTCTGTCTTCTTCCGCGAACCACAACAAAAACGCGCGCGACATTATAGAAATGTTAGTAAAAACTAACAATTTATTAGTTAGCGTACTCAACACTGAAACGCAAGCCGTTTATTTAGAGTTAGCTTCACCAAAAAAACAAATAAAAGAAAGAATATGATACTAAATTGTAATAGTCACGAATCCCTGCAGTTACAATTGCCGTTACCGACTACACTATACGGTCGGATAATAGTGGCTATCGCTATGAACTTGAAAAACACTACTCTTTACTCGTTTCTTTCACAGAGCCTTTGACAAATGAAAGTGATCATCACTTTGAACCTATTTGATGTCCACTATGCATACATAATACCAACTAAGACTATCGATACAACAACCAGTGTCAAAACTGAGTTACGGTGTCTATCACCCAACCTCGGTGCCAATGACGTCACTTTAGTTGGTCACCGAGCATAGGCAATACGAAACAGAACTTTTGACAGCTAATCGTTGTACACTTTGCAAAGTGATCATCACTCTGAAGATACGCAATAGCCCCGCAGGTCGCCATATAAAGGCATTCGTCTTGACCTAACGATTTTGACAGACAGGACCAACTTTTTACGTGCGGCTAGGTAGCTTAACTTAACCCACCGAAACTGAAACTGTTTAAAGCGCACCTGGCCTTGACCGCTTCACTTCAGCTTTGGTAGCTTAGTGGTTAAGAAGTCGGCCATACGATCGAGAGGTCTTCGAGGGTTCGAATTTTTGAAAGAAAAAAAGAAAAAATATTTATTCAAGCAGGACACTTAAGATACACAGTACAGAATACAAAAGCATTAAATAAGAAAATCATACGGTTTACTTGCTTGTGTACCTCACGCGCCAACTGAAAAGGTTCAAGCTCAGCATATAGCTTGACAGCTGTCAGGCGCTGGTTTTCAGCTGCTCGTACTTATATATCCCAAATAAACCAAACAAAAGCCAACTCTAAGCGATACACCTACCCAACCCACACTACCCAACTAAACTTACATGATACAAAATAAATATTATAAATAAATATGCTCATATCATAAAATAATAATAGATAGATACAATTAGCCATTACACTACCTACCTCAACATACTCCTAGCACAAGCAATTTAGCTTAGTTGGAGGGGTTAGATTTATATTATACTAGCTGACCCGGCGAACTTCGTAGCGCCAATATTTTCCCGCCCGCGTGGCGTCAGATCCCGTTCCCGCTGCACCCGCTACTATAATAAACAAATATTATACATATAAACCTTCCTCTGGAATCACTCTATCTATTAAAAAAACACGCATCAAAATCTGTTGCGTAGTTTTAAAGATTTAAGCATACAAAGGGATATAGGGACAGAGAAAGCGACTTTGTTTTATACTATGTAGTGATATAAATCTAACCCCCATTTATATCATATATATTATTTATATTAGTAATTTCGATAATTCCAATTGATAATAATCTTTTTTTCTTTTGAAAGAAAGAGAAAAAAACACGACGAAAAATCCAGATATGATATAAAATCTACCAACTAGGTATTATGATAACAAACGATGCAGAATTTAATACTAGATTGCTCATTGAATGAAATTTTGAAGCATTTACTATGCTAACTTTTCAAATCGATTAAGATAGGAAAAAGGGAATGCCCAGGTGGGACTCGAACCCACGATCTTTCCCTTACAGGGGAATGCTCTGACCACTGAGCCACCGAGCCACGCCTGAAGCTATCCAAATTCTCCTATACTACCGTCTGAGGGCGACGGTGGGAGGCATCTACCGACATTTATACGAAATATCGGAAACAATGAATGATGTTGCAATCATCAAAAAAAACAATGTTTAAAAATGAAAATGGAAAATGAAAAATAAAAATGATTTGAAAAGTTAGCATAGTAAATACTTCAAAATTTCATTCAATTATTTGGGCGGAGTCATAAAAAAAAACAATGTTTAAAACTAATTGCAACATCATTCGTTGTTTCCGATATTTCGTATGAATGTTGGTAGATGCCTCCCACCGTCGCCCTCAGACAGTAAAGGAGAATTTGGATAGCTTCAGGTGTGGCCCGGTGGCTCAGTGGTCAGAGCATTCCCCCTGTAAGGGAAAGATCGTGGGTTCGAGTCCCACCTGGGCATTCACTTTTTCCTATCTTAATCGATTAGATTGCTCATAATGGAAAGTGATTAGCTTAGCCTGTGGAGGTGTGCAACAAACAAACAGCCCCTAGACAAGTGGCAATTCGTTGGCCGGAGTTTGATGGAATAGAATGACGAATGTATGGGATTTGACGTATTTGTCATGCGTTATCGACTGTTTAAAATAATAAAAATGATGGAATTTGACATGCGTTAATAACTGTCATAAACGTCAAATCCCATACATTCCTCATTGAATTGAATTGATTCCAACGAATCGCCACTTGTCTAGAGCGGCTGGGGTATCACACTCGAGCTGCCGAAACTATAGGAACCTAATGCGCTTCTTGTAGTTACTTGGTAAAACCACAGCAGGGGGACTACATCTTAAGCGTCTGCGTACTTACTTTGATAGTTTCTTCAAATTTTTCAGTCAATACTACTTTTTCCGTATTACAAGATTTACCTGCGACATGCACACAATCGTCTTGATATACTTGCCCTTGGTCAGTTCGTTGCCTTTCAGCATTAACTAGCATAACATGCCCTCGACGCAGCACGTATGCATTTATCAAAGATGGCCACCGGCCAAGATTGGAATGAACGGCAAACTTCTTGAATAAATAGTGAAAAGTTTGCGGTTCGTGAAAAAATAATATCGGGATTCCAATCCTCAAAGAGCTAGCAAGTCTTTTTAATTCCGTCATCCAACAGGGTCTAATACCTAGGGCGTGGAGCGAGAGTGCGGTGATACTGTTCTTCAAAAAAGGCGACAAGACCTTGCTGAAGAACTACAGGCCCATCTCGCTCCTGAGCCACGTCTACAAGTTGTTCTCGAGAGTCGTTACAAACCGCCTCGCGGGTAAACTTGACGAGTTCCAGCCACCGGAGCAAGCCGGGTTTCGAAAAGGTTATAGCACCGTGGACCACATCCACACTGTTCGGCAGATTGTAGAAAAAAGTCAAGAATACAATCAGCCGCTGTGTATGGCGTTTGTGGACTACGAAAAAGCCTCTCCAACTCCATCGAAACCTGGGCAGTTCTGGATGCCCTGCAGCGGTGTCGTGTTGATTGGCGATACATTGAGGTGCTGAGATGCCTATATGACACTGCCACAATGTCCGTCCAGCTCCAAGACCAGAAGACGAAACCGATAAGCCTCCAGCGTGGAGTTAGGCAGGGGGATGTTATATCCCCCAAACTATTCACCAATGCATTGGAGGACGTCTTCAAGACTCTGGATTGGACTGGGCGGGGTATCAACATTAACGGAGAGTACATATCATACCTTCGGTTCGCCGATGACATCGTCGTTGTTGCGGAGTCGCCGGAAAAACTGGGCGAGATGCTGCACAGCCTAGATAGAGCTTCTCGACGCGTCGGCCTCGGTGTAAACTTGGATAAAACCAAGATCATGTTCAACGAACATGTTGCACCGAGTCCGATTGCCATCGAAGGGGCGACGCTCGAAGTTGTCCAAAAATATGTATACCTGGGCCAGGTTATCCAGCTCGGTAAAAACAACTTCGAGAAAGAACTAGCCAGAAGGATTCAGCTGGGCTGGGCAGCATTTCGCAAACTACGTCGAGTCTTCTCTTCCCCCCTACCGCAATGCCTGAAAACAAAGGTCTTTGACCAGTGCGTCCTACCTGTTATGACTTACGGTGCCGAAACGTGGACACTAACGGTAGGGCTAGTCCATAAACTAAAAGTCGCGCAGCGGGCTATGGAGCGAGCTATGCTTGGAGTTTCTCTGAAGGATAGAATTCGAAACGAGGTGATCCGACAAAGAACCAAAGTTATCGACATAGCTCGCAGAATAAGCAAGCTAAAGTGGCAATGGGCCATGGGCTGGCCACGTCTGTCGAAGGACCGATGGCCGTTGGAGCAGACGAGTCCTAGAGTGGAGACCGCGAGAAGGCAAACGAAGGGTAGGACGTCCCCTAGCCAGATGGACCGATGACATGAAAAAGGTGGCTGGGACGGACTGGATGCGGAAGGCGGAGGATCGTACGAAATGGCGCACATTAGGGGAGGCCTATGTCCAGCAGTGGACCGCAGTGGGCTAATTGATTGATTGATTGAAAAAATAATAGATTATAATAAAAGATGGGTTGCACTCCGGGAGTGCCGGCATAAGTGAAAACTTTTTCTTTCTTCCTTTCTTCGTTATATACAGAGAAAAAGATAAAGAACACACCATACACCATAGATATAGCGCCAATCATAGAACCTATCACAAATTTTCTGTCAGAAGAAATTAATGAATTACAAAAAGAAAAAATAATCATAAAAAGTAATAAATTACAAAAAGAAAAAATAATCACAAAAAGTGTCAGAAGCCCAGGTTCGAACCCAGTACTATCTGAAACCATAAGGACTTACAGTCGAAGCGGTTACCGCTAGACTACGAAGCTTCTTAACACACCTTACAAAATAAACAATCTCTAGCTGTTGTAATGTTGTATGACGTCAGTCGTCGGTTACGGTTCAAAGGTCAAGCGATCCTGACGCGAGTTTAAAACTTTTTACCCATCCAACGCCGCTAAAGAAGTTTTCACTTCAAAAATCAACAGCGTAGTTGTTATTGGATTAGTTTAAATCACAGGTATTTTTTCTAAAGTTTACGCGAATTGACGCACTCATTAAAAAAAAACCGTTTTTTAAATCGCCGGGCTTAAAAAATTATATCACAGGGTTTGATTTTCGTTCAGTGCAAATATTTCGACTATTCCGAGGCATGAATCTGGGTATTTCTATGTTGAACATGTTGGGTTGAATGTCCAAAAAAATATATCCTACTAATATTAGGTACTAGCTTTTGCCCGCGGCTCCGCCCGCGTGGATGTCGGTTATCGCGACCAAACATAGCCTATGTCCTTTCTCAAGGTCTAATCTACCCCTATACCAAATTTCATCAAGATCGGTTCAGTGGTTTAGACGTGAAAGCGTAACATACAGACAGACAGACAGAGTTACTTTCGCATTTATAATATTAGTATGAATAAACCTGAAAGTTTGTAAGTATGGATGTGGATGGATGAATGTTTGTTAGTCTTTCACGTTAAAACTACTGAATGGATTGTAATGAAACTTTACAATAATATAGCTTATACATCAGAATAATACATAGGCTTAACAATAACCGACATCCACTCGGGAAAAAGCTATTACTGGTATATGTTAATCCACATACTAGAAAATATGAATGAATGAATGAATGAATGAATGAATGAATGAATGATATGAGTGAATAAGTGAATATAACATAAGCTAGTTAATCTATGCTTATTTTGGGTTTAGATATCACACTGTAGAAAAACTAGTTTATCTAGATCGTCGAATCGACTACCCGCTGTCTTATGGCGAACTGGTACATTCGTTTATAGTTCTATTTTTTTTATTTCAGATAGTAAATTGACAACTGCAAATGTCAAATTCTAAAATAATGATACCAGCTTGAAGTGTCCGAGAGGAATGGCCCTGGGTCATCCGGGGTACGAGGGATATGTCACGAGACAACCTCCCCTCCGGCCTAGCACATCGACCCACAGACGGCGTGCGGTTTAGTCGGTTCGACTCCGACAACCTTCCCCTCCGGCCCCGGATAGGGAGGTTCTGTGTAAAAAAACCCGCTTGAAGTGCTTAGTGACGTGCTCGAAACTATCGATAAAGTTTGTGGCCTAGATACAAGTGGTTTGGCCTTATTATATTTTAAGAAATAAGATAAAAGTTTAAAAGTTTTAATAACCAACAAAAATCTGTACAAAATTTATTTTATCAACAACTTTCGATACTGGTGGCATATGACTATTTTTTAATTGCAATAAACCGGTAACACAGGTAGTGTCATTTTACTATCTGAAATAAAAAAACAGACTATACATGTCATGATATAAGCATATTTATGCGTTGATTACATAGTAGGCAAGATCCAATATAACCTGAATCATCTGCCTATCAAATTGTACTATAATCATAGAATCAACTATCATTTGGCCTTGACTCATAAACGACTCGTCTCCAACTCAACCGCTAAATAAGGAAAACGCATTCATAACATGAAAAATGTTCCCGAACGCCGAATACATTTCAAGTGGTTACAAGCGTTGCTGAACTTTACATTGCAACCATATTTCTACTAGAAAAATTCTCCGTATAAAAATTAAAAATCTCAGTATCAAAATATAATGCTCAAAAACGGTATTTCCGAAGGATTCTCTGTCGGAATTATCAGTTCTGAAGCTGAAAAAAAATTCAATGTCAAATGTCCCGCCAATTTTATAATGTGTCAATGTCATGTTTCTTTATTTTTTAAGAAATTATTCCAACTGAATCTCGTTGGAGGCGGATACACGAAAACATATTTAGGTACTGGCGCGGATAACGTGCCTGGTAGTATTTCTTGAAAAACTGGCGTCTCGCCATTAATAATAATTAAAATTACTGAAAATAATGGTAAGGTATTTACTGCAGAAGCCGCTAAGAACAAGAAGAGATGATTTTTTTTGAAGTGAAAACTTCTTTAGCGGCGTTGGATGGGTGTAAAATGTTAAGGAAGCGTCAGGATTAGTTGACCTTTGAACCGTAACCGACGACTGACGTCATACAAGATTAGGTAAAGACTATCTATTTAGCAATTTACCATAGATAGCGTCGTAGCTTAAACGGTAAGCACTTCAACTGTAAGGCCTTATAATTTCAGATAGTATCGGGTTCAAACCACCTGGCTTTCTGAAACTTTTATGATTATTTTTTCTTTCTGTAATTTATAAATTTCTTCTGACAGAAAATTAGCAGGAAATAAGTAATAGGTTCTATGATTAGCGCTATATTATAGGTATGGTATGGTATGTTCTTTTTTATCTTTTTCTATGTATATAACGAAGAAAGAAAAAAAGAAAATGTTTTCACTTCTGCCGGCACTCCCAGAGTGCAACCCGTCTTTTTTTTAACTCAATGCTGCAGTCACAAACACAGTGCGTATTTGACATCTCTGGTGTTGCAAGTATTCATTAGCCGCAGTGTATTTACTGCATAATTTATAAGTGCCGTAACGGTCCACTTGAACGGCATACAATGGGCGCGAAAAAAAAACTGTTGAAATAAAACGGCAGATTATCTAATAGTTTCTAACACACTAACAGATTCTATCGCCTGGCGAGTCGCGATATATACTTAGATATTGTGATTTACTGATGCTGTTTTCGCAACTCCTAAAGCCTATATGCCTTTTCAGACTAATATTTATTTTTAAAGCTTTTGCCTGCTGCTCCGACAGCTTGGATGTCGGTTATCGTTTTAAATTGTAGCCTATGTGTTATTCTGATGTATAACCCATATTATTGTAAAGTTTCATTAAAATCCATTCAGTAGTTTTACGTGAAACATTAACTAAGATAACAATCCGTATCCATCCATACTAATATTATACATGCGAATGTAACTCTGTCTGTCTATCTGTCTGTCTGTATGTTACGCATTCATGCCTAAACCACTGAACCGATCTTGATGAAAGTTGGTACAGAGGTGTATTAAAGCTTGAGAACGGACATAGGCTACCTTTTATCGTGAAAAAGGGGGTTTAAGGGGGAATATAGGGGATGTAAGTTTGTATTTTTTTTAGAAAACATAATAAAATTTGGTACTGAGATGGATTAGAGCTTGGAAAGTGACATTGGCTATCTTTTATAGCGAAATAAGGGGTTAAAGGGGGGAGGGGTAATAGGAGATGAATGTTTGTATGATAGTTTATTTTTAAATAATCCTTATGAAATTTGGTACAGAGATGGGTGCGTTTCGACTGCTCGGCCACTATGTCGTAGAAAAAAAAACTTATGTCAGCATTTCGAATGAATTTGTAAAAGACGAACAGTGAAAACCGTAAATTCGAAGAGTCAATATTTAGAAAGTTATAACTTATAATAAGGGTTTAACCGTGGCCGCGCAGTCCGCACGAATTCAACTGCGCGGCCACGAGTTCTCTTAAACGGAGCTACGTACAAGTCTAATTCTTTTTGCTAATCACTGATACAATTTCGAAGAAAATGTAGATTATAAAAATAAAGCCCTACTGTTTGGATTTCACGACCTACAGCACTCCAAAGTTTGGCCGCGCAGTCCGCACAAGGGCAAACCGCTCGGCCACGGTTTTTCTTCAATGGTCCTTAAACGGAGCTTAGTAGAAGCCCCATTCTTTTTGCTGATTACAGATAATTCACGGGATTTTTAACGATGTTATTACAAGCTAGTCTTAACAGCCCCTCTAGAATGACGAATGTATGGGATTTGACGTAAATGACAGTCGTTAGCGCATGTCAAATACGTCAAATCCTATACATTCGTCATTCTATTCCATCAAACGCCTGCTAGCGAATTGCCACTTGTCTAGAAGTTCAGTACGAGTAAGCGTTCGAAAATTTCTGTCTCATATGACAGGAATTGATTAAAAAGTTGCCACGCGTTTCCCGCTCACATGGCGGTCCTATCCTAATTTATTTCTGTGGTTGCTACGCTACGGCTTGTACCTATCACCGGAAATTTTACAAACTTCAAGGTAGGTTAGGTTCTGTTCAGGTAGTCCAATTAACTTCGTCATCTGACCTTAACTGCTTGCATTTTAGATTTTACAGATTATAGTTTTTGAAATAATATCATTAATATACCAACTATTATATTGCCACGCCTGTTCCTTTTTTAAAGAAATATGAAAAAACATGAGTTTTTAACTTTGCTAAGGACTGACCTTAAAAAATTAGGACGGATTTTATCAACTCCTTAGCACTACGTACGTCACTGAATTTCTCGATTAATGTTTAATGTCGGTAGGTAGAGCGATTTATTGTTGAAACTCTGCCAAGCTTTGCTGAATATGGATAAAATTCCTCCCTGTATTACGTGGATTTATTTTTATGGTCTGGCAGCCCTGCACCCATTCTATATTTGTCTACGAAATCTCTCACGCGACTCTTAAGGGTCAAGCCCCACTGAAAGAGCAGCGGCGCGCAGCGGCTGGTTGAGATAAAATATTACAAACCATTTTCAATCTTATCTACGGGAGAAAAAGATCATTCCCTCCATCCTCCCATGGTCATTCCTGCCTCACGGCGTACTGACCGAATCACGGGAGAGTGCCCTGCGGTTTGCTATAAAGCTTCTCCGTGGCATCCGTGGGCACCGTTCTTGACTCCCTACAAATTCTAGATCCGTCCCCAGCCGTATTCTCCCCCTACGGAGCTGGCTTTCTACTCTTGCGAAACCCCCCTAATGGGGTAGATATACACAGTAACAGTACTGCATTCAACGTTCTACGTTCTAGTAACTGTCTAATAATTCAGACGACCGCTATTCAAATGCACGCCTAATAGAGTGCCAAGCGTGCGCAAACGTCCTGAATACCAGAAAGGCATCCCTACTGCTAACGAGTTCGTGGTGCCATAGCGGCCCCTCTACAGAACGATCGATTGCGTGTATTGCGTCCAGCATAACTTCCCTTTCTGCAGCGTACAGCTTACATACCCAGATTGCGTGGTCACGGCTTATCTGGTCGTGCTCATTATATGGGCACGCTGCAGTTTCACATAAGCTTAGCTGATGTAAGCGTTGCCTAAAGCAGCCATGTCCAGTCAACATCTGGGAGACGACATAGTCCGGTTCGATCCACTGTACTTGAGCCTCACGACAACATCTGGAAAGAAATTCGCGCCCGTCGGTACTTGTTTCCCACCGTTGTTGCCAAAGGGAGACAACTTCGCATCCCACTGAAGCCATGAGCCAGATGGAGTCCCTCCTCCGCAATTCGCCCAGCACGAAAAACCTCCAAATCAGCAGGTAGAATCCCCGCGAGCACTGGGAGTGCCGCGGAGCTGCACGATCTGTAGGCCTTCGTGAGAAGAATTAAGGCTGGCCGCTGAGTCTTCAGCAAGTTCCTCCTGACCACGCAGTTGGACGAGCGTCGGAGAAAAAGATCAGTCATTTGGAGGCGAAGGAGGAGAAGAGCAGCGCTGCGCGGCTGCGCGAGACTTCTCGCAATCATTTTTCGTACAAACGTAGCTGGCCGCTGCCAGCCGCTTTCAGTGGTGATTGACCCTTATCGAGTCACTTTCTTTAAATACACACAACTATTGTTATAAAATGGCGGTGTGATGACGCGTTTGACGTCACGAAACGGTATGACGCGACGCGGAACTGCGATTCACTGTGCCCAATGGAGCTGTCACGCGGTGACCTGGGAAGTTGAAAATGTTAACTGGTATTTATATAATTGTTTGTTAGTTCGTCCATGTGCTGGTATGCCGTATGTCTATTTGTATATTTCAGATTATCCATCGACAGAGTTCTATAGCAATTCTTCTAATAAAAAGTAGTTAAAAATTCAGTCCCGATCTGTCAAATTAAATTTAATTCGTTCAAAGAGCATTGACACGTCGTGGTCGTTGTCATTTAATCGAGGCGAAATTAATGAATAAATTTATATTACGATAGCTGGAAATCCTCTTTTCATTAAAATCATGATCGTTGTTGACATTTTGGAGATTCAGAATAAATCGATACTGAATATGAACAGCCTTCCGATAAACCTGTCAGGGTGACAGGTGACAGCCCGCGCGCGGGAATTACTGGGCGGTCATACAAGTCAAGTCCCGTTCTGGATATAAGTTTTATCAATTTGAAACTATTGCATGTACTGGGTATGCTTTATTATGATTCACTTCACTACAATCCAGCATTATTATTTTCCCTGCCCGATAATAATTTAAAAAAAATTAAAAGTACCGCAGGAAATTATAATAAGTTAATACAATAGCGGTCATTGTTAAATATTATTTTGCAATATTGTGCAATGAAGTTCACAGTATCCTCATGTAGTAACTGGTATGTGGGCTGCTAAAATATTAATCGGAAGTTCGGCATTTACGTACTAAGGAAACAAATTCTAACGGCCTAGTAAGCACCTACTACAATATTTTTCACGTAGCATGGGTACGGTGACATTTGACTAATTCCATTTCATGCATGATTCATTTCGAAACAATTTACCTAACGCGGAATACAGGAAACAACACTTAATACGAAGATAAAAAGAAAACTGTTTTATTTTGCATTTTTAACTTAAAACTATTTTTATTTCTCCGTAATTATTTAAACTTTAAATATAAACATTCCAAATACATAATTCTTGATGCGTGAATCGGAACAGGTTGCGTTAGAGATTGACATAGTAAAATCGTTATAATCGATAAATTGTCGAATAAAGTATCATAAATCGTTAGTTGTATTTTTAACTAAAATACGATTATAAAATATAATTATGTAATAATAAACTTTAAACAAAGCATTTTTGTCTTTGTGGAGCTTTATTATAATATAGCAACACTGCTTAAGCATGAGCTGGCAGCCATCTTGTTATATCAACTCAGTACGAGTGCGTCTGCCTTGTATGCGGTCTGTTTTCTTTGTTTTGAGCTTGCGTGGTGTTTTTGTTACTGTGTTAATGACTATCGTTGTGCTTTGTTGTTTTCGTTACCGTTTTTTGTTATTGACTTTTGTTTTGTTGTTTTTTTTTTGGCAAAATGCCAAAAAGAACGAAAAAGACTGTGCTTGGTAGTCAAGCCCGTGAATTTGTAGTTCGATTGCGGGATTACTTTGAGCGGGAACGTGAGAATGGCGGAACGCTATTGCCTGTGTCCAACGTTTTGGATCGAGTGGCAGATGCGTTAGACATTGGGCGGAACACGGTTTCTCGAATCACTCGAGAAAAATATGGTGCTCACGATACAGAAGAAAATAAGTTGTCCACCCCTAATAAAAAGCGAACCAAAAAGGCATCTGTAACAGATGTAGACAGTTTTGCGGCCGATGCTATACGGAGCCACATTTATAACTATTACCAGAATAAAGAATTACCGACGCTTCTAAAGCTGGTCAAGTCTTTAAAAGATGCTGATTTGTTTACTGGAAGTCCTACATCCTTGTGGCGCGTATTGAAGGACATTGGTTTCCCAAATAATTATTCACGTCGACGAGTCAGATGACGATGATGATGATGATGATGATGATGAAGATGATGAACATGTTTGATTTTTAATAAATAATTAAACAGGTTATCAATTTTGTTTTACTTTTTTTCTTCAAAATTATTAGTTAATAGAATCGATTTCTTCTTCATTAATAAATGATCTCGATAAGATGTATAATCGATTTTATTTCATGCGATTTTATCTTGACTACATCTCTAGTAACTTCAAATCCCAAACGTCACCGTACCCATGCTACGTGAAAAATATTGTAGGCCGTAAGAATTTTGTTTCCTTAGTCTATTTTAAAAGTTAAATATGCAAAATTTATAGGTTATAGTCACTGAGGCCATTTTTGCATTGGCTACATTAAAATAACGGTTATTATACTTATTATTTATGTATGAGTATCAAGACGAAATTATTTATCAAATATCAAATTTATTATTGAAATAAAACCACGATTAACTAATTATGTCGCGATTTATGATGAAGTATTGATTCTACAGTAATAATGTGTACGCATAATTTATAGGAAATTTCATGTAAATGAATTCCTATTAATATAGAAGTAACTAAAAAGATATTATTAATTGTTTTCAATATACAAGCAACTAAATAAAGAGACCTTAATAAATAAATACTTTGTGCATGGAATAGTAAGTGTTCAATAAAAATGTTGGTTTTTGATAGGTAGATATAATTAAAATGCCATATTTATTTTATGTATGATTCTATAACAAATCGATCAATATAGCAATAAAAATATTTGCGCCGCGACTGAGATTTACGAAATGCCCGATTATTATTAATTTTACTTATTACATACTTCAAGAATACTTTTTTTTTACGTGCGGGAAATCCCCACGGATACTCCCCTCTTCGGAGCCGGAGGGAGTAACGTTATGTCGGACTCGAACCGACTAAACCGCACACCGTCGTGGGTCGATCTGTTAGGCCGGAGGTGAGGTTATCTCGTGACATATTCCTAGCACCCCGGCTGACCCAGGCCCATTCCTCACGGTCTGGCCCTCCTCGGGAGGGGGGACCACGAGGTCCTCGACTCGCTCCCGGTATTTGGGGGGATGCTCATCGTCCTACGATGCTCGCCGCCGCCGTGGCCTGCTTCTGCTAGGGTGACGAGCGGCTCCACCCGTCATCCTCAGGCCCGCGCTCATTGGGTTGGTGCCCTCCGACGCCCGAGCCGCACTTCAAGAATACTATATCGCTGGATTTGAGCGCAGTTTTAGCGAGAGTTTATTTCTATACATTATCCTATAAGAACGAAATATAAAAACACTTTAATACGATAAGCTTTGGCAAAAACTATTTTACGAGTAAGTGAAATGGTCTGGTACAATATAATTATAAGACCGTTATTAGTTTTATCTACTCTGATACTATAATGTCTAAAATACATAGATTATAAAATTGAAATCAAAACTCTTATGACAAACATTACGCACAGGCCAAAACAAAAGTTTTAATACGATACAGGTCTTGTATGGACACCTATATCAATAAATAACTTTTTAATCATAACGATTGAATCACGACGACGAAAGTAGAGGCTGAGTCCGGCTGAAGGTTGTATAGGTCAACCTTCATCTGGACTGAACCTGAACCTTTAAATAAAGAATCCGCCTAGTCGGAAAAAAAAGAAACACGCATGCGCAATCGATGTTTGCGCCTTGGCGCCAACATTTTACATTTAAATTAAACAAAGCTTGGTTTTGTTTATAAAATAAATTAGTTTATGTATTATAGTATGAGAGTAGATAAAGTAGTGTATGACACTGTACATAACTTGGTCTTGTAACACTCGTGTGTTTTAAAAAAACGAGCCGTAGGCGAGTTTTTTATAGGTACTATCACACGAGTGTTTTTTTTGGCCTGCCATAAGAACCCCTATTAAGCAACAGTATCATAAACTACTATTACAGACTTATAACCCTGTCGCTATAAGATTACTATCTTGTTTGTTATCACATCACCATTAATCGGTGGTACCGTTCAATTTGAAAAGACCCACGGCACCACCAAGCAGGGCCTGATTAACCCTTAGGCTAATTAGGCTGCAGCCTAGGGCGCGAGGATCGGGAGGGGGCGCCCGGTGAAATCGTGTCTTCGCATGCACTAACCTACCATTATTGCATCTACTCTACATATTTCAACTAGACCGAGACAAAACACTAAAATTAAATGCGCGAGTCACTAATTTTAACAATAAATTAGACATTTTCAAAAGCGTGCGTACATCAAACACTGACTTGTTACTCGAATCGGTCGGTGGTCGAGCGAGTGGGTGAGCTGGCAACAGAGTGCCTAGTGCGAGTTTTGTTTAATCCGCCTCGCAATAACGGCCGTAAATTTAACTCATTTTTTATGTTAAACTCGGAATTTAAATAGTGCAGCCTAGTTGTGCCATGTTGACATTTTCACACTACAACTATTCTCACTACTTTTAGGCCGTCCGTAACACACCTGGCGGGGGCGCGTCCTCTTAATTAGCCTAGGGTGGTCAGAACTCTTGATCTGTCGCTGCCACCAAGGGTATGGGCCAACGGTACCGTCGTGGGTCTGAAACGTATTCACAGCCTAACGATTCATATTCTACTACATTTATATTATATCTAACATTAAATTAATCTACATAGTCTTGTAAACACGTAACAATGGCTTCCGCAATCAACTCTTCAACACACAGGTGACGTAAGCCCGCGTATGACGTAACGTCAGACGTCAGACGTCAATGAATTGAAGGTACGTACAATATTCGTCATCGCGCGCTGGGTTTTAACGGATTTATAATTGAGGGGGTTATTGTAAGGTTATTAATTCATGTTGGATAGGATTCCCCTATTATAAGTTTTATAATCATGAGTAAATAAATCATTACATAGTATAAAACAAAGTAGTCGCTTTCTCTGTCCCTATATCCCTTTGTTGCTTAAATCTTTAAAACTACGCAACAGATTTTGATGCGGTTTTTTTAATAGATAGAGTGAGTCAAGAGGAAGGTTTATATGTATAATACATGTTTAACATAGTAGAGGGTGCAGCGGGAACGGGATCTGACGCCACGCGGGCGGAATTATACATATACGGGCGAGACCACATGTTTCTAACTACTTTTTTTACGTTTACGTTTTTTTACCTCCCCCCAGCTGGAGGGGGAGATTAGGTCAGGCTGGAACCGACTTAATCACACGTCGTCTGTGGGTCGTTGTGCTAGGCCGTACGTGATGTTGTCATCGACATGTCCCTCGCACCCTGGCTGGGAAAAGAAATAGGCGAAGATATCCCACATTCGATGTTTTCTGGTGCTGTCCAGACCAACTACGCACCCAGCCAGCGCTACTACCACAAGGGATTCAATTTTGAAACAACACAGGAATGTGAAAGCACTGCCGTTCCGAATTGTGGTTTTTTTTTACGTGCGGGTAGGTAATCCCCACAGATACCCCTCCTCCGGAGCCGGAGTTATGTCGGACTCGAACCGACTAAACCGCACGCCGTCTGTGGGTCGTAGTGCTAGGCCGAAGGTGAGGTTGTCATGCGACATATCCCTCGCACCCCGGCTGACCCAGGGCCATCCCTCTCGGTCTGGCCCTTGCGGTCCCCGACTCGGCCCCGGTATGGCGATGCGCGCCACCGCCGTGGCCTGCTTCTGCTAGGGTGACGGACGGCTCCACCCGTCGCCCTCAGGCCCGCGCT
This sequence comes from Eilema caniola, assembly GCA_949126895.1. Lineage (NCBI taxonomy): Eukaryota > Metazoa > Arthropoda > Insecta > Lepidoptera > Erebidae > Eilema > Eilema caniola. Next base: position 1,392,185 of record OX421485.1, read on the forward strand.
CATGGGGGGCGGAGGTCGGTCTGCGCCCTCCGACGCCCGAGCCGCCTATGAACGCGGGTCCGAATTATGGTCAGTCGCAATATATTATTATCACCACAGTTCGATCATCACTCCACTGTATAGTAACTGGCTTGCAAATCATTGTTGAACCAAAAATCGTAGTTGGGGAAATATAGGTGTTTATATAATATACTCCTGGCTGAATATAATTCAGGTAGTTAATTGAATGACGCCGTTTAGTCACCAGCCTAGGCAGTTAATTGGACGGCTGCGATTAAGCTAGTTGGTGGCGACATATGTATACTATATTCGGCAAGATTCTTATCTAAAGGTAAATGATGTTGTGGCGACTATTTATTACCCGACTGTCGAGAAGATTGATCGTCGATTGTGACATGGCGGTTTAAATACCTAGAAAGAAAGAAAGAAGATAAAAAGGAACATATCATTAAAGGAAAATCGAATAAAGATAATTAACAATATAACAATGCGAAAATATCAGTGGACCTGCAGCAACTCAGGAGACGACCATGTCCGAACTCCAAAACGGTTCTCCTATTATGTATTCTCCATCTAAATTCACCTAAATTGCTTTTGTTAGGAGTGGACTCATTTCGATCAATAATATTGACAGAATCGCACGGATCAATAGTATTGAGCGCCGGTGGCTTAGTGCATGGTCAAGGAGTTGACCTTACAATCAGGAGGTCCCCCGTTCCAAATCTGGCTGTTACACTACCGACGTGAACCCACTCCTGAGTTAGATAGATAGATAGATAGATAGATAGATAACTCTTTATTGTACACCAACATTAAATTACAAGAGACAGTAGTATGGATTACAGCAGCTGTTGTTAAATGCACAATGGGTGGCCTTATCGCTAAATGCGATCTCTTCCAGGCAACCGTGGGATGGAGAAATATTCAGTAACACGCACGTTACAATTTGTGGTGTAGCTGTCACAGTCAAAATTCAAAAAACACTTAATGAAAAGAATAAGTTAGTACTCTAAGTGAAGCAAACTTCCTCTGACAAAAAGCAAGGGTACCACCGTCGCCCTAAGACGGTAGTATAGGAGAATTTGGATAGCTTCAGGTGTGGCCCGGTGGCTCAGTGGTCAGAGCATTCCCCCTGTAAGGGAAAGATCGTGGGTTCGAGTCCCACCTGGGCATTCACTTTTTCCTATCTTAATCGATTTGAAAAGTTAGCATAGTAAATGCTTCAAAATTTAATTCAATTTAATTCAATTTAATTCAAAGGTTTTTTACATTTATAAAAAATAGCTGTTGCCCGCGGCTCCGCCCGCGTGGATGTCGCTTAGTGTTGAGTCAACGCTATTTTTTCTAAAATAAAAGTAGCCTAAGTTACTCCTTATTACATCAGCTACCTGCCAATAAAAGTCCTGTCAAAATCGGTCCAGCCATTTCAGAGATTAGCTGGAACAAACAGACGGACAAAAATTGAAAAAAAAATGTTATTTTGGTGTGTGTACCGTATTTATTCATATATGCATGTTGTAAAATACGATTATTTCAATATTACAAACAGACATACGAATTTTATTTATATGTATGTATAGATATTAAAACGATACTGCGTTATAATTTAAAATTCGCGATATAACAGTCTCAGCACAGCACCTCATACCTGTATCGCCTAGTACTTGCATACTCGGTTCGATATTCGCGACAATCACATGCCCGCCAAAGACAGTGTGGCCAGTAGATGGGAGATTTTAAGTTTGGTAGTTTTATTTTGGTAGAATGTTGTGCTACAAAAAATAATTTTCTAATCTTATTAACCGCCTATGGTGATTCTTGAAATGATATACCTACGTAATAATATAGCAACGCCTATTTTTCTGAAGGATAGAATATTTTTTTAGACCGGTGTACAGTGATCCATATTAGAAAAAAATAAAGTTTTGGCTAATTAATAACTTTTAAATGATTGTGTAAACTTTATTGCGATAATATACACAATAATTATGTAGTATTAGCAATACTTATAATAATACTGACTAATATTTTAAAATGTTAAAATTTGTGATGATATTTGAATAAATCATGCTCAGACGGCTAAACGATTTTTTAGTCTGGAATAACACATAAGCTTTTCTTTATCCCCTGGGATAGTTCCTGTAACCAACGACCGTAACAGGATCAGAATTCCTTGTGGGCGAAGTCGCTTGTCTAGTATAAAAAGAAAAATTTGTCCTTTCTTACTTTTAAAATGAATTTCAATATTCATATGCATATAAGTGTTTTCAATAATTACATTTATTTTAAGGGAGGGAAAAAGAAGAATAACAATATCTTGGCACCTACATTTTTTACTTGGCTTGTTAAACAGGAAACGGTGTAAAATAATATTTAAAAATACATATGAAAACAATCATGTTACATTACATCGATGTAACGTGCCAGTAGAGTGCCAAAAGAACATTTATCAATCAATATGTCTCTTAATTGTGTATAGAAAACTTACAGAACATATCAATAACTATACCAGAAGTCTTTTCATCGAGTAAATTCGAAATAAGTGGTAATCTAAAACATAAAAACAAAAAAATATTTATCACGAAGATTTTTACTATTTATACCACGACATAAAACAAATTTTAATCAATATAATTTAATACTTTTACTGCGAATGCATTATCTTTTAATTTTTTTTTCTTATTCTTCAAAAAAAAAACGCGAAGTGACATTTCATCTGGCGTAGAATAACCAATCAAGCGCTGGCAACATCATTTTTGACGCCGCCGCAGTGAAGTTGTGACGCTACGCTATGGATCCAATGTAAGTATTTCCTCTAATATATACTCAATAACTGTTATCTAAACTAATATTTTCATACTATGTGTGAATTATTATTATTATTTTTATGTTGTATCACACAACAATACGTCTGTTTTGGAATATTTATTACATTTTATGGCCTTATGAACCAGTGAATGTCTTTAGAGGTTATATTTTTGATAGTGTATTGTGAATGGAAGATTACAAAATGAAGTCGCGAGCTATTGAGTATATCGTTATCATGGTATAATAACGAGTATTTTTATCATGAGTATCATTGCTTATAAATGAATTCAGTTAGAGACTTAAACATTCTTGATGAGTATTTTTAATATGTTTAATTCAAAAGCTCAGTTCATTAATATTTATCTGTTTAGAAATTCATTTGAAAGACTAAAACGAACCACTAGTTATTGAGTTGGTTAGCCTAGTTTATTTATATACATACATAAATACAATCACGCCTTTATCCCCGGGGGGTTAGGCAGAGGTGAATTAACACTCACATTTCACCAATATGTATTCGGTCCCACGTAATAGGGGGCGAGCCTATTGCCGTATTCCGGGCACTATTGTTGACTCGAGCCACGCATCTGAGGCTGAGTCTGGGCTGTACATATCTGTCTGATGTTAAAGCTAATCAGCCCTATCTTTTAGTCGCCTTGTACGACACCACATGGGAAGAGAAGGGGTGGTCTAAATTCTACTCTGCCAAGAACCACGCTGTCATATTATTTAATGTGTTTTTATTAAAAATCGCTACAAGATTGTTTACCGTTTTGTGTGTTATGTACCTACCTGAGTGAAATATAGTAAGTACCTACTTATAATTTCAATACCCATAACACGATTCCATTTGTAGAAAATAATATAATATCAATTTGTACGCGTAAAAGTGATCATATAGGTATTGAATACTAGCTTTTGCCCGCGGCTCCGCCCGCGTGGATATCAGTTATCGCGGCCAAACATAGCCTATGTCCTTTCTCAAGGTTTAATCTACCCGTATACCAAATTTAATGTAAATTGGTTCAGTGGTTAGGCGTTAAAGACGGTCAAACATACGCACACACTTTCACATTTAAAATATTAGTATGCATTTTCTTTGCTTAATAAGTATTTAAACAACACAAAGTTATAGTCTTAGGGTCGTATTCCAAAACAATGATCAGTTGTGACTATCTCAATGACATTAGAACTGTCATCTTGAATTCTAGAATAAAATGTCCTCAGATCTAATTATAAATCGAAATTCAGCACTCAATATCGTTTTACAATAGACTTCTGGAACTAAGGAATAGTATTTTTACGGTTTTTCTTTATACCACTGAGGTGGCAAACAAGCACACGGCCCACCTGATGGAAGGTGGTTACCGTGGCCTATAGACGTGTGCAACACCAGGAGAGTCACACTCGCTCTGCCGACCCTGTGTACGAAGAGTTTCTGTGCCGTCAGTGTAGAAGACAAAGCAGGAATAGCCCTTGGTCTTCCCACTGACAGCACAAAAAATCTCCAGTGAGCTCTGGCTACGCTACTCACCGCCGGGAACACAACACGAGGTTATTATGGCCGCGATATTCTGTAGGGCGGAGGTACTTCCCCAGTCGGACTGCTCAATTGGGCGGATAAATCGTCGTGTTCTACCTCCTTCTGTTTTCAATAGCATTTAGATATTTATATTACCGAAGATTTTTATGCTTTATGCTCACTTACCTCTATAACTAACTGGACTGGCTATTCCACAGAGAATGACAACTTACTTTTTGTGTTGATTTGAAGCGCCACCGTGAGTGTACTGAGAACTAATTAGTTTGCAAATGGACGTTGTTCATTGTTTTCAATTAGGTATGCGTTTATTATAAAAAATCTCTAAAATGGCCATATTGATAATTTGATACATAAGACCCATCGTTTATATTAAATTATCGAAACCAAGACAATTACCATTATTAGTATTAGTTCCGAGTACACTCACTACTGCGTGCCGCAACTATCAGAGCCAATATGGCGATTTTCAATTGGACCAATATAGGGGTACCGATCACCAGTCCAGCGAGTACTATTACAGGTCAGTGCTATACCTAATACATAACATAACCAATGAAGAACGGAAAATCAAGTTGCATCCGTACGAATTCGGGTCGTATTACTAGTTCATGATAAGTATAGTTAGTAGAATATCAAAAATAATTGGACAGATGTTTGAATTAATTAATTTGTCGACCCTAATCAACACTTTTATGTTCTTTACCACAGATAATATAATATAATTCTTATACAGATGCACAATCAGGCACAAAAAATGATAACAATGGTTGTACACTCGTAACTTCAATAAGCAGGCAGGAGGTTTTTTAGTTCAGGAGTTATAACTAGATGGCGACATTGTTTTAGCAAACTTTTATAATTTTTAGTATTAAAATTAACTTATCAAAAATAAAACATATCTACCCAAAACACATCGTTGAGCATGACTGAATAAAACTGTAAATATTCTAATCTATATTGATTCTGGCAAATTCTGCAGTAATTGTAAAAGTGACATAATGCCCTGGTCTGCTAGATGGCACAAAAATAAATATATAACACTATTGTCACGAAATCTTTATTTATTACATTACCAACGAGTTTTTTATGCTTACATTATCACGTGTATAAGCTCTAAAATAATTTACGTGATTCTAAGACAGCAAATAAGCGTTTTAACTTTTTATTTCTGTAAATGAGTCTATTAGTGCCATCTATTAAATTTTGGGTATTACTAAAGATATTTTCTTCGTATATCGGTACCCCCTGTCTTTACAAATCTGGATAAGACTTTTAAGAACTAAGGGATATACTCAGCTTGCGTTCTAAATACTTCTTCCGGCAATGATTGATGTATTTGTAAACTGTAAATGAGTTGTCCAGACTCTAAATAGGCGACAAGAAATGATGTCTTTGGTTTTTTTTTTACTACGTGCGGGAAATCCCCACGGATACCCCCCCCCCCCCCCTTCGGACCCGAAGGGGGAGCTTATGTCGGACTCGAACCGACTAAACCGCACGCCGTCTGTGGGTCGATGTGCTAGGCCGAAGGTGAGGTTGTCTCGTGACATATGCCTCGCACCCCGGCTGACCCAGGGCCATTCCCTCCTCGGTAGGGGGGACCACGCGGTCCCCGAATAATGTCTTTGGTCATCATATTTTACGCACCAATCAGAGACGCGCAAGTTTTATACAACTGAGGTGGCAGACAAGCACACGGCCCACCTGATGGTAAGTGGTTACCGTGGCCTATGGATGTGTGCAACACCAGGGGAGCCACACTCGCGCTGCCGACCCTGTTAGAACAGAGAGTTTCTGTGCCGTCAGTGTAGAAGACAAAGCAGAACAAGCCTATTATTATTGTTTATTTTTGGTAAATATACTAACTGACGCATTCGGCACCGCCCGCTTAGAAGTCGGTTATCGCGACCAAACATAGTCTATGTCAATTCAAATTCATATTAATTAAAATTTCATAAAAATCGGTTCAGTAGTTTAAACGTGCAAGCGTTACAGTCAGACAGAGCTTTCGCATTTATCATGTTATAGTATGGATGTTTTATATCTAAACTTGCTTTTGCCCGACATCCACGCCGGCAAAAGCTAGTACTTAATATTATAATTTTGAAGAGATTTTTCGTTTGTTCAAAGTATAAACAACTATGATTTGGTTGAAGCGCTAATCTCAGGAACTGCTTATCCAATCTCTATAATTCTTTATGCATCATATACCTAATTTAGATAGTCAGTTTAGTGAGGTAGGCTTAGTATTTTCACGCTACTGTCCAAGGGAGCGCAGCAGTAACCATTAATGTCAACAAATTCGCCAGATTCCCATATGTGTGTTAATTGTAAACTAAAAAATTACGAATATATAGCCATATGTTTTGTATATAAAGTAAATAGAAAGAGAATAGAATAGAGGGGGGTAGGACACGACGGTATTTCCGTCCAATTGAGCAGTCCGACTGGGGAAGTACCTCCGCCCTACAGAATACCGCGGCCATAATAACCTCATAGTAGGGTAGCCAGAGCTCACTGGAGAGTTGTTGTGCTTTCATTGGGAAGATCAAAGGCTATTCCTGCTTTGTCTTCTACACTGGCGGCACAGAAACTCTCTGTGTTTACAGGGTCGGCAGCACGAGTGTAACTCCCCTGGTGTTGCAAACGTCCATAGGCCACGGTAACCATTTCCCATCATGTGGACCGTGTGCTTGTCTGCAATATTTCTATCTCTAAATATATATAACTCAAAGGTGACTGACTGACTGACATAGTGATCTATCAACGCACAGCCCAATCCACTGGACGGATCGGGCTGAAATTTGGCATGCAGGTAGATGTTATGACGTAGGCATCCGCTAAGAAAGGATTTTGATTAATTCTACCCCCAAGGGGATAAAATAGGTGATGAAACTTTGTATGAAACTTTGTCAATTTTAAACTGATCGGGCTGAGATTTTGCATGCATATAAAGCTACTATGTTGACTCAACACTAAGCGATAACTGAGATCCACGCGGGCGGAGCCGCGGGCAACAGCTAGTCAGTTGTGTAAAAAAAGACGGGTTGCACTGCGGGGTTGCCGGCAGAAGTAAAGTGAAAACTTTTTCTTTTTTCTTTCTTCGTTATACAGAGAAAAAGATAAAAAGAACACACGATACCATACCATACCTATAATATAGCGCCAATCATAGAACCTATCACTAATTTTCTTTTAGAAGAAATTAATGAATTACAAAGAGAAAAAAAAATCACAAAAGTAGTAAATTACAAAAAGGAAAAATAATCACAAAAAGTGTCAGAAGCCTAGGTTCGAACCCGGTACTATCTGCAACCATAAGGACTTACAGTCGAAGAGCTTACCGCTAGGCTACGAAGCTTCTTAACGCACCTAACAAATAAACAATCTGTAGCTGTTGTAATGTTGTATGACGTCAGTCGTGGGTTACGGTTCAAAGGTCAAGTAATCCTGACGCGAGTTTAACACTTTTTACCAATCCAACGCTGCTAAAGAAGCTTTCACTTCAAAAATTCATATTATGTCAATGACTTTTTCTGAAATAATTTTAATATAATATTTTCAGTAACAATCCCAGAAGAACATCAAGGGTATGGAAACACTTCACAAGGAAGGGTAACTTCATAGCGACGTGCAATGTCTGCAATAATGTGTATTCATACAAAACTAGTATCAGCAATCTTTCTAAACATCTGAAAAATAAGCATGGTATGACCAATGATAATGGCGAAGTTGACTATGGGAACGACACTACGGACTGTAGTGATGATGATGCTACGAGTATTCACAGGTATAAATAACAGGTATTGATATATTAGGTTTGGGAGTGTGGTGATAAATACTTGTAAATTTTTGTATGTTATTTGCAGTGGTATGTGATTTATTTTAGTCTAGTATCCACTAGGCAAGATTATTGCGCTCTATGTTGTATAGCACGCGCAACAACTCAAAACAATGTTGTCTGTCCACTAATGATTGAGTCCATTCGAAGAAACAGCAAACCATACATTACATTACGCGTCGGCTGGCACAGCACGCGTGTTGCGCGACATTGCTACAGTGTTTGACCAACATGTGCTGACATAAGCTGAGTGGGTACGAGGCTTATCGCATTACATAACTAATATTGCAAGCTAGTTATGCTTAACTTGTGTCTAGACAGCGCAGTTTTATCATACTACTTAAGTGGCAGTCTAGCATACCGCCCACCTGGTAATACAAGGGCGGTGTCACTCTACGCGAGTGAGTTGCTGTTGAATGTACTAGAATATTAATTTAACCATTGTTAAAATTTTAGCACTGAAGCTAAAAATAAAGATACAACATCACAATCTACGTGGCAGTTCTTCGATATCTTGGATAGTGATCAGTTTGTCGCGAAGTGCAAAGTGTGTGACAAAGATATAGCATACGACTCTGTCTCTGATCTGAGGACGCATGTGAAGGAACACAACGCCGTAGTCTCTGATGATGAAGACTGGGTGGAGAAGAAAATAGATACAAGTGATAAAAAGTAAGTAAATTGGCCTTGTTTTTGCTGCATAACCCGTGCTGTGTTGGCTCCCCGGTGGAGTAGAATATTCAATAAGTTAGTTTAATTTAGTTTACCTGGGCTGTTCCGCACTTAGCCTCTTGATTGGGCCGTTGTGATTACCATCTTACCTTTCATTCCAACGAACCCAGATCCTCCCAAAAAGCCAGCAGCCTTTTCAGGTTTCCACATGCTTCCCGGAGCGACTCTGGTGACTGGAGGAATTTCACCCGTTGTGCGACCACGCTTATGCACTCTGTAAGCACATGCCGTGGCGTTTCTTCTGCCCCCATGCAGCCTCTGCATAGGTGGCTGTCCGTCACACCTATTGCTTGTTTAGGAGACAGTGACCGGTCAAGATGCCTGTGACATTGCGGATTTGGTCCCTTTTTAGCCTAATGAAGTTTCGGCTAAACGTTTTTGATGCTACCGGAACTTTCAATTCAATCAGTTGCTTTGGATTTCATATATGGTGACTAAAGTATATGGCTGATCTTTATTCTACAGTAGACACAAGAAGGAAGGAAATTGATAATCATAGTGAGATGGAATAATATTATAATACATCTCGGTCTTTATAAGCGTGTACAGAACATTTCCAATATTAATAGGAAGATGGATTTTTAAATGTAATATTTGCCCTCAGGAGACATGTCTCACCGATTTGGCAATACATGCAGGTGATTGACAAAGAGGGGAAGGTTGCCGTCTGCGTGATATGCAGGAAGCAGTTATCATATGTCTCCAGCGTCAGCAATCTGAGGAAACACTTAATAAGGGTGCACAAGATGAAGAACTTAAAAGCGGATGCTATGGATAATGTTAGTGGGTTTAATTCTACATACACACACACACACACACACACACACACACACACACACACACACGCGCGCGCGCGCGCGCAAGCATGCATACATACACACACATACTCACACACACACGCACGCACGCAATACACAGACACACACACAATACACACAAAGCTTAAAGTGGATGCTATGGATAATGTTAGTGGCTTTAATTCTACATACACACACACACACTCACACACACACGCACGCACACAATACACACACGCACGCACACACACAATACACAGACACAATACACAGACACACACACACACATACACACGCATACAATACACACATATCTTAAAGGGGATGCTATGGATAATGTTAGTGGCTTCAATTCTACATACACACACTCAAACACGCGCACGCACGCACACAATACACACACTCACACACGCACACAATACACAGACACACGCACACACACGCACGCACACAATACACACAAATTTTAAAGTGGATGCTATGGATAATGTTTCTGGCATTAATTCTACACATAAACACTCACACATACACACACGCACGCACATACACGCACGCACATACACACACACACACACACACACACACACATACACACACACACACACACACACACACACACACACACACACACACGCACGCACACAATACACACAAATCTTGTTATGACAATCTCTGCCGTGCGAGTCTCGAGCTCAGCGCTGCGACAGTCCTAATAGGAGTGTCATTGGTTGCACTGGGTGATATCACTGGAGATCACCAATGACATCTCGATAAAGGCTGTCGCATTGCTGTGTTCAAAACTGTATGCTTAGAGACTTGTACAGCATGTAGTGTAGCGGCAGAACGTTCGAAATCGTGCTAAATCAGAGATCTCAAGTTCCCTCTTAATGCAAATATTTGTATTAGAATACAAAAACATTTGCATACGCTTGATTGTTTCTAACTATAATAATAAATAAATATATACGTCATTTTGTTTTATGTCGTAAGAATTAAGAAATATAAGTTTTAATTAATAAGAATTAAAATTGAATTGAAGTTTAATTAAGTAGTTAAAGAAGTAAGGTTTTTAGAAAATAGCTTAATCTTCTTATTTTTCATTTTAGACCAAAAAGATGATAATATCAACAGACGGGCAACTTTATGAAATATCTACATCGGATGGGGAGGTAATGACACTAATATATTTTTCACAGATTTTCAAAAAGTGTTTTTTTTTTTAATATTATATTTTTAAAACGACCTGATAAACTCTATCCATGGCTGGCTACAAACCATATCTCAGAATAGGAGGTCAGGTTGTCGAATAACCTCATATGTAAGCGGACCTGCTTACTATCAGGCGAGGTAAAGTCGAATTGACATGTCTTATATTAAAAAGAAACCCACGGATTCCGAGGTTCAAGCCTTAGATGCGACCAAGACTAATGCAAAGATGATGATAATTTTATTATTTACACGGTCTTCTTATGAAAGTCATGGCTGAAAAGCAACCGAAACATTAGAATAGAAAGAAGTTAAATAAGAAAATAACACCAAATAAATAACGATAGAATCTGTTACAATTCGGCATAAGATAAAAAACATTGTTGTAAATATTTTAATATTTTCATGTTTGTGAATTAATTCTTTCTTTGTCTAAACTGTTTATACTGTTGATTTATGGCGCTTGGTGGAATCCGCTATACATATTGAATTAGACCCTTACTTAACCCGCGGAGGGCCAGACCGACAGGGATGGCCCTGGGTCAGCCGGGGTGCGAGGGATATGTCGCATGACAACCTCACCTTCGGCGTAGCACTATGATCCATAGACAGCGCGCGGTTTAGTCGGTTCGAGTCTGGCATCCATGGGGCTTTCCCGCACGTAAAAAAACCCTATACCAAACTTTTGGGATTTACCATGCGGCGTAACCGGTCGGGTGAAAAATAATATATAGTGGAAAAGTACAAAGTGTCTTATTCAATACCTTCGTTTTTTTTATAAAAGTAGTCCTATATCACTAGTAAATACTTACATTATATTTTCTTTTACAGAAAGATCCTATACAAACAGACGCGGTATATCTAGATGATACTTCAGACGACGACAACTTTGATACTGTGGAGACAATTGAATCCAAAACGCCTTCACCAAAAAGAATGAAAATTTTTGACAGAAAACATCACAGAAAAGACGTTCCAAAAGAACTAGTCAAAAATACTTTTAAAAATATCGAAAGTAATAAAAATACTAGTATAGATACTCGTAGAAGTAGTTTTACAAATAATACCTCAAAAACAAATAGATTACAGTTATTTGGTGATTATGTAATATCTTTATTAAAAGAACTACCAACACATGTGTCAGATCAATTACAGAGTGATATTATTAAACAAATATTTACCGCCAAAATAGCGCTTGAGACGCCATACCCGATTCCGTTGAAATCTGAACCTGTTACTGTTACGATTAGTAAAAATAACAGTTATAATATGCCAGAAATAACAGTCCACAATACTAGTGTTGCTAGTGAAGTGAATGAAAGTGAAACAAATATTGAAACAGTTTTACAAAATGGAAATTAAGATTAAAATGGTGTTACATAATTGATTTGGTGTTTTATTTCGTATACTATATTATACACATTTTCGCGCCATCCCCCACACCGGGAACGATTCGGGTGACTCAGCCGGGTTGCGAGGGATATCGCACCCTTAGTAATGTAGGGGTACAATTCAAAAAAGCAATTTTTTGGTAAATCGCATTTAAAGATCTTGAATCCTGCTAGTCTAGATTAATTTATGAATAATTTGCTCATTATTTGTTTTATAATGGTAAAATTTGGGAGGTGGGATATCCGTGGGGTATAGCCTCACGTAAAAAAAACACTAGCTTTATTTTTTAACCAGTTCCTACATCCCATGGGAGACTAATCTCGGGCTTGGTAGCCCATGTGTTATTCCAGACTTTAATCTATCCCTGTACCAAATTTCAGCCAGATCCGTTAAGCCGTTAGAGCGTGATTGACTAATAAGTAATCTTTACAAAATTCCATATTTATAATATTAGTCGGATAAACTGAATGAAAGTAGAATCCTATAAAGGCATTTAAAGCCCAAGCCCACCTCATTCACTAGTTAGTGCGCCTGTTCAAGAACAGATAAGGTGTTTTTTTCTTTTTCCGCTTTCCTCTTGGGTTTGGGAGGTCGAAAACCAATCGCTCGCGGAAAAAGCGACTTACAAATCAAATAATAAGCTGACGCCAGGTTTTGGACGGTTTTAAGTTAAATAACTAGTTAATTATTGGCCACAGCTCCGCATTGCGTTCTGAGCTCATTTCGGCAGCACGTAAAAACCTTTTCTTGGAATAAAAAGGAGCCTATTTATACAGTGATAGATTTTAACCTTTATTCCAGACTATTGTCTATCCCAGTACATAATTACAGCCAGATCCTTTCAACCATTTAGACGTGTTTGAGTAACAAACATCCAAATATGATCCAAAACATTTTTAAAAGTAGGATTTCATGATTCAGGTTTTAATAATATAAATGGTGTCCTTGAGTTCCGCGCCGTACTTCCGCAATGACACACCTCTACCACTGTGTGTATAATCGCACGCTTACTAAATAAACAAAAGTATACAATAATAGAACCACCCCATCACTTCCTAACCCTAATTCAACTTGAACGACACAAGGTGACTAAAGGATAGGGGGCTTTTGTTCAACCTGTCCTTGGTTGTACGTTTTAGACACGGAGCTAAAGGAGAAATATGTTATAAGTCCACCTTGGGCCGCTATTCTATTTGACAAAGAGTTTCAAACGCTTTCGTAACGTTAGCAGGCGTTGTATTTCGATTAGTTAATAACATATAAAAGAACAGCACACAAACGTAAGACCGTTTCCGACGATCGAACGAATTCGACAGCTAATCCGCGGTGACATTTCAACGCGGTATTTGACAACAATAAAAAAATACTACAAATAATGGTCATCCTATCAGATAATAGCGTAAAAAGACATTTAAAACTATAAATTAAACTAAAATAAGCATATTTTTTGAGAATTTCGCTTAAAAATATCTAATATTTTTTCGAATTTTTATCTGTGACGAAAACGCTCTGTGTTCGATCACAGCACTGCTGACGTCACACGCAAGTAACACGGCTTTGTAACAGAACAGAACAGAACAGAAACAAACAGTTTTTGTGTATTATTTATAGACGTATTTGTACATTGTGCAACTATACACCATTTTATTCACAAAGTTTGAAGAAAAACTTTATTATTTACTTTGACTTCACTGCTTTAAGGTTATACAAAATGTGTGACGTCACGTAATCGGCTCCATACAAACAAGGTGACAGCGTTTTTCGCGCGTTTTTGAAAATTTAAACTTTAACATCGATTTTTTGTTAAAATCCGTTGATTTTTTTTTGAAATATCGATGTGGTGTGCATATTATATGCTAAGGAATAATTTAAAATGTTTTCCAAAATTTGTCAAATACCCTATTTCGCGTGCAGCTTTAAATTTGGTCGAGCACAAAAAACATGCATCACTGTCGACTGTATTTAGCTGTCAAGTTTGTTCAATCGTTCCAAACATTCTTACAGCATGTGCCTGATGACGTCAAAACCAACTTAAAAGTGCCGGATCAGCTAATTTATGTTTCGTCAAGCTAAATGGCCCAGTTGGCACTGAAACGACTATAGGTTACGGGGACTTGTTTGAGAATTAAACTTCATCCGATAAGAAAACGTTTCTTTTATTTGTAAAGAATATTAGCTACCGAAATTATTATTATTTTCTCTAACCCCTCCAACTAAGCTGAATTGCTTGTGTTAGTAGTACACGTTGGTAGTGTAATGGCCAGTATTCAAACCTGAGACCTCTCAATCGTAAGGCCGACTCCTTAACTACTAAACTACCGATTCATCAAACACTTAAAGCTTTTGCCTTATACTTAATACGTTATTTTAAAAACGACCTTGAAGAGTACCACTAGCACGAAAAACTATCGTACACGCATTGAGAGAACGGAGCATTGCGATTGGTCGGCTTCATATACACACAGGTTCACAGTAGGCAGGCGACCAATAGCATTGCTCCATACTTTCAATACAGCTTTTCGTACTAGCATCAGCCCTCAGACATAGCTAATGCTTTCAACAATTACTTTATCGGAAAAGTGTCTCCCATTCAAGGTGCTGGAAAGAAAGTAACATCTCTCATACAATCTTCCCTAAAGTCAATGTTTCTTGCACCCAGTACACCGCTAACAATTTTCCTAATAATAAAAAACTTAAAAAACACTCACAGCGTGGGATACGATGGTATTTGTACTAAAATAATCAAAGCAGTAAATGAACATATATGTTATCACCTCAGCCACATTATCAATTTATGTATAAGTACGGGTATATTTCCAGCAGCACTCAAAATAAGTATCATAAAGCCTCTCTATAAAAAGGGAGACTCACAGTTAATGGATAGTTATAGACCTATTGCTTTGCTACCAATATTCTCAAAGATATTTGAAAAATTTTTATATAATGCAATAAATACTTTTTTTGAAAAAGAAAACTTATTATGTAATGAACAAAAGGGGTTTCGTCAGAATAAAACTATAAACATGGCAATCTATGACTTTTATAAAAATGTTATTACCAATGTCGATAAAAAAACACCTGTTTGTGCTATATACTGCGATATGTCCAGTGCTTTTGATTATGTAGACCACAAAATACTTTTAAAGAAACTGGATACTTACGGAATAAGAGGAAATGTTCAGAATTTGATTCAGTCTTATCTAGAGAACCGTCAACAAATGACGGCTATTACAAGAGTGAATAATAATACTCAGTTAGAAGAAATGCATACTTCCAAGGCCCAGTATGTATCATATGGTGTCCCTCAGGGTAGCGTCCTTGGGCCACTTTTGTTTATTATATATATCAATGACTTACCAAAATGCACTATACACAATATGACATTATTCGCTGACGATAGTACCATAACCATACCTTGTAAAGACATTGATAATTATAACTCTGACATTAACGAATCACTGACATCGATAGTTTCATGGTTGAATAATAACAATTTAAAAATTAATTTATTAAAGACAAATATAATGCATTTTGGACAAAGGCACCAGAACCGATTAAATGTGAACCTGATGCATGACCAGGTGCAAATAGAAGAGTCTATGACTGCGCGGTTTCTGGGGTTGACATTAGATAGTAAGTTAAAATTTAAGGAACACATTGACATACTTTGTAAAAAAATTAGTAGCTTATGTTACGCTCTCTATAAACTTGCACCTATTATTAACAAAGTAGCTTTACTGTCAGCATACCATGGTTTAGTGGAGTCAGTACTTCGATATGGTGTAATTTTTTGGGGTAATGCAACTAACAATGACATGGTCTTCAAAATGCAAAAGCGTTGCATCCGTGCCATGTTTGGTATTGAGAGCACTGACAGTTGTGTGCCATTTTTTAAAGAGCACAATATTCTGACACTCCCCGGCATATAGGGGAAGGCAGGGTAATTACGAACACCTAAGGGAGTTTTGAAATAAATCGAAAGATATTATATGTAGGTTAACTTTAATAGCTTCTACTGAAAGATTAACTATCATACTTTAGATTAATACAAACAACATTATAAATTTGTCTTTATATAATCAACTATTATAAGAAAAACAAAACCCTTAGTGTTCGTGTTTACCCGACACTGGTCGGGCAATCACGGACACCTAGTGGGGCAATTAAGATCGTTCGTAATTGACCCAGACTAGTCTAAGAATGAGATCACGTATGACAGATTAGTCACGATTAAACTTAAATTTGAGATCGTATTGGCCGGCAAAGATCACAACAGTATCCAAGCGAAGACGATTGCCCGTCTGTACACTTATCATGGGCCCAATTTTCACAAACGTAGCACTGGATCTATTTCTCACCAGGTGGGCTATCGTCGTATTTTTCATTGCAAGAAATGCAATAATAGTTTTTATTTTCGTTCGTCCTCTTTTTGGTCTTTCCTTTCTTTTCATCATCACTGTTAGATCTTAACTCAAAAAGTTTTTCGAAATTTTTCACATCTTTTTTATTAGTTTTCAGTCTCTTTGTTATAGTGAGTTTTTGGTTAGGTTCTTTACTTTGTTTTGCTTCTTCATCTTTTTCAGTTTTACGTCTTTTCAATGTGATTCTTTTTTTATTCTTTTCCTCAGCGTCTTTCTTTTGATTTTCTATTTTTTTATTGTATTTTTTTTTTCAAGTTCATCTGTGAGGGGTGTACTAGTTAAAATAATTGAATGTTTCTTTTTGGTGTTGCGCTTGTTAATCTTAGGGGTAATAATAGGTAAGTTAACAATGTCAGATAATGGTATCGAAAAATCATGTGCCTCTAGTTTTTCAGGAAGTTGTGCGTCAAACGCACGTACCTCAACATCTTGTGTGCTATTTGTAGGTACAAAGGTTGGTGCATCAATATCTGGTACAAAAGCATGAATGTCATTAGCTGGTTCAAGATCTGATGCTTCAAAACCAGGTACAAAAGCGTGTGATTCAGTAGGTTGTAGATCAAAACGGGTGCAACGTCAGATAATGATACTGAAGGATCACTTACAATAGCCCCTAGTTTTTCAGGAGTTGTTGCGTCAACATCAGGTATTTCAATAGCCTGTGTGCTATTTGAAGGTGAAAAAGTTGGTGCATCTACATCAGTAACAAGAGCTTGTATGTCATTAGCTGGTTGAAGAGTTGATGCGTCCAGAGCAGGTACAAGAGCGTTTGATACGGTAGCTTGAATATCAGAAACGGGTACTATAAAATTTTATGCTAGAGGGGAAGCTTGTAAAGGAGCTTGAGCAGCAGGCTGGTTTGTTAGTTCTTGTGCATCAGTATTCTGATGGTAGAAGTTCATCGTTTTCGAATAATATGACTGGCCGCAAGGGATATATTCCGGCAGCTCTAAAACCATTTGCGGCCTTTTCGAGATTACTGCATCGATTGTAAGCTCTGGTGAATAGTTATACAACTTCATTTTGTGTAATTGCACGTCCAGGATTTTCTGCCATATAATATTGGCACTCCCGATTATAATCAGTCTTGATAGGTCCATAGAATGTTAGGTCCAAGAATGTTAAAAAGCTTAACGCTAAAAAGCTTAACTTTTTATTCTTAACATCATCAATGGCTCTTTTAAGATCTTCAACGTTATATTTCGTTTCCGTTTTCCTTTTCTAATTTCGTGGCATCTAAAACAAATAACACATAAAATGGAGAATGTCCCCTAATGTTAATTAAATAGAAACAACACTAACTTAACAAGTGAAAGAACCAATTTTTCTTCAAGTATGGGGCAATGCCGAACATTCGTAATTGACCCACTCAATTCGTTCGCCAATTCCCTCTAAGGTAATAAAACAAAAAAAATATTTTAAAATTTTAGGTTATTATTGCCCGGCCGCGTGTAATAATCATAATAGAATCTTCAATTACTAATTATTTATGCAAATAAATGTCATGTTAGAACTATTATTACTTGATGAGTTACACCGTATTTCATTTATATAAAAATTGTAACGCAAATAAGTAAATATTCGAATTAATTTTACCTTGACTGTTGTGTGCACCCGCCACGTTCTGCTGATCGCTTGGCACTACTAATGGCGTGATTTTTAAGATGGCGATGAGTAAAATAAGGTTATCTCTTTCTAACATAGTGTAATCGCTGCGTTCGCGATTACCCAGCGTTCGTGTTTCCCCGGCCTTCCCCTACATACTAGAGGTAGCACTGTTTACCAGGTATAACCCACACCTGTTTCCAAGATTAATGGACAAAGTCGTGCGTAATCGTCGCGATAATAACAGGCTATGTGTCCATCCTGCTAAGACAGCCCTATTACATAAAAGTGTAATATGCATGGCTCCATTAATCTACAACAAAGTTCCCAAAAATATAAAAAATTTGAACAACAATCGTTGTAAGTGGGCGCTTAAAAGATTGTTGACTGAGAAGTGCTACTATAGTATTAAGGATTTTCTCGAAGACATGACCCTGTAGAAAAAAAAAAAAAAAAAACTTTTTAAATTACTATGTACCAAAACATATTATTCTGTGAATGAGTACCTAAACGATCAATTTTAATTTTATTTCTTACGGTGACTCAAATAATATTTAGGTATCTATTGACATGCTTAATATTTTGACATTTTCATTTTTTTTTTTTTTACTTGACATCTGTATTCTGACATTATGTTTTTTATTTTTTTTGTTATTTTATGCGATTATGATCTGACCTAATTATCTTATTGGATTGTCTATTTTATGATTTTATTTAATATTTTGTATGCCTTTGGCGGAACATAGCTGGGACCAATATTACTTATAACATCTACTCTGTAACCTATGCTTCACGAAATAAATAAATTTGAATTTGAATTTGAATTTGAATTTGAATTTGAATTTGCATTAACTTAAAACATATACATACCGATTAAAAAATTTGGTTGCCTGTAAAGTCGGTATACGGGCGAAAGTTTTACGTGACAACGACTTTGAGTGGTAAAATAATTTTAATGTGAATATTCATTCGTATAGTAGGAAGAAGGATGAAATAATAGTAACAATTTAAAAATGTCAGTCTCTCTCGCTCTTAGGCGGGCTAACCATGCCCGAGTGGAAGGGACGCGTGCCTCTCACTCGCTCTCATTGTGAGCGCATAACGTGAGCGGAGCCTAACGCAGTTTCTTGAAGTGTCACCCGGCAAACCAATTTATAAGACGTTGTCACGTCAAAAATGATCACAGTGCGAGTGTAAAACGTAGTTGAAGAAACAAAGGGTATGAATTATTACACAAATGTTGTGTTATATGTGTCGTAGGATAACTTGATACTTCGAATCTTCGCGGAAATCCTAGGGATTTTGCGAAAACGCGGATAATTAGACATAGGCGAAAAATTATCAAATCTTACTGGACAAAGTCAGGATTTTTGCGAAAATACTCGTTACTATAGTAAGATTTGATGTGCTCAACACTGATTGGCTACAATTTTGCTGGCTGACTTCTAATTGGTTCCTAGTTTGCCGATGATTAACTTCAAGTATTGTATCATCGGTCTGAAACATATCTCCGACAGAACGATTAAATAATGAGTGAACCGACGACAAGGTCGACGGAGCCCCGCTACGCGGGGCTCCTACTTCTGGGTGGTTTATAAAAAAATAACCACGAAGGCCTAATGCGGGAGCTTCGCTACGCTCCGCTCCCGCATTAGCCTTCTAACCTAACCTATCCGAGTCGGGGTAAGTCAGCCAGCAAAATTGTAGCCAATCAGTGTTGAGCACATCAAATCTTACTATAGTAACGAGTATTTTCGCAAAAATCCTGACTTTGTCCAGTAAGATTTGATAATTTTTCGCCTATGTCTAATTATCCGCGTTTTCGCAAAACCCCTAGGATTTCCGCGAAGATTCGAAGTATCAAGTTATCCTACGACATATGCATGTAACAGATGTTCGAGATAGGCTATCAGGTTCATTTATAGGATACTTGAATACAATAATTTCGTTGTTTTACCCATACATACGATAAAACATCATATCAGCTATAATATCACAATATTTATGCAACAATTTCAACTCTTAACAAGGCTGGTTGTTGCTAATATTTCTATGAATAATACATTGTATCTTAATTTGGCAACTGTTTTGTTCATAACACATATAGGTATTTGAGAAGTATCTTATTTATTCGGTGAACAAAGAGACGCTTGTGAGAGTCGACTGAAGAATATTATCAAAAAGGAAATACCTCGGAGCCAAGCTGTTTTATATGTTCAGCAAAGCGATATGCTTACTAAGTAACATTTACTTTTAGTCTTATTATCGGCTAAAAATTAGAACCAGTGACGTAATTCAGTTATACAGTTACCAATATATCTTAACCTCAAACACGTCACCTTCACCCATCATAATTAAAGTTTTTCGTTAAAGTCCTCTTACATGTTTAAGTTTGGTGATACTTGTTCACATCTAGCTTATTCTATACATACTTGACATTTAATGGTACCTTAGACCTACGTTCTTTGTCTATCGAAAACATTAGCGTTAGGTATTTAACTCGCATGCAGTTTATTTTACATGATTTTATAAAACTATTATCTACATATCTTGATTCAAAAGAAAGACTTATTTCCAAATATTGGTGTCTGAAAAGTAATAAAAATCAGCGGGAATTTAGGTCATAATATATAACCTAAAATTCCTTTATACCATTCATTCTGAGTTCACAACGCATTAAAATTCTCTTTCAATTTTGTCCACTAGATGACGAGACCGAGGAAGCCCAAAAACTCAACGACGTATGGAATTACTTCGAGCAGGAGGGATCTAAAGTCCGCTGTGTAGTCTGCAGAGAAGTTCTGGTGGACTCTGCATACGACAATCTTAAAGGACATCTGTTCGAGCAGCATCCAAAATTGTTATTGCACCTTGAACAAGAGCAGGTTAGATACTTTATTGTATTATGTAACGTTACGCAAATGACTACGATAAGTCTAGTCTGATGAATACCACTATTCATCATGAAATAAACGCTAACTTATACGGCCTTTATCTGCATGACTGTAGTCAGACTACTCAACCTTGACAGGCCAGCCTACACCAGACCTTTATTATGCTGGCTCGCAGGTCGGCTTGGTCCCATTAACCTTTGTAGGGCAACATACGCCCTGTAAAGCAGTTGCTAAAATAAACTCGCTTTCATTCTTTTTTCCGTTATCTGTACCTATCGATATATTTCAAAATTAAAATATTCACAGGATCAAGACAAAAAATCTGACACAGGCTCCGGAAATGAAGACAACACCTACACGGAAGTGGTCTACCTCGAACAGGACACTCACGAAGACACTCCAAGACCTATCTCCAAACCAAAAATTACAAGCATATACTCTCAGCAACGTGCCAAAAAGCGAACCCGAAATAACTCTTCTAGCGACCACCCTATTGTTAAATTAAAAAAAGAGATCCAAACTCCCTACAAAGAAAGAGCAGAAAAAGCAGAAGAAGATTCAGAATTAGAAGTATTTATTAAATATATTAGGTGTTTATTAAAAAAATTATCACCTGACGCATTCTCTAAAGTACAAGTAGATATTCTAAAAACAATAATGGATGCTCAGTATTCGAGTAAAATAACAGATATTAAAGATACGAGTACGATATCCGGAACTAGTATTTTAACGGATATCGCGAACGGTTCCGCGCCTAATGTTATTAGAGTGAGTGAAATAGCAACACAGAATGGAGCTATTGTTGGTAATTATACTGTCACGCTTGCTCCTAAAGGTGATAATTTAGATTCTAGTTCTACATAAGACTGTTTTATAATTATTATATCTATAAATATATAAATTACACATTAAGAATTAAAATGGGTGTTTCACTGTAATACTATGAACAACGCGGACTCTATGTACTCTAACGGCCCAATGCCCTTAATAAAGTCAAAAGACAAAGATCATTTATTCTGTATAGACCATTAAAATAGGCACTTACAAAACGTCAAGTTAAAAAAAAAAGACGGGTTGCACTCCGGGAGTGCCGGCAGAAGTGAAAACTTTTTCTTTCTTTCTTTCATCGTTATATACAGAGAAAAAGATAAAAAGAATACACGATACCATACCATACCATACCTATAATATAGCGCCAATCATAAAACCTATCACTAATTTTCTGTCAGAAGAAATTAATGAATATTGAAGAAAAAATAATCACAAAAAGTAATAAATTACAAAAAGAAAAAATAAATCACCAAAAGTTTCAGATGCTCAGGTTCGAACCCGGTAGTATCTGAAACCATAAGAACTTATAGTCGAAGCGTTTACCGCTAAGCCAAGAAGCTTCTTAACGCATATAACAAAATAAACAATCTGTAGCTGTTGTAATATTGTATGACATCAGTCGTCGGTTACGGTTCAAAGGTCAAGTGATCCTGACGCGAGTTTAACACTTTTTACCCATCCAACGCCGCTAAAGAAGTTTTCACTTCAAAAATCTAGACTAGTATAGCAAATGGACTACCGGTTCGAAACGCGGCCCCGACCTGAGAAGACTCCGGCAAGAAACTCAGCGGGCATTTTTTTTGGTCTATTTACAAACATTTGCTTAGTCCACTTAAGACTAAATACGATAGTTTGCTTGAGTAGTATAGTTGAGCGAACAGCTCATTTCCAAGCTTGTTTATCATCTAAATATTCTTGGATTTTATAATAGCCTTTTTGGCACAGTTTAGTCTTAATTACATTTTTAAATTTATTCACAGGTAAATCTCTAATTTCATTAGGGAGCTTGTTGAAAAAGCGTATACAGTTGCCCCGGAAAGAATTACTTATTTTATGGAGTCTACTATCACAAGCTACAAAATTGTTTTTATGTCTTGTGTTTATATCAAACAGTCACAAACTCTTGAAAATTTTGAGATATTTTTCCTTACATACATTAGGTTCTCGAAAATGTATTGTGACACTACGGTTAGAATGTCCACCACCGGTAGCCAGCAGGGGGGTGATATCCGTTGTTTTTTTTTATACCACAGAGGTGGCAGATGAGCACACGGCCCACCTGATGGAAAGTGGTTACCGTTGCCTACGGACGTGTGCAACACCAGGGGCGTCCCACGTCTGTGCCGTCAGTGTAGAAGATAAAGCAGGACAAGCCTTTGGTCTTCCCACTGACAGCACAAAAACTCTCCAGTGAGCTCTGGCTCCCTACTCACCGCCGGGAACACAACACGAGGTTATTATGGCCGCGGTATTCTGTAGGGCGGAGGTACTTCCCCAGTCGGACTGCTCACTTGGACGGAAATACCGTCGTTTCCTACCTCCTAACAAGAAAAAGACAGCTCACTTTTGGGTCAAGACATCATTGTGTAAGAATGTCGCAGAATATATCTTAAGTAGTAGAATACTAGCATGTGTTACGCAAAGGTGTCAGATTCATAATCCCAAGAAATTAGCACGAAGCATGATTCAGACGCTTATATTTTATATTGTACTACTTATTTCCCTGTTAGCTTTACCTCGATTCAATCATATTAAATTACCAGCTGACCCGGCGAACTTCGTACTGAAAATATTTTCCCGCTGGGGTCAGATCCTGTTCCTGCTGCACCCTCTACTATATTAAACATGTATTATACATATAAACCTTCCTCTTGAATCACTCTATCTATTAAAAAAACCACATTAAAATCCGTTGCGTAATTTTAAAGATTTAAGCATACAAAGGGATATAAGGACAGATAAAGCGACATTGTTTTATACTATAGGTATAGTGATGGTACAATGTCATACAACTCGTATTAAAATTGAAAAAGTTTGAATCCTTCTAGGCGAGGTTTGATCGCGATCTTTGCCTTAATCAATTTAAACAAAATAAACAACAAATGTATGTATTGATTTTGACGTTTATGACATGTGTTAACGACTGTCAAATACGTTAAATCCCATACATTCGTCATTCTATTCTACCCACAGAACAGAAAAAACTATTAGAAGTGTGATAGGACCACTACCAAACGCCACTTGTCTAGAGGAGCTGTGACGCTAGCTTTAAAGCAGTGTTAATCTTTGATCCTGCTGTCTGATCTCCCTGAGTATTTAGTGGCCATCCTTTGAGAGAGCTGATCTAGTTGCCCATTGGCTTCCATCTTGACCTAAACGAGTGTTGATAGCCGGGACCGACTTTCAACATGCCTGCAAGCACGGAAGCGCTCAAGTGTAACACCACTAAACGGTCACCCATCCCAATGGTAACCTATGCCTAGGTACCGTAACCCACTGATCGTTTACTGAACAGCGACTGGTCACAAGCGCTCTGTAGTAACTTAATCAATTTTCAATTAAACGCAGGCCACACCGCCGCCAGCTGACGGACGGAGCAGGCGGAGCGGACGACATCGTTTCACATCTTTTTTTTTTAATATAGGACACGTCAATTTGACTTTACCTCGCCTGATGGTAAGCAAAAGGCAAAATCTCAGAAAAGAGGGCCACCATTATATACACGTGCCATGGTACTCAGCTTGACGGCCTCATCAGATGCTTTTTCACGCCCCGGTTAAAGGACCCGGGACTGTAGGAAGAGGGAAACACGCGAGCTGGCAAGGAATTCCAGGTCTTAATGGTGCGACAATGGAAAGCTTCTCATACTTAGTTTCACACCGCCAACTAACGAGCTAAGCTACGTCAGCTTAACTCGCCCAGTTCGTTCGCCCGTTTCGAGTATTCGGACTAGTCGACGCTTCGAATGGCAGTGTAGTATTTACGTTGCGTGTCTATATAAATTATATGCTACTGCGCGCGAGTGACAATGGACGGAACGAAACGCTATTCTCTCGCTAGCTCGCTTGCCCCTCTAGACAAACGGCAATTCGCTAACCGGCGTTTGATGGAATAGAATGACGAATGTATGGGATTTGACGTATTTGACATGCGTTAACGACTGTCATATACGTCAAATCCCATATATTCGTCATTCTATTCCACCAAACGCCAGCTGGCGAATTGACACTTGTCTAGAGGGGCTGTCCGCTCCGCCCGCTTCGACGGCTCGGCCAGCCAGTTTTCGGTGTGATCCTTTAGTTTGGCTTGGCAATATTTCGCGTAGATTCCTTCGTTCGCTTCACCCGCCCGCTCCATCCGTCAGCTGGCAGTGTGGGTTGCGCTTTAGCCCATTGTAGTCCACTGCTGGACTCTCCCAATGTTGAGAGGCTTCAGCCTACAGTTTCCGGCCAGACGGGTTGGTACAGGGTTTTATTTCGAGTGTCCCTTCTCTCGCAGTGATATCGTCTGCGTATGTTTCCGTCAGTCGCCTCTTACGACTTCGTATGAGATGGGGTGGTGATACTTGTATTCTTTCTCCGTCTTCACACGAACAGTCTTAAAAATTGGAACTTGTAGACACCTTTTTCAAATCGATTAAGATAGGAAAAAGTGAATCGCTCAGGCGGGACTCGAACCCACGATCTTTCCCTTACAGGGGGAATGCTCTGACCACTGAGCCACCGAGCCACACCTGAAGCTATCCAAATTCTCCTATACTACCGTCTTAGGGCGAGTCCCACCTGGGCATTCACTTTTTCCTATCTTAATCGATTTGAAAAGTTAGCATAGTAAATGCTTCAAAATTTCATTCAATTGCAGACACCCTTTTTTATTTAAAAAGAGGGTGCCAGAATTTTATATTATAAGTACCTGCTTCCATTGTGTGTATTGAGGGTATCTAAAGGGAGAGGACCCTTGAACTGAACTGAAAAGGAGATATTAATGAAAATAAGTGCGAGAGGGATGCAAGACAGTTGATTGTGACGTCACGCGTATTCGTCAATTTTGTACAGACATGTTGATATTAAAGTTAAAATAAATTTTATCAGAATAAATGTACTTATCGCGATGTATATTATTTACTAGCTCTGTACACGATATTATCCACGTGAATTAAAGGAGGAGTTACAGCTCATGTTTTTCGGAACATTTTCACTAAAAACACGCAACGACACATTATAGAGATTCAATTAAATGAATTGAAATTAATGAAGTGAAATTAAAATTAATTAATTATTAAATTCAATTATAAATACCGTCCAATTGAGCGTTCCGACTGGGGAAGTACCTTCGCCCTACAGAATACCGCGGCCATAATAACCTCGTGTTGTGTTCCCGCGGTGAGTAGGGTAGCCAGAGCTCACTGGAGAGTTTTTGTGCTGGCAGTGGGAAGATCTAAGGCTTGTCCTGCTCTTCTGCACTGACGGAACAGAATCTCTGTTCTAACAGGGTCGGCAGCATAAGCGTGACGCCTCTGGTGTTGCACACGTCCATCATAGGCCACGGTAACAACTTTCCATCAGGTGGGCCGTGATAGCCTGCCTAACCTAAGTGGTATAAAAAAAGTTTTTTAATAACTTTTTTTAATATACTTATTTGACACTTTAGAGAAAGAAAACTTTCTCTAAGGTGCTTGTTGTTACTTGTTTGGCATCTTAGAAAACGTATTCTTTCTCTACAGTGCCGAAAATCATAAAAATCTTGTGAAAACGTTTTGTTGCGAATAATATAATTGACGTGTCCTATTTATAAAAAAAAAAAAAAAAAAAAAAAAATATAAGCTGTAGTCGTGCCTTTAGAATTTGTGTTTAATTTTTTGGGGAACTCCAATACTTTTCTAAAACAAAAGTAATCAAAGTTACGCCTTATAATATAACTAACATCAGCTATCTACAATAAAAATTCCGTCTAATTCAACCCAGCCATTTCGAAGATTACCCAATATAACATAACAGACAGAAAACACGACGAAATTTTGAAAATTTCGTGCTTTTTATACCTAGGTAAAATTATAGGTAACAGGATTTAATTTATATGTAGTGAACGCCGCCGCTACGCAAGTGGCGCGGGTTTGATCCCGCTCAATGCAAATATTGGGTATTTACATTGGTCTGGTCGTGCCTCAGAGAGCACGTTGAGACGTCGACAGATTTTGTATTTTTATTGCTGCTATAACAACAAATATTAAAAACAAAATAATAATAATAATGATTAAGTAGGGCTCCCATACAAAAAACTTGATATTTAAGCCCTTTTTCATGGCTTTTAGCCTTTTTCCCGGTACGGAACCCTTCGTGCGCGAGTCCGATTCGCACACGAATTGTACAATTATAGTTTGTTGACTCTGTTGTATTAAAACAAGCTATATGCAGATAAACCCTAAACCAGTTTAAACTAGTTTGGAGCAGAGATATTATTATGAGTTTAATTTAAAAACAGATTGATACGAGGGGTCACTGGTTCAAAACTGGAAGAAATAATAACGGACATTGCAATCTTAAAGAGATATTTCTGTCTGGGTCTACCCTATCAGGCCGCATCATAAAGACCTGGAGCTCCTTGCCAGCTCACCTGTTTCCTTCTTATTACAGTCCCGGGTCCTTTAAGCGGGGCGTGTCAAAGCATCTGATGAGGCCGTCAAGCTGAGTGCCACCATTGTTAATATGGTACGTGTATGTAATGGTGACCCTCTTTCCTCAGACTTTGCCTTCAGCTCACCATAAGGCGAGGTGAAGTCAAGTTGACGTGTCCTGTATAAAAAAAAACAAGATTTTCAAAAAGAATACTAGCTGCTGCCCGTGGCTTCGCCTGTATGGAATTCTGATACTATTCCCGCAAATAATGGTTAGGCTCCCAGGGTTTTGGGATCGATGGGTCTCGGGTTCGAAACCTGGTCATTACACTACCGACGTGAACCCACTCCTAGCACAAGCAATTTAGCTTAGTTGGAGGGGTTAGAGTGAATATTAAGTTGCAGTCTGCTTTCCAGTTCCAACTTCGATATTTTCCATGAAGCGACTACCATTTGACCTCCACAAACCAATTGGCAATATCAAAGTTCTGTAGTTAGACTAGCGGACTTTTGAGGGCTCCAACTGCACAGAACGACTACCATAGCTGATGTTTGTATGACAACCGGGACCGACGGCTTAACGTGCTCTCCGAGGCACGACCAGACCAATGCAAATACCCATATTCATGTATACAAATATATGCGTGCACGAACCGAGAATCGAACACGAGCCTCCTGGGCCCTGATTCTGCTATTATTTTATTCATGGCAAAACTACTGCGGTGCCCCTGACACTGTAACCAATGCTATTTAACTTTAGACTTTACTGTCATACTTTTTAAGTCTAAAATGAAATGACAATCTTGTAGGGTAAATGAAAAGTTTATAAAAAGTCTTTCTCTTTACATTTTGGACTTTAATCCTCGGACTTAAAGTCTAAAATTTAATGACATTTTATGCAATGTCAGCGGTATGATTTTGGTGTTATCGCAGACCGACCTCCGGCCCCCATGACCGCGGGCCTGAGGGTGACGGGTGGAGCCGCTCGTCACCCTAGCAGAAGCAGGCCACGGGGCGGCTGGCCCCCTCCCGAGCAGGGCCAGACCGAGAGGAATGGCCCTGGTTCAGCCGGGGTGCGTGGGTTATGTCGCGACACAACCTCACCTTCGGCCTAGCACTACGACCCACAGACGGCGTGTGGTTTAGTCGGTTCGAGTCCGACATAACCACCCCCTTCGGCTCCGGAGAGAGGGGTATCCGTGGGGATTTCCCGCAAAATTAGCAGAATTAAGGGCCCGCATGGCAGTCGCGTTCTATACCACCATAGGCTTAGCTAGGTCAGTCTTAAGGAAATAATATTATAAATTGACGTCTTAAAAATGCTTCAGTAGAGTTTCCTGCGCCGTTTCTTCTCCAACAGCGCCTTGGAAGCGGCGGTAAGTTTAGCAGTATTTCATTATTATTGACGTCACCTATCCCACCTGGGAAGGAAAATTGGATTATTTTTTCCACTCTTTCCACCCAGGTGGGATGGCTAAGTGCGAAAGGTGTAATAGCCGATAAGAAACAGCCATGTTGTTCTATTTTGAATAAAATTTCGACTTTAGACTGTGGCTAGTAATTTTGTTTAACAAAAATTAGAAGCTATGTAGTTGATTCTTACGCAGTAGAAGCGTGTCGACAAACAATTTAAGTTGATTAACAAACCAGGCCGCTTATCAATCAAAGATGATGCGGGCGACACAACGGACCGTCTGGTACATACGTTATAATAATATGACATTGGTAAACCAATGAAAAGAGTCTTTTTCTTCATACTAGGTTAATCCCAGTTGCATCCGAAGCTTATCAACTTGGAGTCTGGGGTCCGCTTTTTACCAGTCTAACTGCGGATTTGGCTGAACTTCATAACCCAAAGGCTATATCGAAGCATTGCAGCTAGACCAGTTGTTGTATTTTTAAGGGCTCCAACTACTCGTAACGACTGCCATAGATGTTTGTATGACAACCGGGACCGACGGCTTAACGTGGCAGGCCAGAGCAAAAACCCATATTCATGCATACAAATATTTGCACTGAACGGAGATTGAACCCGCGCCTCCTGCATAGCGGCCGCGTTCACTACCACTTCGCCATGGAGGCTGTCAAAATTATACTACAGAGTAATAGAAAATATTCTTCTTCGTTAGCCTAGCGTTAATGGAAAGCATGATTCGCGAACGTGCTCTTCAAGGCACGGAATATTGTAGCGCAACGAACTTCTGGCAAGAGGTTTGTCCCCTATTACGTAGGACCGAAATTAATGGCGAAATGTGAGTGTTAAGCCACCTCTGCCTATGCCTTCGGGGATTTACAGGCGTGAGTATATGTTTATTTGTATGAACTAATAGCTTTTGCCCGCGGCTTCGCCCGCGTGGATGTCGGTTATCGTTATAAATTGTAGCCTATGTGTTATTCTGATGTATAAGTTATATTATTGTAAAGTTTCATTGAAATCCATTCAATCGTTTTTACGTGAAAGAGTAACAAACATCCATTCATACATTACTTTTTTTTTACGTGCGTGAAATCCCCACTGTACCCCTCGAGCCGGAGGGGGGGGGGGGGGGTGGGGGGTATGTCGGCTGGCCCTCCTCGGAGCCATCCATACTTACAAACTGTCGCGTTAATAATATTATTAGGATATAGGTAGGTACTAGAAACTTGTCATTCCGTCTGTCTCCGAATATTATTTTAAATTCAAGCCAAATTCGAGTCAAGGTGCTTAAACGTATGCATATTTTATTTGAACAATATGACCGTGCGAATGTGTGTTCTGTATTGAACACGTCAATATAACTTCACCTCGCTTAGTGGTAAACTGAAGGTGAAGTCTCAGAGGGTCACTATTACATACACGTACCATGTTAACAATGGTGGCACTCAGCTTGACGGCCTCGTCAGATGATTTGTCACGCCCCGCTTAAACGACCCGGGACTGTAGAAAGAAAGAAACACGTGAGCTGGCAATGAGCTCCAGGTCGTAATGGTGCGACAAAGAAAGGAGTCATTAAACCGCTTGGTTCTTGAAGGAATATTCTGCACCGTATGCGGGTGACATCTAAGTCCTGGGACCAGACCAACATCTCTTTAAAGTACTTTTTTTATAACACTCAGGTGGCAGACAAGCACACGGCCGACCTGATGGAAAGTGGTTACCGTGGCCTATGGACGTGTGCAACACCAGAGGAGTCACACTCGCGCTGCTGACCCTGAAGAAACATTCTAATGCCCTTCTTGAAGAACCCCATATTGTAGTCGCTTGGAAAAACCACAGCAGGAAGTTCATTCCAGCGCTTGAGCATGAGTGGGATAAAGTTCCTTTTATTTCTATCGTACTACGAATCTATGCTAATATTATAAAGCTGAGAGTTTGTTTGTTTGAACGCGCTAATCTCTGGAACTACTGGTCCGTTTTGAATGATTCTTTCAGTGTTGGGTAGTCCATTTATCGAGGAAGGCTATAGGCTATGGTTTTTTTCAAAATTAGGGATCCGTACGAGAAAAACGCGGGTGAAACCGCGGGGCACAGCTAGTATTATAATAGAGGTGAAAGTATTTGAAGATGTTATTTATTCAATGACGCTTCAACAGCTGCACAGATCTAGCTGAAATTTGGTACAGGGATAGATTACAACATGGAATTGCACATACTTTTCTTCCCCGGGAGTAGGGTTCCACGAAAGGAGGCGAGCCTATTTGTCGTCAAGCGAGCACTTTGTCATGCGCTGTAATGTTTTCTGTCAAATCTAGAACATGTAAATTATTATAATCTTTAGGATATCTTCTAGAACATAAAAATGAATAGCTGAATGTGTTGGTAAGCGCAAATCTCAAGGACAGCTGAACAGATTTCGCTAATTCTTTTTTTAGAATATTTCTTGCAGTACGAGGATGGTTTTAAGCAGAGAAAAAAATAAAAAAGTGTTACGCCGTCACGGGAATGGTAACAGAACTCCACGCGGGCGAAGTCGCAGGCATCAGCTAGTAGACAATAAAACTGGTGTTTTTCATTCATTCATTCATTCATTCATTCATTCATACGAATTACGTCAAATTAAAATGTCTATTTGAAAAATTTACAAGTTGTGTGTTGATGACATTTCTGTCAGTGACAATGTTATATTGTGATAAAAATTAGCTATATATTGCTATTAAGAATAGTATGTAATTTAGTTATTTATATTTAAATTTCTGACTCAAGATATTTAATTAAGTAACCATTTAAAATTAATTCACTTAAGTACCTATATAATTTTAACATCCTTACTAATCAGTCAATGAACACTTTCATAGGATTTGTTCAACTGTGCTAATATTATAAACTTGCTTTTGCCCGGGGCTCCGCCCGCGGAACATAGCCTGTCCTTTCTCAAGTTCTAAATCTTCCCCTATACCAAATTTCATCAAAATCGATTCAGTGGTTTAACCGTAAAAGACAGACAAACAGACACACGCCCTTTCCCATTATAATATGAGTATGGATGCTAACTCTGTCTGTCTGTGACGCTTCCACACCTAAACCACTGGACCGATTTTGATGAACTTTTGGTACATACCTAGATAGATCAAACCTTGATAGATCTGGCTATGTATGGGCGATGACCGAGATCTACGCGGGCGGAGCTACGGCCAACAACCGTTTTATTAAATTAAATTAAATATGATTTTATTTTAATTTAATGCCAACTGGGCCCATTTTGTCAGTAACAAGTCGTGTTACATCTATGGTTAGTATGAAAGATGTCATCAATTAAATTAAAAGTTATTATCAATCGATATAATATTATTGCATTTGTTTATAAAATCCTTGTTTTCATAAGTAAGTTTTCTTAGTAAATTATCATTTTGATTTTTATTAAAAAGTAACTATTTTGACTATAAGTACATAATGTCAATTCGCGCAGCCGTGGTTGCAAGATGATTCAGCAATGTTGTTAATAATTGCTTATATTTCTTATCTGAAGTAACGGTTATTTTTTATTTGTCATAGTTTAATAAAACATGCTTGTTTAACGCATATTATCGGGTATATAAACTATATGTATGCCACGTTGATAAGGCCCGATAAACCTTGGCCTAAATATATCAACTTGTTATCAGAAAAAAATCTAATTTAAAAAAAAGTCGGTAGCTATTCTCCATACTTGTAACGACTGTTTATAAATAGAAATTAAATAAATATACTAGATAAACGAACTGACTAAATAGTGGTTTAATTTCGGTTTTAGTCTTTAAAATGAGTTTCTAAACAGAATTTTACTTTAAGTACCTAATTAAGCGTTGGGAATAGATTCTTTATAGCTTAGTGGTTGAGTAGGCGGCCTTACGATCGAGAGGTCCCGTGTTCGAATCCTGGCCATTACACTACCGACTTAAACTCACTCCTAGCACAATCAATTTAGGTCAGTTGGAGGGGTTAGAGTAATTACAATAATTTCGGTTGCTAATTAATATTCTTTAAGAAAACCTGATGAAAAGTAGTTACCAAGGCCCATGGACGTGTTTTTTTTAAATAATACACATCAATTTGTCTTCGCCTCGCCTGATGGTAAGCTGAAGACAAAGTCTCAGTAAAAAGGTGGTCACCATCACATACACGTACCATGTTAACAATGGTGGCACTCAGCTTTACGGCCTCGTCAGATGGTTTGTCACGCCCCGCTTAAAGGACCCGGGACTGTTGGTAGAAGGAAACGCGTGAGCTGGCAAGGAGTTCCAGGTCTTAATGGTGTGGCAAAGAAAGGTGTCATTAAACCGCTTGGTTCTTGAAGGAATATTCTGCCCCGTATGCGGGTGACATCTAAGTCCTGCTCGTGTGGTCCTTTGTAGGAAAGGAGAGGGTGGGACCAATTAGAAGAGCTCAACAGAAGATTCACCATGGTAGAGACGGTAAAATACCGCCAAGGAAGCAACGTCTCTACGCATCTGCAGAGGCTCGAGGGTGCTCGCGACCTCGGGGTTCCCAATAATGCGGAACGCTCGTCGCATCTAATAAGTGCAACATCAGAGGAGTCACACTCGCGCTGCCGACCCTGTAAGCACAGAGTTTCTGGGCTGCCAGTACAGAAGACACAGCAGGACAAGCCTCAGTAATTCCGTAACCGTACTTCGTACCGCCATGCTACAAAATACAGCGGCCATAATAACCTCGTGTTGTGTTCCCGGCGGTGAGTAGCGTAGCCAGAGCTCACTGGAGAGGTTTGTGCTGTCAGTGGGAAAACCAAAGGCTATTCCAGCTTTGTCTTCTACACTGACGGCACAGAAACTTTGAATTTACAGGGTCAGCAGCACGAGTGTGACTCTTCTGGTGTTGCACACGTCCATAGGCCACGGTAACCACTTTCCATCAGGTGGACCGTATGCATGTCTGCCACCTGTGGTATAAAAACAATTTAGGCTATATTTGGTCGTGATAACCGACATCCACAAGGTTGGAACGCCTATATAATTGCATAAACTGTTGATTGATGGCACTTAGTGGAACTTGCTACACATCGTCAATGAAAATACTTGTACAAGTACAGCAAATACAATCAAAATTTGATAATGCCGTAAGGCGAAACCGGTCAGGATATTATTAAATAATGTGGAATAGTACAAGTATTATTATTATAAGTATTATTAGTACTATATATTTTATTTTTATGACTAACTTTACGTGTTTTAATATCAATCTAAACAGCGAGATTGACAAACGGAAATGAGTTGATTTGCCAACGAATCGTTCTGAATGCATAAAGCCTCGTATCCACATCTGGTAGGTCTGTAAAAATAAACTGTGATAAGGACTTATCAATTGTTATCTGTGCGCGGTGAATAAACTTGAAGTTGTTTGTCATTTAGTTCGTGAAATAATAGTATTCTTTAATATATTTTTGTATTAAAAAGTGCGAAGTATAAAGAAAAGGCAAGAGGCATAACGCGAGGTCAAGGCGTGCACCCTGGGAACGGAGACGGCCATGCTCATCGACTCAAAATGGCGTGCGGTTTTTAAGTCGGTTCAAGTCCGTACATTACCTGCCCCACCGGCTCTGGCGGGGAAAGGATATAAGAGGGGATTCCGCATTACAAAAAAAGGGACCAAAGACTGTTGAAGATACTACTTTATGGGTACCTATGGGTTCGACTGTTCGAAAATATATTTTTTTTATACCACTCAGGTGGCAGACAAGCACACGGCCCACCTGATTGAAAGTGGTTACCGTAGCCACACTCATATTTGCTTTGGTCTGGGTGTTAGTAAGTTAGTAAGTATATATTTACCTAAAAAAACGAATCTAAGTATCTTTATTCACATTCTAGATCCCATAACATAAGCTAGTTCAGCTATGCTTGCATTAGGTTAGGATAGCGCTGTATGGGCTCTGCCCGCGTTGATGTCACTTATCGCTATAATATATGTTATAATATAAATTGTAGCCTATGCGTTATTCTGATGTATAAGTTATATTATTGTAAAGTTTCATTAAAATCCATTCTGTAGTTTTTACGTGAAAAAGTAACAAAAATCCACTCATCCATACTTACAAAATTTCGCGTTTATTAAGTAGGATTGCAAATTTTGACCAAAACATACATTGCACTCATTAAGTACAATGGAATATGTAAACACCACAATCTAGTCCAGCACTTGACTGGATTAATATGGACCCGGCATAATAAAGAATTGCCTTAGCTCAACCTATGCATAGAAGATACAGATGAATAAGAATTTACACAACAAATGCTGCTTTATTGTGTGGTGCCTTAGATCAGTGAGGAGGGGTAGGACATGACGTTATTTCCGTCCAACTGAGCAGTCCGACTGGGGAAGTACCTCCCCCTACAGAATACCGCGGCCATAATAACCGTATGTTGTGTTCCCGGCGCGGTAAGTAGGATTGTCAGAGCCATTTAAGAGTTTTTGTGCTGTCAGTGGAAAGACCAAAGGCTATTCCCGCTTTTGTCTTCTACATTGACGGCACAGAAACTCTTTTACAGGGTCAGCAGCACGAGTGTGACTCCCCTGGTGTTGCACACGTCCATAGGCCACGGTAGCTAATCACTTTCCATCAGGTGGTCCGTGTGCTTGTCTGCCACCTATGCATAGAACGAATCCAAATGCTGCTTTGAAGTATGGTCCCTTAAACGTACTTCAAATTGCCATCGGTTAAAGTAGAGATTTCTCAAGGGTCTGAATGAATTATGAATAGCTTAGTTAATTGTCTATATTTATTAGTTATTGTATTCAAAAAATGACTAATTAGCAGAATGCCTAATTCTCAAAAGGACAAACACTTGATTATTTTAGATGGCGCAATCCGATTTGGTTAGGTTAGGTTAGGCTAATCGTTATTTTTTTTTATAACCATGCAGAGATAAGTCATTTTTGTGAATTTTTGTACCGAAAATTTTTAGTCCTTTTGAGAATTTTTCCTTTCGCGAATTAGACCTTTTGAGACACGGTAGGCATTTTGCGAATTGGCATTATGCGAATAAACGAAAAGTATACACATTGACAAATTTGACAGGTTGTTTGGCAGATTGTGTACTTATGCAATTTTTTTTTTCAGATAAATCACGATTCAGCTGAATGAAATTCTAGAATTTGGGCCTTAATGTGTTGGGAAGAGAACTCTATCAGCTACTAAGGTAAAATAATAATGCATCATACCAAACGAGATGATAGCTCCTTCCTCTGAATGTTCTTTCTTCAATGTTGAGCTCTGCATTCAGCATACATTCACTTGCAGCACTTTTCTTCTCTTTACATGTCTTGTGGCTTTTTTCTTGTCTTGCAGTGATTCCTCACTTTGATCTTGCTTGGTCTTGTGGCTTCTTTCTTGAGCTAAATATTTGTCGTTAAAGTTTGACTTTTTATCTGTCAGAGAAACTCTGAACCAATTGGCGGGCTCCGAAGAGCCCTGGGACAGGACAGGAATAAGGGTTGGGATTTAGGAAGTTTGGTCTTGCAGTTTGTTTCATGTCACTTCTTTTCTTGAATGTTCTTGTTGATTTTTCTAGCGTATCTTCGTTCTTGAGCTGAATTATTTTATTACAGATAGTTGGTTTTGACAGTTGTTTGACTTAACCATTAGAAACTCTGAACCAGTAAAGGACTCCAGAGAGCCCGGGACAGGACGGGAACAAGGAATGGGGACAAGGTGGGACATAGGACGCTGCGGACAGTCTAGCGTGACACCGCATTCTTCACTTAAAAGTATACATTACAAATTAATTATAAAAAACTTGTAAAATTCCAAATATACTCGTTTTTTTTTTGTACATCACAGAAAGCTCCTAGACAAGGCGGGCCGCTGACGGCCGCAGCTGAGATCAATATTCTAACTGTACAAACATATATTATAGACTTCCAATCTTCAACAGTCGGTTTCACATTTACCGTATCGTTAAATTTTAAAATCTATACCTAAGGGCGGCGGGCCCGCACTCCACACATCAACGATTAAAGCTTCATGACGGCGCGGACTCTCGCCCGAGCCGGGGCCGCCGCGAAATAAACATCCTCTCAGTAAACAAACGATACGACGACGGCGAGGGCCGGAGCCAGGCAGTAGCCGGCGGCGCAGCCCGAGCAAAATAAGAGGCGCGCCGCCGAGCCTGCCCCGGCCCGCGCCGCCGCCCCAGGCGAGCGAACCCCGGGGTCTCCACACCGCTTATTTTTTTGTGTTTTTGTCTCGTTTATAACGGGGAGGGAGAGGCCGGCGCTCACACGCTCGGGGCACCACTTACCTACTAAAATTTCTTCAAAATAATACCTAACGCCGGAATTTGGTCGGTCACGGGCCACGGCCGCCCGCGGGAGAGCCCGCAGACGGCCGCGGCTCGCCCCTCGAAATAAAAAAGTCGACACGACGGAGCCGCAGGACATAGTCTGCGACCCCGCCGCGCCCGCGCACCACACTTAAACACTAGCAGCTTAGAGTCCTTAGGGCGGTGTACGACGCCAGCGTTCTACGCTGTGACGTTGAGGAGCAGCTTGAGTGACAATGCGCGGTCGGGCTCCGGGCGGCAGCGGCCCTCGCGCCTCCAGTGCGTAGGCGGAGGAGGCAGCGCGGCGGCGGCCGGGGCTGCGCCCCACTTGCTGGCCGCGTAGCGCTCCGTGCGCTCGTCGCGGGCCGCAGAGCGCCTTAAGACCGCACGACGACGGCCACGGACTTGCGGGGTGCCCATAGTGGC
The DNA here is from genome assembly GCA_949126895.1 of Eilema caniola. Taxonomy (NCBI): domain Eukaryota; kingdom Metazoa; phylum Arthropoda; class Insecta; order Lepidoptera; family Erebidae; genus Eilema; species Eilema caniola. Next base: position 1,430,030 of record OX421485.1, read on the forward strand.
CGCGGCGCAGGCTGGTGGTACCGTGCGGTTCATACTGAGCCGCCGTTTGCTCTTCCTCTCTTCACTTGATGACGCTCCGAAACTTTTAAATTAAACACTGATATTCTTGAGAATCTTGAGATTATTTAGACGGGCACCGTTTGTATCAGTCGGTGGTGGGAACCGTCGTTCGCTCGCTAGTCGCACGGCGGCCTCGTGAACTCGATGTTTAACAAAATGGTCGCCGCTGGCACGCGAGCCTGTGTGTGGCTATTCTCTCGATCGTTGCGATCCGCCGGGATCGGCCTCGAACCGCTGTCGATCTGCTGGGATGACACGTCGAAACACTACACTGCTTCACTTTCACGACTAATAACGTCGGCGGTCGCTCTGCTAGCTCTTACGATGATCGATTTTAAGAATACAATATGGACGCCACCTCTCCATTATTCACACCTTCACCTCTCGATTTCGACTACGTGACGTCGGTGGCGCTCGCTGTATTTATACCCTCGTTCCGACTGCGCGGCTCGGTCTGCGCGGTGGGGATATAAGGCGGCCCATTGATGACGATACTTTTTGCTCGTTTAGCTAATAGTTATCATAAACTAATAATAATAAATAACAATGACTGTAATAACAGGTAAAAGGGTTTGTAGTTAATGTTGAATAGCAGTTTAAAAATGAATTTACCTGAATACTTCTAATAATGTGTTAAAATATTATGTAGTTTTAGTTGGAGCTTTTGAAATAGTGAGTATGCTCGTGGTATTTTATTTACGACTTTCGACATACTATCGTGATTTGTTAAATAATTATAAAAATATCAATATTTGATGTGATAAGCATATCGCGCAATATTCTGTTTTCAGTTTCGAAAGATATGATAAAGAATCACAGTGTCAAACAGATTACATGAGCTACGTTTTATTCAAGGAATACGTTCCTGAGGGACTCGAGAATGGTATTAGTATCCTACCCTGGTGCAACTTCAGGTATCAGCTAATTTTAAATATATTAAAAATTAAGCAATAATTATTCAGTATGGTTCACATTTGCTCACATGAGCTCTTCCAATTGGTCCCGTTCTCTCCTTTTCTACATAGAACAACACGAGCAGGGCTTAGATGTCACCCGTATAAGCGGTTTGGTGACTCCTTTCTTTGTCGCACCATTAAGACCGGGAACTCCTTGCCAGCTCACGTGTTTCCTTCTTCCTACAGTCCCGGGTCCTTTAAGCTGGACGTGGAAAAGCATCTGATGAGACCGTCAAGCTGAGTGCCACCATTGTTAACATGGCACGTGTATGTAATGGTGACCCTCTTTCCTGAGACTTTGCCTTCAGCTTACCATCAGGCGAGGTGAAGTCAAATTGACCTGTCCTATATAAAAAAAAAACATTTAATTTAATCTATTTTAATTACGTGCTCCTTTTTTGCGGGCGTATATCCCTACAGAATATTCCCTGCCGGCTAGTGAGAGTGGTTATATCGGACTCAAACCGAATAAAACCGCACGTCTTCTCGGGTCCCTGGAGATGCTGGGGTGTAATGTGACGGCCCATATAGTATTTCTTTCGCACCTTCGCTGACACAGGGTATTTACTTCAATATTATCAACCAATTTGATAATAATGCATCGTACTTAGGATGAATGACTCCTTGATAGTGTCAATAGTGTCTACGTGACTAATTATTTTACTAATATTTTATCATTCCCAATAAATTTGATACATATTCAACCTATATCAATTAAATGACAACAACAATGTATTAAAAAATACCGCACCAAGCTGCACATGGTATTTCCCTGTTCTATGAAATTTATCAACCATCATTATTATCATCGTACTCCTAGCGGTTCCTTGAACAATAACAATCACAATGAACAACAATAACACACTAAAGGAACATGGTGTTTTAGAAACAATTGCGAATAAACATTACTCAGCTGGCTGCAGGTACGTGAAACTTATTAGAAACATAAATTTTTTATGTGTTTTTTCCACTCATTTACCTTTTTATGGTATTGTAGAATGTAGACAATATTAGCAGTTTAATGTTTTAGAACAAAGCCGAGGTTCTTTTTTAGATAAGGAATGGTTGAGTATAATTACCTTTATGCCTTTCTTTCAATTTATACGCTTTATCATATTTCTCAGTATTCTTATGGTATTAATCGAATAAATAATAATAAATAAGCATAAAGTAACAGCTAATTTTTAATATAGCAGTGATAATGTAGGCGTATAATTCTACAAAAGTAATTCATGACGCGTTAATAGGAATATTAACAATTTCTGTTAGATATTAGGTTACCTTTATCTTATCTTTTAAATAACAATTTGTATTTCTCGTCTACATAATGTCTCAGGGATAAACAATCACTTTATTATTCGTTATCGCTGCTAATGAACGATCAATCAGCTAAAAGCTCAACAGGTTTCAAAATAATATTAATGTCTTATCTTAACTTCGATATTATGTAAAGCCTGATTAACTAATGAGACAAGTGCATCCCTATTTCCAGAATGATTAACTCGTCATTACTGTATACGTGACTAATTTACGCAATGGCTAGAGTTGATAACAAGCGTTTAACAGTATTATAATTATATTTTAATGATTTTAATCGTCACATAATAATAATTAATAATTTATATTGCACTGACTGCTAGGTCATTTTTGTACTTAATTCGTTTATGAAGAAAATATTTATTAAGAACACGCTACACTTATTGCTGTTTTATAAAATACTAGCTAACCCTAAGCCATTATGCGTCACTCAATTTTTTTGCCTGCCCGGAATCTCTGCACAATTTTTCTCTGCGTTAGAACCATCCTTATACTGCAAGGAATATTCTAAAAAAAGAATTAGCGCAATAGGTTCAGCTGTTCTCGAGATTTGCGCTTAGCAACGCATTCAGCGATTCATTTTTATATTATAGAAGACTATGGCCGTGGCTCCAGCGGCATGGAATTCTGCTATGTAATTCTCTAAGCATCCAGCATCGAGCACAGCGCTGCGACAGCCTGGATAGAGATTGTTATTGGTCAGACTGAGTGACGTCACTGGAGATCGACCAATGACTATCTCTATCAGGGATGTCACACCACTGTGCTCGACGCTGTATGCTAAGATAATTGCACAGCTGATCTCGTTCTCGCGGTACCTACTGTCCTGCTGACCCTCCATCCCCAATTTCGATGGTGATATATTTTGAACTCCTGCTAACGAAACATACCTGTACCTGTAGATCCATAGGTCGCTGGTTCAAATCCGGCTCAAAGGACCACAATGTACGGGCTTGCCTTGATGCTGCCGTACAACCGGCTTGATTGATCTTGATGTATAGATAAATGACAAATCCTTGATGATTGTAAAATATTTATTGCTTGCTAAATATACGAGTTTTACAGCGCGACTTGTTTGCGACTGCGAATCTGCTGACGCGTTAACATGTGCGGTAATTGGACCGTACAACAATTATGGAAGTAGAAGAAGCAGAAGATGTATGCTATTATCGTAGTAAGCGGAAAACTGTAGTATCTGCCTACCCCACTGGGTAAAAGGCGTGACTGTATGTACGTATGTTATACATATTACACCAATTTAAAACATATAATGCAACGAATTTTAATAGATTCCTAATATTGTATGTGAATCTACCAGCTTTATTGACATTCCTGATTACTGCTCCTGCTTACGTGGACTGTAGTGTGATGATATATAGCTTATGTTACTCGGTTATAGTACATACAGCCTTCTACGTCTCGAAAATATCGCGCCGTTTATTCTCCACTAGCGCCTTGGAAGCCGTGGTAAACCGAATTCGACGTCAAGAAGCTGTAACAGGATTACACAATTTTGAAAAAAAAAAAAATTGAAATAGGTCCAATAATTTCAATTGGTATTGGTTGCTATAAATATAGATTTCGCTTTGTTCATGAATTTTCAAACATTTCCCATTCACTAAGTAATATCTATAACAGCAAATATATTTGTAAATATAAAATGCTTTAACAACTTTTAAGTTTTATAAAATAATTATGCCAATGCGATTTTTATACTCTCATTCATAAAGATGTTACAAAAATAAATGTAATCGCAGCTTCTATGTCCCGCCTTAGATACAGCCTAGTACCAATGGGCTAGCAACGGAGAAAAAAAAATACAATGATGAAAACAAGGAGGTTGAGGGTATAGCGCGACCAAGTTCAGAAGTATACCCATACAAAGACTCCAGTACTATTAAACTACTTTTCTATATGGTCGTATAACGCTTAAGACTGATGTTGGTGTGTTATTTTCGCATTTAGCACACTGCACACATTGCTATTATAAACGATAAGCCTGTTTGTTTTTGTTTCAATAACTGACTACTCTGTTATCTAAATTAATTCAATATTGTTAATAGGTACCTACGTACCTACGTAGGCATAATATGAAACTAAAGTTTCATAACAAGCTTCTAAACACGTAAAGGCTGAGATTGAGATACCTACGCTATAGCATGCGCTATAGTAGGTATTAGAATTATATATTATCTGTGGCTATGGGTACTCCATTCGGTTAGTTAGGTACATGGACCTACTTGACTATGTAAACGTAAACAGTCTTGATTTGTCTTAGAGATGCGCCGAGTAGCACTTTTGCCGAGTAACGAGTACCGAGTTTTACTCGGTTCAATTTTTTTCTTACCGAGTACTCGGCCGAGTAACTCTGTTCAATCAAATCCCCGTTTCGGGCGCGTAAACAAGTACAAACAGATTCGCGCGGCACGGGCGACCGGCTCGCGTTGATACACCCCTCACCCCGCCCCCGCCTTTCATCTATCAGTCGCTTGCTAGTTTACAAACAAATACGTCACGTTGCACGTCATAGTAAATAAATAATTGAAAAAGTTTGTTAATTAACAATTGACTGTGATGACTTCACGTAAAAGACTCCGAATTTGAACGTTTTACGACGAAATTGAAGAAGATAAAACGAAAGTGAAATGCACCTTATGCAATTCTCTGATTTCACGTAGCGGTGTTGGACGGAAGGCTTCTACGACAGCAATGTTAAGCCATGTTAAAATAAAACACACAGAAGAGTTTAAAGGTTTGGAAAATGAAACTTTGAAAGAAGAAGAAAGAAGAAAGAAAAGAAGAAAGAAAGAAAAGCCTTTTATTTTAGTGCAGCACCGATTACACAATTAATTGTGTACTGACACACGCAAACAATTTAATCAGGCACAATTGTTCTTCGCGCTACACCAAAAAAGGAGCCAGTTCAGCATGGTATCAGGCACAAGTACCTGACGCTGGTTTTCAACTGGCTCCTATGTGGAGGGCATGCGACGCGATGAATAACAAATAGAAATATATTAAATTTACAAAAATCTAAAAAATAGAAAAAGAGATGGACCACAAAACAAAAAAATAAAAACCAAAAATAAAAACACAACAGCCGAAGCCAACATGCTGGAAATATCTCAAAATCGTGAGCTATTTGCGACAACGTCAACAACCTAAATATATTGCTTTACCTAAACCGAGTATACTCGGCATTAAAACCGAGTTATTCGGCCGAGTACGAGTATCAAAAAACCCGCCGAGTACGCCGAGTACCGAGTAGCAACCGAGTACTCGGCCCATCTCTTTTAATATGTTTTATTTATAAACTCAGTTTATTAATATTTTTCTGTTTAGAAACCATTTTGAAGACTAAAACTGAAATTGAACTATTAAGTTAGCCAGTTACTATTTTATTTGTTTGATATACCTAGGCTTTTATAAAAAGTCGCTTCAAGATTGTTCGTCTTTCGTAAAAAGTACCTAACCGAACGGAGTTAGAACTTTAGAAGTCCTTATACCACTAAATAAATACTGGTAAATACTGATAATGTTCTACATTAGTAGGTATACATGGTACCCAATCCACAACAACTGACATTTGCATTACTGTGTCAAGTTTCTAGCTCTGAATATTTTAACGTACTTAATTACCTCATTTCTAAAACTGTACAGTTTTCATTAGGACCAATTATAAAGTTGTTAGAAAAATATATTCATGATGTTTATGTTCGAGCACAGACATAAAAATATCTTTACTTTATGAAGCTATTGCCCGCGGTTCCGCCCGCGTATTTCCTTTCCCAAGGTCTACCTACCTGTACCAAATTACATCAAAATCGGTTCCATGGTTTTGGCGTGAAAGCGTGACAGACAGACAGAGCTACTTTGTGAAATTAAATCTTAGAAATTTAGATCCCACGCTGAAGAACAACTTGGCGTGTTAATTTTAGAGTTATAGACAATTGCAAATATACATCCCTCTGCCTCAGCTCCAGGTAAGTAAAAAATATAATTATCACAAAGAATAATTTCTATAATATAGGAGTTTCTTTCACTCGTTTAGAATTTTTTTTCTATTGTAAACTTCATTAGTTTGGCTTTGTTTCGTTTTAGATAAGAAATGGGTGATCTCCAGTGTGAATAGGTACTAAGGTATGATAATTTCTTAGACTTAGCTCCCAGGTAATGTACCTAACAAAATAAAACATTTATTGTTATTTGTTATGTATGTGTGTGTATGTGGCTTAAAGATTTACCATTTTATTTTGTAATAATTCTTTGAAGAAATAACCATAGGTTGGGCTGATATTATTAAAGCGAAACTTCACGTGTGAATTTATGTTTTTATACCGGGTGTAAGAGGAACGCTCCAGAAGCCGAATGCCCGTGGTACTCCGGGTACCTACACTACATTTTGTTTTTTTTAATAAGGTGAAAAAAAAATTTTTCTTCGAGCAGTCCGACTGTGGAAGTACCTCCGCCCTACAGAATACCACGGCCATAATAACCTCGTGTTGTGTTCCCGGCGGTGGTGAGCAGGGTAGCCAGAGCCCACTGGAGAGTTATTGTGCTGTCAGTGGGAAGACCAAAGGCTATTCCTGCTTTGTCTTCTACGCTTACGGCACAGAAGCTCTCTGTGTTAACAGGGTCGGCAGCACGAGTGTGACTACCCTGGTGTTGCACACGTCCATAGGCCACGCGGTAACCACTTTCATCAGCTGGGCCGTGTGCTTGTCTGCCACTTTAGTGCTATAAAAAAACGTAGGGGTCTCAGTGTGTTAGGAATGATCAGACCCATCTTACGACTGATATATACATAATATTACTTAAAGAAGAGACCCTCTACTTATTGTTTAAAATAACTGGTACCACATTTTTTTCCATTCTGATGGGTTATTGCCTGGCGGAGTAGAATACGACCAGCCCATCTCTTCCTGTGTCTGTAGCTTAGTGGTTAAGGAGTAGACCTTACGATCGAAAGGTCCCGAGTTCGAATCCTGGCCATTACACTACCGACGTGAACCCACTCCCAGCACAAGCAAGTTAGGTTAATAAGTTTAAAAATAAATAAATAAGTTCAAAATAGAAATGAAAAAGTGTTTAATGATAAAAAGATAGTATAGAGTAGGTAGAGGAATATCTTAAGAATAAAAATGCATTGTTTTTGTCATCTTTTTTTTACCTGCGGGAAATTTCCACGGATAACCCCCCTTCGGAGCCGGATAGGGAGGTTATGTCGGACTCGAACCGACTAAACTGCACGCCGTCTGTGGGTCGTGGCGCTAGGCCGAAGGTGACGTTGTCATGCGACATATCCCTCGCACCCCGGCTGACCCAGGGCCATCCCTCTCGGTCTGACCCACCTCGGGTGGTATTGGTCATCTTTTGCTTGCTAGCACAATATAAATGTGTTTTAAATAAAATTACAAAAAGGATAATCTTGTTCACTGAGTTTCTTGCTGGTATCTTCTCAGTAGAACCAACTAACCAAACCAGCGAAAGAATCATTTTCAAATGATTTATTTACTTTATTTAATATTGTGCTCTTTGTGTGCCCTAAACTGGATAAACGAAATTGATTCTTTGATTCTTTGGAATATTAATAGTTTCGGTTGTTTATACCGGGTGTAAGGGGCATGCTCCCGAAGCCGAAGGCCCCTGGTAGTACTCCGGGTACACTACATATTGGCATATTATATCTTTTTTCGATTTGGGGATTTTTTTTTCAATTTTCATTAATATAGGTATATTTTTTTCGTTTTATCTGCCTTGTTTATTCTCCATCATAAAGGAAACTCAATAAAACGTCAATTTCATAAAAAGACGGGTTGCACTCTGGGAGTGCCGGCAGAAGTAAAAACTTTTTCTTTCATTCTTTCTTCGTTATATACATAGAAAAAGATAAAAAGAACATACCATACCATATCATACTTATAATATAACTACAATCATAGAACCTATCAATAACTTTCTGCTAATTTTCTATCAGAAGAAATTAATAAATAACAAAAATAAAAAATAATCACAAAAAGTAATAAATTACAAAAAGAAAAAATAATCACAACAGTAATAGGTATATTACAAAAAGAAAAAATAATCACAAAAAGTGTCAGAAGGCCAAGTTTAAACCCGGTACTATCTGAAACCATAAGGACTTACAGCCGCTAAGCTACGAAGCTATTTATCGTATCTTGCAAAATAGACAGTCTGTTGCTAATGTTGTATGACGTCAGTAGTGGGTTTTTCGGTTCAAAGGTCAAGCGATCATCCAACTCCGCTAAAGAAGTTTTCACTAGTTAGTTAGTGTCGCTACAAAATAAAGCACGTGCTTGGCGCCATTTTTTTTTTCTGTAGTTGAGCTTTCGTAATACGATAGAGAATAAATAAGGGTAAAAAAAAGATTTTTTTTTTTTTTTATTAATAATTTTTTTCTTTTCTTCAAATCGAAAAAAAATTGCCAACATGTAGTATACCCGGAGTACTACCACGGGCCTTCGGCTTCGGGAGGTTCCCCTAACACCTGGTATTCTTTTTGTAAAAAAAGCATAAAATAATGAGAAGAAGTGTCGTCAAAGGCGACTGAAAGATAGCGCTGTTCTGCATCCGAGATTAAACAAACAGCCTATGACTTAGTTGCCCGTTTGGCCAAAATCATAGGTGGCGAAAAATGGGTGTTATTATACCTCTTTTTACCCCTTCGAAGATTTACCGGTGTGAGTGTATGTATATATGTACGATGTGTTTAAAATCCAAAAGCGATATCGGAGCAGGGGTCAACAATTAGTAAAGACAGACGTAGCATAGGGGAGCCGGCTCGACTCAGACACGTCATGCAGGTTGATGCACACCTGCATTCAAAATTCTACATCATTCATAAGATGTTGTAACGTCTTATTAACGTACCAGTTAGTGTCATTTCGACTTGTTTTTTTTTATTGAATTAATGAGTAGGGAAAGCTTTTATGATTCACTAAGATATTACAAAGTAAACGAATACCTCAATGAAAAAATGCATGGTCATCCTAATCTTTTTGCTTGCTCGCACAATATAGATCTATTTAAAAAAAAAACTAGGTAATTGTTTTAAAAAAGAAACGATAATATTGTTCACTGAGTTTCTTGCTGGTATCTTCTCAGTAGAACCAATTTACCGAACCAGCGAAAGAATCATTTTCAAATTTATATCAGATTTATTCTTGACATGAGTGTAAAAATTTTGTGCTCTTTATGTGCCAAAATTAAATAAACGAAATTTATTCTTTGATTGATTCTTTGACTAACAACTTAGATAAAATTTAAAATTAATTGGAGAAAGAGATGTCATTCGGACAGCTTCTTGGAGTTCACGGAGAATGATAATAGGTACGAATCGAATGCCAAATCGGTTGAAAATTTGTTATAGTAGAGCTTGTATGTGTATACACATATACTATTTTTTGTTGTAGTCAAAATACGTATTAGTTTTGATTTTATATCCATTTTTTTATTGCTGAGAGCGCGAGCGGAATAAGCGAGTGTTGTAAGATGACATCACACCGTCATGTCCGTCATACGCATCGAGTACGTGCACGAGCCCGCATCGCACATTTACTTCTATAAATCGGAAACTACTACAATTGACGTATCGAAGTAATTCTTTCACTTGCATTTGATATTTTTGACAGAGAATATGCAGTATTCAAAATTAATTAACATTCTCCATTCTCTTACTAAAAAGATAATGTTGTAGATGCGTTGTCCGGATTTCTAAAATGGCGACAAAAAATGATAACTTTTGCGCTACAAAAAAAATACTTCTTTAGTATGTAATAAATGCGTAATTATAATATTAGTATTGATACAAATAATAATATAATTCATATACTTAAAGTATTAATATAGACGTATTATCAGTAATTAGCAAAGTTTTTTTTTAATATTTGTGTTCGCGCCATTTTTGAAAGCTACCATGTTGTACTTGCATGACGTTTAAAATTAAAATATATAAAATACGGTTTAAAATATATCATTGTTTTTAACGGATTCTATTGTGTTTTATTTGGTACTAGTTGTTGCACGCGGCTCCGCCAGCGTGGATTTCGTTTATCGCGACCAAACATAGCCTATGTCCTTTCTCAAGGTCTAATCTACCCCTTTTTTTTTTTTTTTTTTTTTTTTTTTTTTTTTACGTGCGGGAAATCCCCACGGATACCCGCCCCTCCGGAGCCGGAGGGGAAGGTTATGTCGGACTCGAACCGACTAAACCGCACGCCGTCTGTGGGTCGTGGTGCTAGGCCGAAGGTGAGGTTGCCTTGCGGCATATCCCTCGCACCCCGGCTGACCCAGGGCCATCCCTTTCGGTCTGGCCCTCCTCGGGAGGTGGGGACCACGCCGTCCCCGACTCAACCCCGGTGTGGGGAGGCGCGCATCGTCCTACGATGCGCGCCGCCGCCGTGGCCTGCTTTTGCTAGGGTGACGGGTGGCTCCACCCGTCACCCTCAGGCCCGCGCTCATGGGGGGCGGAGGTCTGTAAGCGCCCTCCGACGCCCGAGCCGCCTTCGGGCGCGAGCAGCGATGTCAGCGAGTCTTTCTCGCTCACCGCGCCGCGCCCGCTCTGCTGTCTCCTTCGCGAGCATGACCTGCTCGCAGAAAGAGGCGCTGGCCGCCCACGGTCTAATCTACCCCTAGAAGTACCATATGTTTTGTGCAATAAAGATATTTCATTTCATATGACATCATCATCATGATCGGTTCAGTGGTTTAGGCGTGAAAGTGTAACAAACAGACAGAGTTACTTTGAAGATTTTTGAACGCTTTTTACTCCTTAACGCTTAAACGGATGAACTGATCTGGGTGAAATTTCATACAAAGATAGTTTATAGACTAGAATACATAACCCATAGTGCCCATAGGCTATTTTTTATTCCTGAAGTAGGTTCATATGGATTGCGGGAAAAGAAGCAGAGTTCAACGCGAGCGGAGTCGCGAGCAACAGCTAGTGAAGAAGAAAGATATTATATCAGCCTACCAACTGGGAAAGATGTGTGACTATAATATGAATATATAGAAATAAATATAACTTACGACTGTTATGTATTAAGTAAACAAATTGTGTTCAATCTTTTTCAATAAACACATTACGCCGTTTGCTATAAATATCTGACCTAGATGCCATTGTATACAATATTACATAATACGTCCATGTTATACTTAATCAATTATTTACATACACATTTGAATACTAATATAAGACGTTGATCGTTTTTTACTGGTACCTATTGAAGCAATTATTTACAGTTCTGCTGACATTTCAGAACGGAGCAGTAAATGTCAACGTGCTTTTTTTTTAATAACTGTCGCTTCGTTGTTCGTCGTACATCTTTGTTTATATATTTACATGATATTATTGTCGCAAATTTACGCGAGTGTTAAACATAAGTCGACTCGCACCGGCTTCGCCCGTGGTATACTTCTCTAAACCTGTATCATCCACTTTAAGAGTCATTTAGGTATATTAGCAATTTATGAATCTTCAAATCAGTATGGGAATCTGCCTTATTTGTTGACATTTTATGACTACTGTTCCACAGCATTGAGTAATAGCGTGATTATATCTAGCTCATAACCTTCCTCGATAAACGGACTTATCAACACAACAATATTTTTTTCAATTCGAGCCAGTAATTTCTCAAATTAACTAAAGCATTCTAGCAAACAACAAAAAATTTTAACATCACTTAAGTGGCAGACAAGCTCACGGCCCACCTGATGGAAAGTGGTTACCGTGGCCATATGGCCGTTCAACACCAGGGGCGATACACTCGCGCTGCCGGCCCTGAAGAAACCTTCTAATGCCCTTCTTGAAGATCCCCATATTGTAGTCGCTTGGGAAAACCACGGCAGGAAGTTCATTCCACAACCTGAGCGTGCGTGGGATGAACTTCCTTTCAAATCGTATGGTACGCACCGTTTACTGTTGCAATGTTTGGGGATGAATTCCCCGCCTATGGCGAGTGATGCGATGATAGAATGTAGCCGTGGGCATCATGTCAAACAATTCATCTGAGCACATACCATTGTATAGGCGGTAGAACACACACAACTCTTCAAATTAAAAGAAAATTTTAACGAACACATGCCCGAGAGCATTGAATAAGTACCTTAAGTATCTCGTGACCATGGCTGCTGAAAAACAATCGATTCGTCAGGATAGACTCCGTTAAAATAATGTTATTCTTAGGTTCTTGGTTAACAGCTTTTTCATGGCCATTTTGACATTAAAACTAATTGTAAATTAGGTGTTTGATTGAGGGCACCTTCTCAAGGTAATCTCTAGGTTATTCTAATAATAACTCGCACTTATTTTATGTGATAATTTCATGCACTTTTACCTATATAGGTACTCCATTTGGTCAAGTGCTACTTAACTAACCGTAAACAATTTTGATGCGTCATTTAAAAACGTTTTATTTAAAATCTCAGTTGATTAATATGCGTTTAGAAACTCATTTTAAATACTCAAAACAAAAGTTGAACCACTCGCTAGTTAGTAAGTTAGCCTAATTAATTTGTTTAATAAAAAGTTGCTACAAGATGTGTAAGTACCTTTATTTATGTCCCTAACCGATTGGATTATAGATATACCTACTCCATTTTGTTACCCCCTCTAGACAAGTGTCAATTCGCTAACCGGCGTTTGATTGAATAGGATGATGAATGTATAGGATTTGACGTATTTGACATGCGTTAACGACTGTCATTTACGTCAAATCTCATACATTCGACATTCTATTCCACCAAACGCCGGCTAGCGAATTGCCACTTGTCTAGAGGGGCAGGCGTTCGATGGAATACAATGACGAAAGTACGGAATTTGACGTATATGACAGTCGTTAACGCATGTGCCAGACCAAGAGAGATGGCCCTGGGTCAGGGTCAGCCGGGGTGAGAGGGATATGTCGTCGACAACCTCACCTTAGTCCTAGCACAACGATCCACAGACGTGCAGTTTGGTCGGTTCGAGTCCGACATAACCTCCCCTTCGATCTCCCCCTTGGTGCATAACTAAAGGTAAACTAACTACCTTTATGTGGAACTACCTAGGCCCTGAGGGCAATTTCTTGAAAAAATCTTTACAAAATTCAGTCTTGCCCGACACTCGATCTTTCACGATCTTTTTTACGTGTGTTACTTATATTTTTGTTACGATAATAGGACTAGCTTAATATAACAAAAAAACATGTTTTCGTTGTTATATCAATACGTAATATTATCAATTTATTAAAATAATAACTATGTTGAACTAAATAAATATCATTGGTTAGATAAGGCGATATGAACTGTCCTAATTTTTATCTAAATGCTCGACGCGGAAACCATTTTGTAAACATGTTTTTTTAACCAATTTTACTGCAGAAGGCAAGAACCCAGGGCAAATTAATGAATATAAACTTGTTTATTCCACTTTTATACTTACTTTTAGAATATCATCATTATCCGAGCGTATCTGAGGCTTCAACTCAGAGTTCAGGGTCCGCATTAAATAAGACATAGTTTTATTATTTCAGCTATATTGGGCACAAATGCCGTCTGATCTCCCTGCCTAAGTTGTGCTTAGTGGCTAACCACTGAAAGAGTCGTATGTATAGGCCTCCGTCTTGACCTAACGACGGTTGACAACCGGGATCGACTTTTAACTTGCCCTCCGAAGTTTAAAAGCGCTTAGGTGTAATACCACAAAGCGTCAGCTATTCTAAATTCAAATACAATCATAAAAAGGTGTTATTTTAAAGTTAGCCGTCGCAAAGAAACATTTTAAAGTTATTTAAGCATTGATATTTAAGTATTCATTCAGATTATATTGAAAATTAAAACACGACAAATGAATAAAAAACAAAATCCAAAATTGCACAATATAATACCAATAACAGTCTTCAAGTAAGTACCTACTCGTAAGTACCACAGCTACCGTACAATAAAAACAAAAAGCTAAAAGGGCTGTTTATACAAAACAGCTGTAAAGAAAAACCTGCTCAGGATGTGGGTTGAACCAAACAGCTGAGTTTTTTTTTGTCATATTCATCTCTCTTTCTAACTTGCATGACAGAGTGAGAAGGGGATGATGCACTGCGTGGGTGAATAGTTCCACAGACTGCAGTTAACTTGATAAAAAAAGGGATAGGAATTTTAGGTGTGTCCTCTTTGCGTAAATATTGCTTCGTAGTAAAAGTTGTATATTTTTTTTTTGGTTACCGATTGTAGCGGTAAAAATTATTCTTTGTTTAGTTAACGTACTTATTTTGGTTGTACAATATTGATAAAGGTAAGTATTGTGTTGTTGTCCAAAGGGTTGACAACGGTACTATATAGAATTCCAATTGATATTTTCACTTTTTATTAAACAAAATTCATTCAAGAAAATGTTCGTTTAGTTCTATATTCTCTAGGCTAGGTACGTATTATTCTGTGTAACTGCAATGCTTTGATAGATTCTGAAACATATCTCCGACAAACGTTGCCCTGCCGAATGATCCACCGACAGAATGTTTCGCTTATGAGTTTTTCATCTACAGAACATTTCACATACAGGCAGTTCGCCGATAAAACGATTCATTTTTGGTTAAATCGACGACAGAACCTTTCCCCTACGAACGTTTCGCCGACAGAACGATTAAATAATGAGTGAACCGACGACAAGGTCGACGGAGCCCCGCTACGCGGGGCTCCTACTTCTGGGTGGTTTATAAAAAAATAACCACGAAGGCCTAATACGGGAGCTTCGCTACGCTCCGCTCTCCCTAATCTGAGTTGGGGTGTTAACTATATTGTAAATTGGTGAAAGATTCTGTCGTCGGTTCACTCATTATTTAATCGTTCTGTCGGCGAAACGTTCGTAGGGGAAAGGTTCTTTCGTCGATTTAACCAAAAATGAATCGTTTTATCGGCGAACTGCCTGTATGTGAAATGTTCTGTAGATGAAAAACTCATAAGCGAAACATTCTGTCGGTGGATCATTCGGCAGGGAAACGTTTGTCGGAGATATGTTTCAGACCGGCTTCGATATCATTTGATAGTGGAGGTCAGATGACGCTTCACGGTAAATATCGAAGTGCAGACAAATCGGCAGTTAGACTGGCAAAGCGGACTCCAGATTCTTCGGATGCGACTGGGATTGTCGCTAGGATGAAGAACTAGGTAAGTATTATTGGTGTGAAACGATTTTGTAAGCGGTTCACGGCATTGGCGGGGTCTTAACCTACTTCTTTTGCTTCGCGTTACATAATATTATGGTAGCAACTGTCGCCTTAATACCCAAACCTAAACAGAAAGACTGCCTGCTTCGTCCTAAAAAGAAAATATTTGCAATTTAAACCGAATTAAATGCCTTTACATTCATAAGTGAAATACAGCGTTCAGAAATTATTACCTGCATCTTTTAATGTTTAAAGATTATGTGTGTGTCTTTCGTTCGTTCACGTTAATCTACGAAACCATGCTACCGATGTAAATGAAACTCTGTCTAGTTGCAGATATGGTTGGTTTTAGCTTGAAGGAAGATGCACAATAGGCCCCCAGCGATGTTGAGATCTAAATCTTTTTTTTTTTACGTGGAAGGGACGAGACGAGACTGACGTCTTTAGTTTTTTTTTACAGTTGATGCTTTTTACGTTGCGTTGTAGTTGTAGGCATCCAATAAGAAAGGATTTTTGGACATTTTACCTCTAAGGGACTAGGATTTATGGATGTATGTATTTTCAAACCAAGAAAAAGGAAATTTCATAAAATTCCTAATCTCTGGTTAGCATTTTTTATACTACTTGGTGGCAGTTGGCACAGAAGCAAACAGCCCACCTCATGGATAGTGGTTACCGTGGCTCATTTATGTATGCAGCACCAGGGGCTTCACACTCGCGCTGCCGACCCTGAAGAAACCTTCTAATGTTTTTTCTTGAAGAACTCCATATTGTAGTCGCTTGGTTGGGTTAGGTACATATTTTACTTACCAATGTTGACGAACGAAGCTCTGGCAGTAGTATTTATTAATACTGTACTCTGGCTTTCGTCTAGGAAGGAAGTCTAGTAGTTGAAAGGTCATCGGCTGTCGCTGTCGCCACAGATAATATATGTACTATAATTCTATCTGTCGCTCCGTGCTCAGGCAAAAAAAAAACAATAATGAATAATGTGTTTTCACGATTTACTATGCGTTAAAAACTTCGAATAAACTTTTGCAATACAGGTAGGTATAGGCCGCTTGTCGCCTTCATTGCAAATAAGCGCAAAAAAAACTATAGGTACATAAGACTCCATTTGGTTACGCACATAACTGAAGGTAAACAATCTTGATGTGTCTTTTTAATATGATTTATTTAAGAACTCTATATCGTTTATAAAATATGTATTGTCTGTTTAGTAATTAATTTCAAAGGCTAAAAATTTTGTTTAGTTAGCCTAGTTTATTTGTTTAGTATGTTTTCTCAAAAAAGTCGCTACAAGATTATTTACCTTTAGATATATAAGTACATAACAGAATGGAGTTTATAACACTCAATGCACTATGCAGAGCGTTGCGTTGGGTATAAACCAAGATGGCCGCCGGGTCACTGACCGTAGCCACAGCTGCAACCGTCAGCAGAAATTATGAAAATAAATATTAGATCGCAGTGAAAATATTGATATTACGTAATAGGTAATACTATGTCAAATTCAGCGTAAATTATTATTTCAGTAATGTATAATCTACTTTTGTGATAAATACCTAATAAGTACGTGTTTTCATTGAATAATATGATAAGGTGTATTGGCAGTACCGTGTTGTTTCCTGTGTTAGATTGCTTTTTTATATTACCGCCATTGAACAGGAAATCATTATAATAACGCACAATATTTTTTTATATTTATTACATTATGTACAGTTGTATCCGTTATTTATTTGAAAGGATTTAACTTTTAAAGAATGATACGAAGTGTAATAGGTATATGTTTTGGGCAATGTGATAAATTGGGCATTATGATAAATATGAGAGGTGGATTGTCTGATTGTCTGATGGAGTCTGATTGTTTGAACTCTCATATTTCTCATAATTCCCGGGCATTATACAAAATGCCCAATTTACCAATTGGTACATTATCTTCATTCATCCACTGCATCCCGGTTTCATTCAAAAAAGCTTTTATTTTTTTATTTCGTAGATTTGCGGCTAAGGTTTCGGCCTTACAGTTGAAAGGTCCCAGGCTTGAATCCTGGCTATTGTCACCAACGACGTGAACCCAATCTTCGAAACACGTAAAAACACGTAAAACAACAAAGTAATTTAGTTTAGTAACTGGAGGGGCAAGGGGAAATATTCATAATGTCAGTTGATCATTCTAATAACTTGCACTTGGAGCCTGAGTTCCTGTCATTCCGGTCTCTAACTCTCTCTTAATGAACTTTTGTAAGTAACAAGCACACGGCCTACCTGATGAAAAGTGGTTACCGAGGCCTATGGACGTGTACAACCATTGATATCCTCAGTGTGTACAGTGTGTACAACAGGGAGTGACACTATTGCTGCCGACCCTATAAGAATAGAGAGTTACTCCGTCAGTGCAGAAGACAAAGCAGGACAAGCCTTTGGTCTTCCCACTGACAGCACAAAATAATAATAATAATAATAATTTCATTTATTTCAGAATTTCTTCAATAGATTTGTTAGTAAATAACTTATAACTAATGTTAGTAGGTAGCACAATCAAAATTTAATCACTACGGGTGTGCCACCCTGAACCTGGGGCGGTGTCAGACTTTATTGCGTGTAATTGTGTCCACCACACCAGGAACGGGGAGTCCCACCGATCAGTCAACGCTCTAAGGAAGGCGTTGGGACTGCCGCGGGTACGGCGTAAAAGTGAGGCGCTTCTTTTGCGCATGATCGCCGAAAAACTATCCACGTTTGCCTCGGCAAACATGCCAGATGCGCTACAAAAACGCGGCAGTCCCATGAGCCCACTAGTTATATTGTATACAATAAAAAAAAACTCTTCACTAGTGAGCTCTGGCTACCCTACTCACCGCCTGAGAACAGAAGACTAGGTTATTATGGCTGCGATATTCTGTAGGGCGGAGGTACTTCCCCCGTCGGACTGCTCAATAGGTTGGTTGGTTACTTGTATTACCTTGCTCTTTACGTGAGCGACTGCTATCAGACCTTCCAAGTTGCTGTTTGAACTAATTTATAAAGTCAAGCATTCTAAAGGCTCCAACATGTCTGAAGTGTCTACAATCATAAAAACCAATATGTAGGTATCACCGGTTTTATCACTTGTTTTTCTTACAAAAAAAATATGTTTTGCACAATGTAGATACGAGATAAAGTCTTAGATAAAGACTTATTCTTATGTAACAGTGTTTGTAAACAAAAACAAAAGGTAGGTGAGTTAATTCAACTATAAAAATACTATGTTATTGCCTAACATGATAAGAAAGGTGACGTCGAGTGCAAATGAGTGAAATAGGTGGGTTTACATGGAAAGTTACTAGACGATTGCATATGCTATTGTGTAGGTATATTATTTATCGTGTTTATGTGTAGACATGTTGATAAGAATTATTTTAGAATTATGATTAAGATATTGCATGAAACATTGGTGAAACTGCGACATCTAGTGGCGAAACGGCAAACTAACAAATTACCTCCACGGTGCACAAGTACACCACCTGTAAACTTATATAAATGGCATAGGCCACATAGGCATGCCAAGCATATATGCAGATTCCTTTTGGAGATGGAAGATCTGATGGCAAGGCAGTTGCTCATTTAAAAACCTCTGTCTGTTATTAATTTATGCAGTCCCTACTTAGGGGACCTTCTGTCTAAAGTTGTTACGTAATTATTTTACCTAAAATCAAGTTATAATTATCTGGTTCAATAAAGAAAGGCCAAAATAAATTTCAGCGGATGTATTATGTATTCTTTAATGACTTCAATCAAGATTTTGGTTTATTCATAATTTTAGAACGATCTATAAATATAATTCCAAACTCTTGTGGAGTTTTGGCGGGGAAACGAAGAGTAGCACATCGTTGTGCTATTTTTTCCAAAATTACAACAATTTCAAATTACACCAAAATTCGAGTTTTTATGTGTTAAAATGGTGGATTTTTAGTCATAACGAACGTCTTGGATAACATACACAAGTTTTGGAAAATGGCATATTAAAGTTAATTGTGACTTTTCGTTGTTGAGCCAAACCTCCCCAGGGAGCTTCTAGTAAAGGCCCACACTTTACTGAGCCAGCAATCATCTCATTGATCGTCATCATCATCATCATCATCATCGTCATTAATATTATTGTATATTTGTATATCAGTATATCAATTAAGAACGCCTACTCAATTTGCGTTAGCAACGTAAGCTACCATTTTCTCGTGCGTTGACCTTTTGACAGGGTCTAAACCGTCTAAACAATTATCAATCCATTATCATCATCATCAAAAAATGAAGATATATAATATAAATGAAGATGTGACTTAAAGGTCCAGTGACCATGTCATAAGAACTCAAAAATAAAAGTGTTAAAAAAAAAGAAGGTATGTCACTGTCATGTCACAGTCATTTTGACAATTAGCTAAAATTTCAATTAAAATTGTATTTTTCAATATTTACTTAAAAAACCGGCAATATGCGACGAGAATTCATACTAGTATTGTTGGGAATTATTTGTATATCGACTTTCTCGTCTTTGCTCTCGGGATATGTGCAAATAGAGACGGATAAGATACTTTTAGACACCGTAGTCGGAGCAGTAGGGGCAGGCAACTTTTCTTATTGGCAATTAGGTCATACTGGGCCTCTGTTAGTGGAATTGACCTCTCTGTCGGGCGATGCGGACCTTTATGTGTCAGATAGTGTGAGGTTTGTACATATTAACTTTATTCACTACTTAAAATTCGTAAAGCAATCTTGTTAGAAGATTTTGAACTTTTCATAGGTGTAGAAATGAATTTTATATTTTAGGGCATACGTGGTATAAAAGAACCTATTTCTTTTAATGGGTACCTTTTTTACTTCCTACCAAAAATCTGTTGATTTTTATATTAATTGACTCAGGAATCAAACCTGGATATCTCCTAATAAGATATAATGGTGTCTATCGAGGTGGTGCCCAGGCTATAAAACTCAGGGTTCTGTTTCAATTCAAAACTTTTTAAACAGAGCCTAATTAGACTATTTCCTTGTCTAACCCATTTTGCCCCATTATTGGGGTCCACTAAAATTCTTCCATTCCCATTGCAGACATAGAGATTATATCCCTCACTATATAAATGTGACATAACTATTCACTACTGAGTACAAGGGTGTCCTGATATCTACAAATTGTAGATCTTAGTCACTATACCACATTATTTTACAGGCCCAGTTATGAGGTGGATAAAAACAACTTTAGCTCGGTTACCTGTGGCTCCGATATGGTGAACATACCTCCTAGCTTCCCCAGGCCTATTGGTGAGTAAGATTTTGAGGATTCATCCTCAAACATGCAATATTAGTTTCATTTTACTGGAACCAAAAGTACTAGTAATTCCCTTAGCATAAAGTGTTTCATTTAGAGAGAGGTTACAAATAGACAGAATTTCCTTCATGTTACAAATAAAATTTCCTTCAGGTTACAAATAAAATTTCCTTCATGTTACAAATAGAATTTCCTTCAGGTTCCAAATAGCTAAAATTTCATTCAGAAAAAGTTTACAAATAGGCAGAAATTCCTTCAGGTTACAAATAGAATTTCCTTCAGGTTCCAAATACACAGAATTTCGTTCAGAAAGAGGTTACAAGTAGACAAAATTTCCTTCAGGTTACAAATAGAATTTCCTTCAGGTTACAAATAGAATTTTCTTCAGGTTACAAATAGAAATTTCTTCAGGTTACAAATAGAATTTCCTTCAGGTTCCAAATAGACAGAATTTCGTTCAGAAAGAGGTTACAAATAGACAGAATTTCCTTCAGGGGGAATTTTAAATAGACAGAATTTCAATATTATTATAATACTGCTTCAGGTATTGGTGTGTTCGGCCACTGGTCTCACACGCTGTCGGAGTACAGCATCCAGGTGTTTTTGGACACCTCTGCAGTGGTGAATGAAGATAACCTGGCTGCAATGGAGAAGGCACAGAGGGTTGGAGAAACACAAGGTGACAAATAAGTTTTCTTTTACCTTTATTTACCTTTATTATTAAAATCCCAAAGTACAAAATCCTGAAAATTAGATTTTTGGGTTCTGTTGTTGTTTGGGGTTGTGTTCCAAACAAAATTTGGATGGTTGTAAAAGAAATATCCACGAAGACCAATGCGAGAGCTGGGCTCCCGCCTTAGCCTTCTAACCTAATCTATCCAAATCGGATTGCGTCTCAATAAAATACACCATGTGTATGAAAATAAACTATTTTAGACTATAACACAAATACCTTTTTATCCATTCCCCCTGTAAGCAACTCGTTGCATATTCAAATCCCGTTTAAGCATTCCCTTTTTCCAAACCTAATCAATTTGAATGCTTATATTTATACTTTCTCCCCAGGTAGGAGGTAAAAACTCTACTCTGTATGATAAACTGTTTTATCTACTCTGATACTATAATACAAAGCTTATAAAATTTAAATCAAAACTCTTATGACAAACATTACACACAGGCCAAAAAAAAGTTTTATTACGATACAGGTCTTGTATGGACACCTATATCATTATAGTAGTTTTTGATACTGTTGCAGCCGTAGGCGAGTTTTTTATATTATCACACGAGTGTTATAAGACCAAGGTATGTACAGTGTCATACACTACTTTATCTACTCTCATACTATAATACATAAACTAATTTATTTTACAAACACACCAAACTTTTAATTTACATGTAAAATGTTGGCGCCATGGCGCAAACATCGATTGCGCATGCGTGTTTCTTATTTATTCTGAATCCGCGGATTCTTTTTTTAAAGTAGAGGTTCAGTCCAGATGGAGGTTGTATAGGTGTATCGTTATGATTAAAAAGTTATTTAATGATATAGGACAGACTTGTATCGTAATAAAACTTTTTTTTTACAGTGCGTTATGTTTGTCATAAGAGTTTTGATTTCAATTTTATAATCTTTGTATTATAGTATCAGAGTAGATACAATAACTTTTTAATCATAACGATACACCTATACAACCACCATCCGAACTGAACCTCTACTTTAAAAAAAGAATCCGCCGATTCGGAAGATAAAAAAAGAAACACGCATGCGCAATCGATCGATTTTACATTTAAATTAAACAAAGTTTGGTTTTGTTTGTAAAATAAATTAGTTTATGTATTATAGTATGAGAGTAGATAAAGTAGTGTTTGACACTGTACATAACTTGGTCTTATAACACTCGTGTTATAAGAACCCTTATTATGCAACAGTATCATAAACTACTATTAAACTACAACACATAAACCTTTTTCTTTCCAGAAACTGACAAGCGCTCCAAAGAACGTCCAGCGCGCAAGGTGGACGAAGAACCAAAGCCTCGTTTCCTCAAGCTCCTAAACATCCTCGACATGATATTTGAGATGTTTGTCCTCTAGGTCGTGATCCGGCGCTTAAGCCGGCTCCGACAGGGTATGTTCTCTTTTGGCTTCGTCTGGAACCCTAGAGGGGTACAGAACGGACCTTAATTGTGTATTAGACCCTTTTTTTTGGACTCCTAAATGTTCTTTATCGTGGAAACGGTACAGGATGGACCTTAATTTGTGTATAACAACTCTTTTTTGGACTTCCAAATGTGTTTTATCGTGAAAAGTGTACAGGTTGGACCTTAATTTGTGTATTGGACCCCTAAATGTGTTTATCGTGGAAAGGGTGCAGAATGGACTTTAATTTGTGTATAAGACTTTTTTTTACCCCTAAATGTGTTTTATCAAAGTGAAGTGAAGTGAAGAATTTCGTTAAATGGTAGATTTGATGAATGGTTTTGGTCTTCCCAAAGGTGCTGATGAACTTGAATATACTTGCGAACGTTAAGTTTGATTCAGACCAAACAAACATAAAACTAGAGCTGGAAACCGGCAGTCTTTCTTCTTTTATTGTAAACTAAACCTTGTTTTCAGCGTTTACAGCAAAAATAACCTAAGCATGAAGTAAGTGAGCATTCTTAAAATATTCCATAGAATCCATGCGAGCTAAGAACAGCAAAGGAATGTTCTGTTTCTGTGTACAGTAACAGAATTTGATGGATAGCAGATCTCTGTCGGTAACTTAGTGGTTAAGTCGACTTTACGATCGAAAGGTCCCGAGTTCGAATCCTGGCCATTACACTACCGACGTGAACCCTCTCCCAGCACAAGTAATTTAGCTTAGTTGGAGGGGTTAGAGGCAAAGGAGAACGATGTCGATTGCGTTTTGCGGTTTTAATTCGACATAACCAACATATTCCGGCTTCGATCCCTACTATAAAAACAAGTCATTTGAAGGCAAAGAAAGTTATACGGCTATGTGAATCTTCTAGTCCGTTTTTTTAATTCAGATAGTAAATTGACAACTGCAAATGTCAAATTGTGAAATAATGATACCAGCTTTTAGTGCTTAGTGACGCGCTCGAAAGTATTGACAAAGTTTGTGGCCTAGATACAAGTGGTTTGGCTTTATTTTCAACAAATAAGTTAAAATTTAAAAGATTTTTAGTTTCGTACACTATCCATATAAGCTAACTATAAAATAACCTACAAAAATCTGTACTAAATTTAATTTATCGACAACTTTCGATACTGGTGGCACATGACTATTTTTTAATTGCAATAAACCGGCAACACAGGTATTGTCACTTTACTATCTGAATGGCTTAAAGGTCTTGTAACCAAGCCAAAAAACTTAAAAAAAAAATTACTATCTGAAATTAAAAAACAGACTATAGCAGATATTTTTGGTAACAAATTCCGGCCTCTGCTCTAATGAGCCTAATAACTTTAAAAGGGTGAGTGCTATTTATATTCGGTAATCAGGTATTTGATAATTGTGAAGGAATTTGTATTTAGTATGTTATTATTACTCATTATATTAGAACTAGCTGTTGCCCGCGGCTCCGCCCTCGTGGATGTCGGTTATCGCTTAATGTTGAGTCAACATATAGTAGCCTTATACGTGCAGTCTCAATCGGTTTAAAATTGACAAAGTTTCATACAAAATTTCATCCCCTATTTTATCCCCTTGGGGGTAGAATTAATCAAAATCCTTTCTTAGTGGATGCCTACGTCATAACATCTACCTGCATGCCAAATTTCAGCCCGATCCGTCCAGTGGTTTGGACAGTGCGTTGATAGATCACTATGTCAGTCAGTCAGTCACCTTTGAGTTATATATATTTAGATATGTGGCAGATATGCACACTGCTAACATGATGGTGGGTGGTTACTAAGGCCTATGGACGTGTGCAACACCAGGGGCGTCACACTCGTGCTGCGGCCCCTGTAGGAATTTTCTAATGCCCTTCTTGAAGAACCCCATATTGTAGTCGATTGTCTATTGGTCATATCTCCGGTTTTACTCAATCGATTGCGATTTTTATCCAAGCAAGACCTAGTGATTACGTTCATCGCGGCGTGGGGTACCGATACTAAGAAAATATCTTTAGTAATACTCAAAAATCAATAGATGGCACTAGTAGACTCATTTAAAGAAATTAAAAAAGTCAAAACGCTTATTTCACTATTAAGAATCACGTAAATTATTTCAATACTTAAACATGTGATAACGTAAACATATAAGACTCGTTAATAATGTAATAAATAAAGATTTCGTGATAATAATGCTATTTTAGGAAATTTTGCATTAAATCTGTAACTTTAACAATTACCGCAGAATCTGGCAGAATCAATATAGATTAGAATATTTATAGTTTTATTCAGACATATTCAATAATGTGTTTAGTGTATGTTTTATTTTTGATATGTTAATTTTTAATTGTAAAAATCAGAAAAGTTGGCCAAAACAATGTCGCCATCTAGTTACAACTCTTGAAAACAAAAGCTGCCTGCCTGCTTTTCGAAGTTACGAATTTAAATATTTTTCATTTCTGTGTGCATCAGTATAAGAATTATGTTATATGTGATCGCGGACAAACATAAAAGAATTTAATTAACAATAATTGTGTTTAGAATCGTCAATATAACAATCCAAGCAGGTATTTTTCTTAAAAAAAAAATATTATCAGAGTATAGTTGCACATAAATATTAGAGAATAGAACGGCTAAATACGGGAAAAACGTGGCAACTTTTTGGCCAATTCCCGTCCTATGAGTACTTACTTGATCGTAATGCTTACTCGGTACAGTTAAGACTAGCTTGTGAGACGATATTCTTAGCAATCCATGGATTCTCCGTGCGGGTGCCGGGTCCATCGCGTTGCTGAGTTGTGTACATCATCATGTACATCAACACTCACCTTCACTATACCCAAGTTCCCCTCCCTGCTTAACCAAATTTGATGCGATCCTCCTAGTGCCGCTTTAGACATTCGTCCTAGCAATGAGCTCATTGTAGCTCTCGATAGGCCTAGATCTTGAAGTAGGTTGTAGAGAGACTTTGCTGGTATACCTCTCGCTCCCACTTCTACTGCATACAAACTAACCACGTAACCGTTTTTGATTAATTCGTTTGTGAGATCATAGTATTTAGTTTTCTTTAGTGTGTGGTCCTTCGGTATATTTGTTTCCCACGGTACAGTAAGTTCCACAAGGACCACATATTTAATCATTTTTGAATAATGAAATATGTCAGGTCTAGATGACGAAACCCCAACTATGAACTATTTCCAAATTTAGAATAAAAATTGAGAAGTAAATTTGAAAAATAAAGGTATTTCTTATCTCTCGTGAGTATTTATTTACAGTGAAAAAGTCACCACGCGCGACATGCAGGTGAACACTGCGTATGGCTGTTTCATTCTTATATATTTCTATGGTTACAACTTTACTACAAATACTTAATTACATATGCACAGTACGCAGTTTTGGGTGTTATTTGAGGATAGCGCGGGGTGCTATGGCGGTGTAGGAGCTCACATTAACCATGCATAGATTATATCAAACCAATCCGCGTGAACCAGGGCCTCATTTCACTCCGGCACTTGGGGTTAACATATTTGCCGGTAACTGTACCCACTATAATACGCAATTATCTATACATAGGAGGTAGGACACGACGGTATTTTCGTCCAATTGAGCAGTCCGACTGGGGAAGTACCTCCGCCCTACAGAATACCGCGGCCATAATAACCTCGTGTTGTGTTCCCGGCGGTGAGTAGAGTAGACAGAGCTCACTGGAGAGTTTTTGTGCTGTCAGTGGGAGGACCAAAGGCTATTCCTGCTTTGTCTTCTACACTGACGGCACAGAAACTCTGTGTTTACAGGGTCGGCAGCACGAGTGTGACTCCCCTGGAGTTGCACACGTCCATAGGCTACGGTAACCACTTTCCATCAGGTGGACCGTGTGCTTGTCTGCCAACTCAGTTGCATAAAAAGAAAAATAATTATAAAGCTGAAGAGTTCGTTTGTTTCTTTGGTTGATGAAATGAATTGAAAAAATATTTTTGTATTGAATTGTCTGTTTCGTTTATCGTCACGTTTTTACTAAAGGGAGCGGAGCAGTGATTATAAATGTAAAAAAATCCGATAGACATTATATTTGAAGACAAAAAATTACGGGCTCAGAAGAGTTTTGAAATATGCCACGGGCGAGGCCGGGGCGGGTCAGCCAGTGATAATATACATGTCTTTGTATTTATTGGAATTATATGTCTATGTATAATGTGTATAGAGTAAGTTTTTTACCCAAGATACCTCAATCGGTGTAAGACTGGTTGATTTTGTACCCAAAAGTTATCAATAGATTGTTTTTTTTTAATGATTAGCTGCAGACGAAAGACATACATCACATACCAGCCCCTTTAGACAAGTGGCAATTCATTCGACAAAAAAAAATAATTAAGAATAAAACACCCGACTGATGCTGAAATGATCGAAATAAGAATTATAGCAGGCGGTACCCATTAATACTCATCTGGTTTGAGATTTGCAAATGGGTACCGCCTGCTATAAAGCTTGTTTCGATCCTTTCAGCATCAGTCGGTTTTTATTAATTTATTTTATTTCATACTTTTTAGTTATGACATAATTATATATTTTTGTTCTGACCTTCCGCAAAATGTGCCGAATATTAAAATATGGCGCCAAAATCTGCCATTTTTTTTATTACAATATGTATCACTTTCACAGTATTTACGAAGCTAACGACACCAATCAAGCTAAAATTCATAGAGACGTTCAGACTGCAGAGCGTGCCAAACAATTATACATACATATATACTCTCGAAAAACATTACCCTCCTTCTGGCGCAGTCGGGTAAATACGTATCAGTCCCGTACATTCATCATTTTGTTTTACAATACGGCGGCCAACGAAGTATCGCTTGTCTAGAAAGGTAGATTCAAAGGAACAAATTTGTTGCGTTCCAGGGTACGCAACAACTTGTTTCGCACGTGTGTTCCACTAACGAACATCGAACACTCAGTTCGTCAAACATGTTCGGTGGTATGAACGGTGTTTGAATAGTTTTAATAAATGTTACGTAACAAAACTGCTCGTATAAAACTTGGAAGGGTACTGGCGTTTATTTTTTTTTACACAAAATTGTTTCTCATCATCAAGGATTTTGTGAATCACTGTAATCAATAACGACCACTACGAACGGCGCTGAGTTCGCGACTGTTGTGCGCGAATTCAATTCAAACTATGTTCGCGTCCAGGCCCTCAAGTGGCATTTCGTTGGCCGGCGTTCAGTAGAATAGAATCATATTATTCAATACACTCTGTGGAATATAATGACGGATGTATGGGATTTGACGTTTATGACATGCGTTAACGACTGTCATCGCTTGTCATAATAGTATAGGAGCTAGCAACGTTTTCGAGAAAGAATTTCAGGTCATTTGAATTTGTGATATGCCGTCCTTCTTGCTCTTTCGGTTAGAGTCTGGGCTATATTAGTGCGCATCCTAACTGTCCAGGCGATAATTCTGGATTTTAAAAACCTCACAAAATCAGCTGACCTAAAATTCTTACTTTCCAAACGTTGCTAGCTCCCGTACCATATCTATACGTCAAATCCCATACATTTGTTATTCTATTTTGTAACTGCTGGCCAACGAAATGCCAGTTGTCTAGGAGGGCAGTTCGCAGGTACAAACCAAATATTCATGTTTGATGTTTGTGTTCACCGTGTTCGTATTCGTTCGTCTATAATAATATGCGGCTTAATGTTTTAATTTGTTTACACATATATTATTCTAGTCAATAAAATAAGCAATGTATGAACCGAATTTTCGTTTTAATTTGTTTTTACGTTTGGTCCCTTATATTGACTGAAACCGACTGATGGTAAGTATTTTTTAATACGTCAGGAACTCAGGAACAAAAGTGAGTCCGGAGTTTTGGTTTCACTTATACGGTCTTTGACAGACTGTGGCGTCGTGGTTATGAACACGGCCGCTACGCAGGAGGCGCGGGTTTGAACCCCCCTCAGTGCAAATATTTGATGCCGGACTCGTGGTCACACCAAATTGACACACTAGTGTAAGAATCAGGATTTTTTTCTTGCTTGGCCCACCATCAATAATACAACACCGTTTATAGTCACTTGTCATTATTGTATGTATGAATATGGTAGGTATTTGCATTGGTCTGGTCGTGCCTCGGAGAGCACGTCAAGCCGTCGCGTCGGTCCCGGTTACCATACTAACATCTCCTCGTTCCTCGTCCTCCTC
Source organism: Eilema caniola (assembly GCA_949126895.1). Classification (NCBI taxonomy): domain Eukaryota; kingdom Metazoa; phylum Arthropoda; class Insecta; order Lepidoptera; family Erebidae; genus Eilema; species Eilema caniola. The sequence continues at coordinate 1,459,150 of OX421485.1, forward strand.
GTTCGACAATCTGTAGGTGAACCAGGTTGCAAGTGAAGTTGGGCTTGGATTCCATGGAAAAAGAAAGTGCAAGCGATTTTCGACCGTATTGATATGACATAGGTGTCGAGATTTTTTCTTATATTCGTGAGCGTGATCATATATAAGCGTGATCCCGAAAAGACACGTTATTAAGGTCGAAAATCGCTTGCAGTCGCTGTTTTTGCCTCTGTGATCAGATATCGGGCCGGATAAAGTGAAAAACAGATGTTGTGTGAAAACGCTCTTACACATTGTTTTTTTATACCACTTAAGTGACAGTCAAGCACACGGCTAACCTGATGGGAAGTGGTTACCGTAGCCTATGGACCTGCGTGTGCAACGCCAGGGGCGTCACACTCGTGCTGCCGCCGCTGAAGGAACCTCCTAATGCCATTTCTTACTTGAGGGGTAAATAATACAATTTGTCATAATTCCAAGCGTGATTATATTTACAATAGAATGATATACACCACATAACTTAATTTAACATTTAATTTGTAATAGTGACGGTGGATAAATCTCACATTAACCAATAGTACAGCTGCAATAACCCCTAGTACAACTGTAATAACCCCTAGTACAACTGTAAGAACCCCTAGTACAACTGTAATAACCCCTTGTACAACTGTAATAACCCCTAGAGGACAACTGTAAGAACCGCCAACTATAAATACAATCTGCAGGAACCCCTAGTGCATATGGAAGAACACATAATAAAACTTCAACACCCCGATACAATTACGCCTACTAGGGGTTCCGTTGCTTACTACTAGGTAAAGGGTTCCAGTTAATATCCTTTGAGTATGGCACTCAAAAAAACTTCAACCATCCTCCATGAGCGGGTGGCTGGCTGGCGGGTGGAGCTGCTTGTCAACCTAGCAACTACAGGCCGAGGTAGAGGCGCAATACGCACCTCTGCATACCCAGGGGCTAGGTGGGGGACACCGTAGACCCCACACACGAAGAGGGCCAGACCGAGAGGAATGGCTCTGGGTCAGCCGGGGTGCGAGGGATATGTCAAAAGACAACCTCGCCTCCGGTCTAGCACATCGACCCACAGACGGCGTGCGGTTTAGTCGGTTCGAGTCCGACATAACCTCCCCCTTCGGCCCCGAAGGGGGGGTATCCGCGGGGATTTCCCGCACGTAAAAAAAAAAGAAACCCACACACGACGGAGCCCAGCTGGAAAGACATGGCCCTGGGTCGGCCGGGGTGCGAGAGACCTCACCTCCGGCAACTTACGGCCCACAGGCGTGTGTTTTAGTCGGAGGGTTTTGTGCACGTTAAAAATTACCAGCCCCTCTAGACAAGTGGCAATTAAAAGACCGGCGTTCGGTAGAATAACTTCAACTTCTACAAAATAGCCTCTGCAGCAAATCGCCAAAATAAAAATAAAATGTAATATAAAATTATTAATGGCGAAACGCCAATGTCCAGTGTACCAGCCCCTCTTGACAAATGGCAATTCGCTAGCCGGCGTTTGGTGGAATAGAATGACGAATGTATGGGATTTGAGGTAAATGACAGTCAAATACGTCAAATCCTATACATCCGTCATTCTATTCCATCAAACGCCTGCTAGCGAATTGCCACTTGCCTAGAGGAGCAGAGCCACGTTAGCCACGCCAGTAAATTTGTTTCCGTGTGTGCGAATACTGCGAATGAATAGGATTTGATTTTTATGACATGCGTTAGCAACTGTCAAATACGTCAACTCCCATATATTCGACCACAGAGTGTATTGAATAATATGAGATAGAGTGTTAGGTCTATGGTTGGCGATTGCAGTGCCACAAGAGACAAAGTTAAAAAGTTCATAAATATAACCATACCTATAATATAGCGCCAATCATAGAACCTTGCACTAATTTTCTGCCGGAAGAAATCAAAAAATTACAAAAAGAAAAAATATTCACAAAAATTGTGAGAAGCCCAGACATTCGACTTCTATTCCATCAAACGGCGGCCACTTGGCTAAAGAGACGGAAATATTATGGCTTATTAACGACGCGAGTTTGGCAGTATTAACATACGTAATAAATAATAAAAATTTATATAAATATAAAAATTCTAAATCTAAATTGACTAAAACTCAGATCTTATTGTACCCAGGTAATTAATCTTTCTAAAAGGTGCAGATTTGAACCTCGCTAAATACACTACCGACATTGTTTCCTTCTTCCTAAAGCCCCGGGTGCTTTAAGCGGGGCGTGAAAAAGCATCTGATGAGGCCGTCAAGCTGAGTGCCACCTTATTGGTGTGTGTAATGGTGACCCTCTTTCCTGAGACTTTGCCTTCAGTTTAACATCAGGTCACGACGACTTGAATAAGCTGTTGGTCGCAGATGTCATAAGAACATCTATGGCAGTCGTTACGGGTAGTTGGAGCCTTAAAAAGACCAATAACTGGTCTAACTGCAATGCTTCGATTTTGTCTTTAGATTGTGGAGGTCATATGGCAGTCGCGTCACGGAAAATGCAGTTAGACTTGGAAAAACGGACCCCAGACTCCAAGTTGAAAAGCTTCGGATGCGACTGGGATTAACGCTAGGATGAAGATGTTAGAAACTATGGTACAGCAAATAGTAGGTACTGTGCTTAATTAATTTTTTTTTGGTCTACTGGTCTACTGGTATTTTGGTCTACGCGGTCTTCTTAACACTTTTAGCAGACGCTAGCTTTTCTTTACACTCTTGGTATATTCCATCGATGTCAAATGCTGCTTTGACGTTGTCTTTTGAAAATAGGAATCTGTAAAGAGAAAATTAATATTTTTTACACTGGTAAGAAGACTGACCTACAAGTAAGCACTTGATAGTTTCATTTTTTTTAAAGTTTGAGCGTTTTCACACTCATCCGTTATCCGATATCCGACATCCGATATCCGACATCCGATATCCGACATCCGATATCCGATATCCGACATCCGATATCGGTTATCGGAGCCAACACCACTGTTTTAGCTCCGATAACCGATATCGGGCCGGACAATGTGAAAGAAAGATAAGTACATATCTCATACATTTGACTTCCTCCGATATCGGATGTCGGATATCGGATATCGGATATCGGATATCGGATATCGGATATCGAATGTCAGATATCGGATATCGAATGTCGGATATCGGATATCGGATGAGTGTGAAAACGCTCTTATACTGCTTTTGTCACGTTAGGGAAAAATGAGAGTAAATTTTTACGATGTGCACGCACACCGTCACGAATAACCAACACCCTAAATTTAGCTATAGCCAACATTTTAGTTTTTCAAAAGAAATATAGCTTCTATAGCTTCTTCAACGTCACTTGTAAACTGATATGCCTGCTAATTGATGGATGCATGCTTTCCTTTCAGGGTTCAGAGGTCAGATAGCGGTCACACTCATAGACCCCGTATAAAAGCAGAAAATAAAGTGTTGCTAAGTCATGTTTAAACAAATGAATAATTTGATTTGACAATTTTTTATTGTGACTTGTGCAACACCAGGGGCGTCACCCTCGTGCTGCCGACCCTGTAAACACGGAGAGTTTCTGTGCCGTCAGTGTAGAAGACAAAGCAGGGATAGCCTTTGGTCTTCCCACTGACAGCACAAAAACTCTCCAGTGAGCTCTGGCTCCCTACTCACCACCGGGAACACAACACAAGGTTACTATGGCCGCGGTATTCTGAAGGGCGGAGGTACTTCCCCAGACGGACTGCTCAAATGGCCGGGAATACCGTTGTGTCCTACCGCCTACGTACTACATAGACTATCAAATACTGTACTCACTTCTGAAGCTTCCCTGTGTGGTCGGCATGAGGTCTTCTCATCTTCTCCACCCCATCAGAGAACAGGATGACCGTAGGCAACTGTCTGCTCGTAGGTCCGTCCTGTATTCGGTATTTAGAGGCGCAGTCAGGATACCTGGCAAAGAAGAGAGAATAGACATCTTGAATTTGCTTGAAATGAATTTGATTCAGTACATCCTAGCCTCAACCGTGAGGAAAATTTTGTGTTGCTTTAGTCATATCAGCCAACATTTTTTTTTTTTTTTTTTCTTCATCCTAGAGTTAATCCCAGTCGCATCCGGAGCTTATCAACTTGGAGTCTGGGGTCCGCTTTTTACCAGTCTAACTGCGGATTTGGCTAAACTTCGATATTTTACGTGAAGCGACTGCCATATGACCTCGAAATATTGCAGTTAGACCAGTTGTTGGATTTTTGAGGGCTCCAACTACCCGTAACAACTGCCATAGATGTTTGTATGACAACCGAGACCGACGTCTTAACGTGCTCTCCGAGGTACGACCAGACCAATGCAAATACCCATCTAATATACAAAATTCTCGTGTCACAGTTTTCGTTGCAAAACTCCTCCGAAACGGCTCGACCGATTCTCATGAAATTTTGTGGGCATATCGGGTAGGTCTGAGAATCGGCCAACATCTATTTTTCATACCCCGATTCGCGATAACCGACATCCACGCGGGCGGAGCCGCGGGCGACAGCTAGTATTCATATATACGAATATTTGCACTTGAACCCGGCGCGGGTTCGATCCCCGTAGTTTATTAATTACATTTCGCCAATCATAATTTACGGGCGGGTCCATTGCCGTTATGCAACAGCGCTATCCCTTCGTGGCCTTCTACGTGAAGAGATATAGGAGTCGGCTTTACGATCGAGAGGTCCCGAGTTCGAATCGTGGCCATTACACTACCGTTGTAAATCCACTCCTAGCACAAGCAATTTAGCTTAGTTGGAGGGGTTACAGGGAATATTAGTGATTTCGGTTGCTAATAATCATTAAAAAAAAAGAAAAAAAAAGACGAGTTGCCTTTTTTTAACCACGTGTAACCAATATGGCAATTTTCGGCATCGAGTGCGTTGGTGCTTTGAATGAGACCAGGATTACCAGTCAGATCGTCTTCAATATGGCCTCGTATCAAGGAAGTCAATGCGCTCATGTGTGTGTGTTGCACACGTCCATAGGTTGCAGTAACCACTATCCATCAGGAGGGCCGTGAGCTTGTCTGTCACGTAATGACACTAGTAACTATTAAGCTGATGCGTGTGTGTCCTGTGATCTGGAGTTTAGTGGATAGGAGTCGGCTTTAAGATCGAGAGGTCCCGAGTTCGAATCGTGGCCATTACACTACCGTTGTAAACCCACTCCTAGCACAAGCAATTTAGCTTAGTTGGAGGGGTTACAGGGAATATTCGTGATTTCGGTTGCTAATAATCATTAAAAAAAAAGAAAAAAAAAAGACGAGTTGCCTTTTTTTAACCACGTGTAACCAATATGGCAATTTTCGGCATCGAGTGCGTTGGTGCTTTGAATGAGACCAGGATTACCAGTCAGATCGTCTTCAATATGGCCTCGTATCAAGGAAGTCAATGCGCTCATGTGATGCCTCTGGTGTTGCACACGTCCATAGGTTGCAGTAACCACTATCCATCAGGAGGGCCGTGAGCTTGTCTGTCACGTAATGACACTAGTAACTATTAAGCTGATTGTGTTGTGTGTCCTGTGATCTGGAGATTTTGTCGAGTGTGTTTTTAAAACTATTATAACTTGGAATAATTTGTAGAAAAACACTTAATTTGTAGGGGGAATATGTTTCCAGGTTCAATTCACAATCAAACATGGCGTCAATCCCCAAACTCCAAAATGGCCGCTCATATAATATAATGTTGCTAGTTCCTCTGGTGTTGCCAGTTATACATAACAAAAAACATTGACATTTAGTGACAAAACAATGTGTTCCAGTAGTCTGTTCCACTCTCTAACAACACGGTTAGGTAGAGAGTGATTCCGGTGTGTATAAAGGTGATATAAAAAAAAATTACCTGCCAACATCCAGCTTCCCGAACTTCAAATTATCAAGACTATAACTCGCTGACAGCTCCGCAAACACCGTAGCAAAATTCACACAGGCAGGATGCCACGCGGCATAGAGACAGATTATGAATGTGCTGTTCTTGTGGTGTTTTAGCTCATCATCCAAGATCTGGGGGCCTCGGTAGTAGGTCACGTGTTCTGGGCCTTGGTATGTAGGTTCTGGTAGGAGTAGGGACGTTAGGATGACTATAGCACCGTATGGTAGACCGTATCTGAAATGAAAATAAAACATGTCAAAATCTATACTTCAATTTGAATGAATTTTTTAAGCATTTTGCATGTTAAAAATTAAAATTGTTTAAAATAGGAAAAGCTTGAATTGGTCTAGGCGGGGTTTGAATCTTTGCCTTACCAATTCAAATTTCGCCTTCTATATCTGTCTTTGAGGCGACAATGGAGTACTTACCAATATTGTAACGAACTATCGTAACCAATGAATGAATTTACAATCATTTTTAAACATTGGAGAAGGAGAAATTTGGGTTGGTTCGGGCGCGGTCCGGTATTTTAGTGGTCAATGCATTGCGCCTGTAAGGCAAAGATCGCGGATTCAAACCCCGCTTAAACCGATTTAAACTTTTCAATTTTTATCAATCTATACTTCATTGGGTTTGGTACTGAACTAAAGGTACACTATATTGTTTTATTTGAGCTGAGGGTAAGGAGGAGCCATGTACCTTTTTTTTTACGTGCGGGAAATCATCCCCACTGATACCTCTCTCACCCTGCCGTCAATAGTGATATACCAGGTCGCGATTCACGTGAGAATTAACTTTAAGCAGTTTGAGAAGCGAGGCGATGTGCATTCGTATCACACACGGGATCGCGAAAAACTGAAATCGATACCTAGGTCACTGGCAAAACCCGAAAAGACGACTCATGTCATGGGGCCGTTAGTGTACAACAAGTTGCCACCTAACGTGACCTCAGCTCTAACTATAGAGTCCTTTAAACTTCGACTGAAGCGATGGCTATGCGAGCAAGCATTCTACTCATTTGACGAACTGATAACAGTGAAATAAGTATAATTGTTGATAAACTTCAAAACCTTATTGTTAATTAATGGTTATCATGATTGGAATTATGTAAAATATTTAACTTTGACCTTGTACAATTTGACTCCTATTAGAACTTGACATTGTTAGAATTTGAACTATTGACATAATATTATTTTGACTGCACGAAAACCTGTTATGCTACATTGTTGACATTTGTACAATTTTTATTTTTTTATTTTATGTGCGAAAGATTGCAGATGTTTTTCGGACGAGTAAGTTAAATGGTAAACTTGCTGTAACATAATATATGACGTGTAATGATTATCCTTATGAATAAATGAGTTATGAGTTACCCCCACCCCCCCCCCCCTTCGGAGGCGAAGGGGGAGGTTATATCGGACTCGAACCGACTAAACCGCACGCCGTCTGTGGGTCGATGTGCTAGGTCGAAGGTGAGGTTGTCTCGCGACATATCCCTCGCACCCCGGCTGACCCAGGGCCATTCCTCTCGGTCTGTCCGTCCGTCCTCGGGAGGGGGGACCACGCGGTCCCCGTCCCCGACTTGCCCCCGGTCCCCCCCCCGGGGGGGAGGAAGTCGGTATGCGCCCTCCGACGCCCGAGCCGCCTTCGAACGCGGGCAGCGATGTCCGCGAGTCTCTCTCGCTCGCTGCGCCGCGCCCGCTCTGCTGTCTCCTTCACGAGCATGACCTGCTCGCAGGAGGCTCTGGACGCCCACGCATCCGCGCAGCGGACCATCGCCGCGAGCAGGGTGGAGAGCGTGAGCACTCTCACCCCTGGGCCATGTACCTATTTAAGATTATGCGCGGAAAGATCCGAAATTGGACAGTACTGTAGAGGATAAGGAGTTGTAGCAGGTAGACTCAACATTAGCATATTCCATTACATGTTCACCTAATGTAAGGCAGGTAGCTACCAATGTACAACTTAATGGATCAGGGTTGGACCCTGTGGGGACTGCTGTATTTTTGGGTATCACTATTGACTCAAAACTGCAGTGGGGACCGCAGATTGAAAAATTATCAGGCAAATTAAGTTCTGCAGCATATGCAGTAAAAACAATTAGACGGCTTACTGATATTGAGACAGCTAGAATAGTTTATTTTAGTTATTTCCATAGTGTTATGTCATATGGAATTCTTCTCTGGGGTAATTCTGCGGACATTAATACCATCTTTGTATTGCAAAAGAGAGCTGTAAGAGCAATATACCAACTTGGTCCTAGAATGTCTCTAAGAGAAAAGTTCAAAGAAATAAACATTCTTACGGTTATTTCGCAATTTATTTATGAAAATTTACTTTATGTGCATAAAAATATAGACTCCTTTACTAAAAAGAGTGATATACATGGTATAAATACTAGACATAGAGGTAATCTTGTGTTACATACTACTCGTCTCCAAAAAATAAGCAACTCTTTTATGGGGCAATGTATTAGATTCTACAATAAACTTCCCAATGAAATTAGAACATTGTCCATAAATAAATTTAAAACAACAATTAAGGCCAAATTGTGTAGCAGAGCATATTATAATATTTCAGACTATTTGAATGATAAAAATGCTTGGGATTAAGTAGCTCTAAGTCAACACAAGAAAATGATTGTACATACATGACGACGTTTTTTTAAAAAAGGATTCCTACTGAGTTTTTTGGCAGTGTTTCTCAGTAGTTGCCATGTCACGCACTGCACGGTAGGGGAAAAAAATAATGACGATTCCAAACAAATTTAATATTTTTATGGAATAAATGATTTTTTGATTTTGATTTTGATTTTGAAGCGCCTTGCCCCGAGTGAGCCAGTTCATACGTGAAACTTGAGTTAATTGGCCACATATAGTCTCGCTCACAATCTAGATACTAGGTTCTAGATTATTATGTGTTCTATTTATTCAGTTATATTATTAGTGTGTTACAAATAATAAATACTCAAAGTATTCTGCATCTTTTATTTAGTTACGCCCACACAACTGCATAGACTCAACCTTTTATTCATCAAGTATACACATGAAATGGGCCTGCAGGTCCTGGTCTACCTAGTAGTTGGCCAGTTTGAAATGTTGCCAACCTGCAGACTCGATAGGTTAGCAACATTTCAAATTGGCCGGCCGGTATGACAGATTTCACAACAGTAGAGGGAGTTCTGTTAGGAGGTATTTTCTTTTTATACCACTTGTTGGCACAGTTGGCAGACAAGCACACGGCCCACCCGATGGAAAGTGGTTACCATGACCTATGAACATTGCAACACCAAGGGAGTCACACTCGTGCTGCTGACCATGTAAACACAGAGTTTCTGTGCCGTCAGTGTAGAAGACGCAGGAATAGTCTTTGGTCTTCTCACTGACAGCACAAAACCTCTCCAGTGAGCTCTTGCTACACTACTCACTACCGTGAAGACAATACGAGGTTATACTGGAGGTACTTCCCCAGTCGGACTGCTTATTTGGACCCCGAAATACTGTTAAGTCCTACCTACTTGGGAATTGTCGAGTCCTTGTAAGGACAGAAGTAAATTACAGGCTGTTGCCCTAAAGTACAAGCTTTGGATGTCAATGGAACTAATGGTGTGACGATAATGAGCATACAAACACCTACTGAAGGGGTAGGCAGAGGTGAATTAATAAATAAGGGGGCGAGCCTATTGCCGTCAACCCGGCACTCTTGGACTGTATGCTTACTGTCAGATGGAGAAATCCCTGCCCTATCCTTCTAAAGATGTGTGTAAAAAAATTGTGACACTGTTTAGCACATAATGATCAGAGAGAACATCTTCATACATGGTTAATATACGCTAATAGAGCTATGAAAACGTTCTTGACTCTATATTAGAGCCTTCACAAACATATACTCACCTTATATCGGCATAAAACCACAGTATCAGGTTAGCAATCTTCGTATACACGAATGAAGACGATAAGTAATTGACCATAGTCACACTTCCCGCCTTCCTCGTCCTCAACATAATCACTATAATTAAGAAAAATAGGATTTCCGTCTCACGACTGTCCAATTCACACTCGATGTCAGGAAACAAGAAATTGCAGATATAACTAGTTCTCTTACATGTAACGTAAGTTAAACTTAACAGTATGTTAAACCAATAATATGGCTTTAATAACTGCTTCAAATCGCTATGGAAAGCCATGGTATTTTATTAAATTTATACGAAAATTCAGCGTTTCCGAAAGCAATTTCAACCAAATCCTATTTATATAGAAGCAGGAGCTAGTGCTCAGTGACAGCAGGAAAGCCAGATATGTTTTTCTAGGAGTATGAAAGAGACAAGGAAATTGCGTTTAGTGATTGCGGAAAAGTAGTTCACAAATGTCATTATTTTATTAGGCACTTAAATTCCGTTTAGTTAGCAGCGGCAGTAGTCATAAAAATTGTTTTATAGATACTTTTTTCTTTTTTATACCACTTAGGTGGCAGACAAGCACACGGCCCACCTGATGGAAAGTGGTTACCGTGGCCTATGGACGTATGCAACACCAGGGGAGTCACAATCGCACTGCACAGCTTGAGCATGCGTAGGATAAAGTTCTTTTCATACCGCACGGTTCGCACCATTTCTGGTCGCCATGTGTTAAGATGAATACCCTGCGTGCGGTGCGATGATAGAACGTAGCTGTGGGCACTATCCATACTAATCAATACTAATATTATAAATGCGAAAGTAACTCAGAATCTGTACTGTTACGCTTTCAGGTCTAAACCACTGAACCGATTTTAATTAAATTTGGTATAGGGGTAGAACTCGCAGAACTCGAGGTAGAACTAGGTCGCATAAACTGGCACATATTGGGGTTGTCCGAGATCCGAAGACAGGGGGAGGACACGATAACCCTTGAGTCAGGCGACCTGTTCTACTTCAGAGAAGGTGATCTGCTCTCCCAGGGAGGTGTCGGTTTTCTGGTAAAAAAGGACCTCATTGGCAGCGTTGTTGAAGTCGGCAGTGTGTCGAACCGGGTAGCGTACCTGATCCTAAAAATCACGAACAGTCGTTCGCTGAAGGTGATACAGGTATATGCGCCCACCTCGCGCTACGCCGACGAAACCGCCGAGGCTGTTTATGAAGATATTGCCAAGGCAATAAATCACACCGCCAAGGCCACTTACAACGTTGTTATGGGGGATAGATAGATAGATAGATAGATAATACTTTATTGTACACCATAAAATTTACAGTAGAGACAAGTAGGTAGCATGCATACATTGAATGTACAATGGGCGGCCTTATCGCTTGAAGCGATTTCTTCCAGGCAACCTTGGGATGGACAGTAATGTGATAAAACAAAATTATGGTGTAGTTATCATATATTAAACTAGTTATAAGGTGTTCTAAAACAAAAAGAAAGAAAGAGAGAGAAAAGTAAAAAATAAGTAGAAAATAAAATAAATATACCGCTATACGTAACGTATTATAATTAAATAAATATATGTACCACATAAATAGATATGGGTATAAAATAAATAGTTGGTACATACCAGTATGAAGGTTTAATAATAGGTGAGCTTATAAATAGTGAGCTATATAGGTGTACACGATGCTAAGTAGTGGTCCTTTACCATACTTTTAAAGTTATGAAGGGTTTTTGCCCGCCTGATGTTCAGTGGCAGTGCATTCCATAAGCGCACAGCCCTGACAGTGAATGACTTGTCTACAAAGTCAGTAGAATGCATTGGCATTTTCAGCCTAAAATTCTCGGATGACCTCAGGCATCTCGTATGTGTGTCATAAAGGAACTGGAAACGTTCTTTGAGATAAGAGGGAGTGGTGGTATTAAACAATACATTATATAACAATGTTAGAATATGAGCATTCCTGCGAAGCCGAATTGGGAGCCACTTGAGTTGTTTACGAAAATCTGAAACGTGATCATACTTGCGTAGACCAAATATGAATCGTATGCAAAAATTTTGAAGTCGCTCAAGTTTATCTAGTTGTTGCTCTGTGAGATCGGGATAGCTGACATCGGCGTAATCAAGAACGGGATGAAGAAGCGACTTCAATGCCAAATTGCCAAAGTGGGAGTACAGGAACGTGGCGAAACGAGAATCGGACCTTATGGGTTGGGGCGCAGAAATCACAGAGGGCAAATGCTAGTCAACTTCCTCGAATCACAGGGGCTCTTCTTAATGAATAGCTTCTTTAAGAAGAAACCCCACAGGAAGTGGACTTGGCAACGCCGGGACTCTGTGATAAGGAACGAGATAGACTTTTTCATAACGGACAGTAGGCACATATTTAGAGACGTCTCTGTGATCAACAGGTTTAATACCGGAAGCGATCACAGACTTATCCGAGGCTCTCTAAATATCAACATTAGAGCTGAAAGACTCCGAATGATACGGTCTACTCTCCGACCTACGCCGCTCCAAGTAGCTCTAGGATCCGAAAAGTTCCACCTGGAACTTCAAAATCGCTTCGCAAGTCTGGAAACCACCAGCGGCATAGACGAGAGAACCGACACAGTGGTCAAAACATTACAAGAAGTGTCTCGAAAGTTGTTTCCCGGAAAACGCAAACAGCAAGAGTCCAAAATCTCTCCTGAGACTCTTGAACTAATGAGAAAGAGGCGTGAACAACCATCCACACAGTCGTCTTCATCAGATGAAAGGGCCTTAAACAAACGAATTACAAAGCTGATACGACGCGACCTCCGACGCTTTAACACTCGCACCGTCCAGGAGGCGATTGAGCAAAATAGGGGGTCGAAAGTGTTCGCTCAGCAGTTTAGGAGGCCCCATCTGACGAAACTTAAAACTGTGGATGGCAAAATTATTGCCTCAAAGTTCGGGATGCTTGAAGAGATCGAGAAATACTATAGACAGCTGTATGCATCACGGATGAGTAAACCGACGGGACACAGTGATGAAGAAGACCACAGAGCCCCACTCACGCGCCATTACACCGAGGAGATACCCGATGTCGAGCAGTGCGAGATAGAGACGGCTCTCAGGCAACTGAAGAACAACAGGTGTCCTGGTGTTGACGGAATTACTACTGAGCTCCTGAAAGCAGGCAGGATTCCAATCCTCAAAGAGCTAGCAAGTCTTTTTAATTCCGTCATCCAACAGGGTCTAACACCTAGGGCGTGGAGCGAGAGTGCGGTGATACTGTTCTTCAAAAAAGGCGACAAGACCTTGCTGAAGAACTACAGGCCCATCTCGCTCCTGAGCCACGTCTACAAGTTGTTCTCGAGAGTCGTTACAAACCGCCTCGCGGGTAAACTTGACGAGTTCCAGCCACCGGAGCAAGCCGGGTTTCGAACAGGCTATAGCACCGTGGACCACATCCATACTGTTCGGCAGATTGTAGAAAAAAGTCAAGAATACAATCAGCCGCTGTGTATGGCGTTTGTGGACTACGAAAAAGCCTTCGACTCCATCGAAACCTGGGCAGTTCTGGATGCCCTGCAGCGGTGTCGTGTTGATTGGCGATACATTGAGGTGCTGAGATGCCTATATGACACTGCCACAATGTCCGTCCAGCTCCAAGACCAGAAGACGAAACCGATAAGCCTCCAGCGTGGAGTTAGGCAGGGGGATGTTATATCCCCCAAACTATTCACCAATGCATTGGAGGACGTCTTCAAGACTCTGGATTGGACTGGGCGGGGTATCAACATTAACGGAGAGTACATCTCACACCTCCGATTTGCCGATGACATCGTCGTTGTTGCGGAGTCGCTGGAAAAACTGGGCGAGATGCTGCACAGCCTAGATAGAGCTTCTCGACGCGTCGGCCTCGGTGTAAACTTGGATAAAACCAAGATCATGTTCAACGAACATGTTGCACCGAGACCGATTGCCATCGAAGGGGCGACGCTCGAAGTTGTCCAAAAATATGTATACCTGGGCCAGGTTATCCAGCTCGGTAAAAACAACTTCGAGAAAGAACTAGCCAGAAGGATTCAGCTGGGCTGGGCAGCATTTCGCAAACTACGTCGAGTCTTCTCTTCCCCCCTACCGCAATGCCTGAAAACAAAGGTCTTTGACCAGTGCGTCCTACCTGTTATGACTTACGGTGCCGAAACGTGGACACTAACGGTAGGGCTAGTCCATAAACTAAAAGTCGCGCAGCGGGCTATGGAGCGAGCTATGCTTGGAGTTTCTCTGAAGGATAGAATTCGAAACGAGGTGATCCGACAAAGAACCAAAGTTACCGACATAGCTCGCAGAATAAGCAAGCTGAAGTGGCAATGGGCTGGCCACGTCTGTCGAAGGACCGATGGCCGTTGGAGCAGACGAGTCCTAGAGTGGAGACCGCGAGAAGGCAAACGAAGGGTAGGACGCCCCCTAGCCAGATGGACCGATGACCTGAAAAAGGTGGCTGGGACGGACTGGATGCGGAAGGCGGAGGATCGTACGAAATGGCGCACATTGGGGGAGGCCTATGTCCAGCAGTGGGCTAATTGATTGATAGGGGTAGATTAGACCTTGAGAAAGGCTATGTTTGGTCGCGATAATCGACATCCACGCGGGCGGAGCCGCGGACAAAAGCTAGTATTTTATATGCGATAGTAACTATCTGCCTGTTCTAAACCACTCAACCGATATTGATGAAATTTGGTACAGATATGGATTAGAGCATGAGAATGGAAATAGGCTACCTTTTATCGCGAAAAAAGGGGTAGAAGGAAAGAATAAAGCTATAGGATGAAAGTTATTTTGAAAGTTTGTCATTTTCTAAGATATTCTCATGAAATTTGGTATAGAAATATATTAGAGCTTAGGAACGGAAATAATCTACCTTTTATTGCGAACAAGGGAGTATAAGAGGGGAGGGGGCTGATAGGGTTGGAGGATGAAAGTTTGTCATTTTTGAAGAAACCCTGATAAAAATTTTCATAGAGATGGATTAGAGATTGGAAATGTGTATGGCTACCTTTTATCATGAAAAGGGCGATAGAGGAATAGGGTTATAGGGCTAGGGTATGAAAGTTTGTCGATTTTGAAAATGTCCTGATGAAATTTGGTACAGACATGTATTAGAGATTGGAAACGGACTAGGCTACCTTTTAAAGCGAAAAAAGAGATTAAAGGGGATGAAAGTTAGAATAAAAGTTTGTTATTTTGAAAATATTCTGATGAAATTTGGTACAGAGATTGATTCCAAGCTTTAAGAGTGCTTGCAGTCTCTGGCTTCCCTGCGCGGATCATCTGAAGTGAAGCAAAGCTGCCTCCACCCGTCCCAGCCGACTTGTAGTGCCGAACATGCCGCCACTAATGTGGCCGCGGTGGTTCAGGCCACGTGCGCCCAGTTGAGGTTGCGGTTCGAGGTGCCGAGAGGCGCTTCCACCGTTATGTTGTATTCATCCTTGTATTCGATTCATCATCATCATCCTAGCGATTTCCCAGTTGCATCCAGTTTGCAGTTAGGAACTCGGATTTCGCTTCTTGTTTTTGGTAGGGCTACTTAACCGCGAGCGACTGTATTAACCATCCAACCCTGAGAGTAAAGTTAGCGCCAGAGGATTATCCGTCAATCTGTAGATGTACTGGCTTGCAGTTAGTCACTTCGTGAAAGACAAGCACACGGCTCACCTCATGATGCGCGGTTACCGTGGCCGATGGACGTGTTCAACACCAGAGACGTTACATTCGCACTGCCGATCTTTTAGGAACCTTCTAATTCTTGAAGGACTCGTTATTGTAGACGCATGGATAAACCACAGCAGCTTGATCGTTCTTCACGCTGAGCGTTCAACGCCGCTTGGACGCATATTTCTCCCTCAGGGGTAGACAGAAAGCCTAACATCAGCGCCCGTCCCTAGCCACAAGCTTTCTCTACTTTTCAGCAAAATGAATACACAGTATATAAAAATACGTTTATTTTCTTTTCAAGTCTTAAATCATAGTACCTACATTGCTTTTTGAATCATACTTTATAACTATATTATAATATTTTACTAGAAGGTCACTTATATAGCAACAACTTTGGATAACCAGATATTTTATAAAATACTAGCCGGGTTTTACCGTTCTGTGGCATCCCTGGCAACCCTACATCACCCCTTTAAGCCATAATAAATGGCTTTAGTCGCATAATGCCCAATTCGCAAAATGCCTACCGTGTCTCAAAAGGACTAATTCGCGAAAGGACAATCGCAAAAGGAATAACACTTGATTATCTTAGATTTCGCAATCCGACTTGGTTAGGTTAGGTTAGTAGAAGGTTAGTAGAATAATGTTAGTCCTTTTAAGAATTTGTCCTTTCGCGAATTAGTCCTTTTGAGACACGGTAGGCATTTTGTGAATTGGGCATTATGCGACTAAACGAATAAATGCCCGTATTTCTCAAATACTGTATTGGAATCTGTCGGATTTATTTGCTGCTTGGCATGGATCCATCTGGTGACGGGGAAAGAATACAAGTATCACCACCCCATCTCATCCGAAGGGTGTCGCAAGTGTTGTCTCTTACGAAAACACGAAGACGATGTCACTGCGAGAGAACGAAAACTCGAAATAAAACCCTGTACCAACCTGTCTGGCCAACGTGGAAACAGTAGACCATATTTCCAGCTGTGCAGTTCTCTAAGAAACCCTATAAGGATCCTCCGTTGTTACGGACTCCGTTGAACTGAGTGACGTCAATGGGGATCGATGAATGACAATTTCTATCAAGGCTGTCTCAGCCCTGTGCTCGACGCTCTATGCTTACAGAATTATAGTTATACACCGGAGGATCTTATGACTGTCTCAGAGGACGCAATCCAGCAGCAGGGAAAACAGAATTTAAGAGGAGAAGTGCCGTCGATTCGACAGAACAAGATTGGCAATAGACAGGAACTAAACACCCTTGGCTTTTAAATAACCGTAGAATCACCACGACAAGATGGCTTCCGGTGTCCTATGTGCTTTTTCCATATGCTTCTTAAGCTCATGTTTTCTAACAAAACTGGCAGAACACTTCAAACATGGTAGCCTATAACCTTTATTGTGTCTCCGCTTAGCATGTTCCGATCTACGAGACGCGGAAATGAATTTTTCGCCGCAATCCTCACATTCATAAGGCCTTTCGCCTGTATGCCTTCGTCTGTGATAAACAGCGGCCATTTTGGATACTAGTTTCGTGCCACAGATATCGCATTCGAAATTCCGAACCCGCGTATGGACAACAGTATGTTCGGCCAATCGAGCAGGAGTATAGAACCTCTTTCCACACCACTGACACTGATGAGGTCTTATATTCATATGGATCCAAATTATATGGTTTTTGAGTTGTGGTCTAGAGTTATAAGTTTTGCCGCAATGGTCGCAAGTAAACTGAGCTGGGTCTCGGATGTTTGATCGTCGATTTCTGGGGTAACTTTGAGCGTTAGGTTTAGCGTCAGGCTCGCATTGAGACCGATGCTCTCTATAGCAACCTCGGTTAGTGAACTGTACCCCGCAAGCCCGACATGTCCTCACAGCGTGCATTTGTGAGTGAGTTTCAAAAGAAGCCTGTCTAGGAAA
Source organism: Eilema caniola (assembly GCA_949126895.1). Lineage (NCBI taxonomy): Eukaryota > Metazoa > Arthropoda > Insecta > Lepidoptera > Erebidae > Eilema > Eilema caniola. Next base: position 1,476,536 of record OX421485.1, read on the forward strand.
GGTCCTTCCGCAATCTGAACACGTTAAAGCACCTGCTCTATGAGACTTTTTAACGTGTTTTTTCAACTGTATCTCATTAGAGAATAATATTGGACACTGTTTACATAAAAATGCTGTTTCATTGTGGACAGAAGATAAGTGGTCTTTCATGTCTTTGCCTCTAACGACTACGGAGCCACAAATTTGGCAAGCTTCTTTGTGTCCACTGTTTTTTAAATGCATGTTTAGGAAATATGGACTTAGGAACGTCTTTCCACAGTCTGGGCAGTTACATGAAGGTCCTGATCGTGCACCTCTAGGTTTTCTTTCAATTGGTTTCTTGGAAGCGCGGTTCTTTAACCTATTTAGAATGGATCTAGCGTCTCCTTGAGTATAGTCTTTGAAAGTCTGTATTGATAGGTCGTTAGGTTTTATGAAGGCGCAAAGCGATTTCATGGGAGGTATGGCGGTATATGGTAGAACGGAGAGACTTTGGATGGCTTTCCACCAGGTTTTCTGTGCATTTTTGACGAACAGGCGAAACTCTTGCGCAGCTAGAGCCGTGCTGGCGCATGATACGCAGGCGCCGACAGGTATTAACGACTCTTCTTTTATCTGCAAGAGAGGGTGTAGATGATAGTACTTCTAAAGTATTCCATATGTATTATAAAACTTGCTAACTTAACGTAAAACATATTGAAGTATCAATTAAACATTGTTTACCAGAAACAATAAGTAAAATTTGGGTAAAATTCATATATTATCAGTGGGCCGAGCCAATTTGTAAGATTTTGTAGGGCAATTAGATTAGTTACTTGTCTTCAAGATTAATTTCACCCGATTGTTATTGATGTAGATGGGAGCCTTCCCTAGTGATGGAACCAGACAACTGTCCTATCGCCGACTATCAATGTCAATCCATGATACTACAGTAGCATTCGACAACTCTTTGGTGAAATTTCCCAAATGGGGGCCTTCATTTACTCTTTCAACATAAGATCGAGGTGTAATAGATGCCTAGAGCTTCTACAGTCACCCTAGCTGAGTTTAAGACTAAATTTTAGTCGCTTCATACGTTACTGGCCTAAAAATTAATATTATATTTTGATTTGGTCATTTAAGCTTTTGTAAGATTGAATAGAGAATTTCATAGAAACGAGACTGTACTAGGTATAATTTTTGATTGGTTTAACCATAATTTGTTTATTTTCCAATACATCTAAATTACAATAACCGATTAGACTTAAAATTGCCGTTTAATAGTATTGCGCAGTCTTTTCGTAATGGGGTTTATTTCCCTTTTAGCAGGCATCACTTCTACCACAGAATAATGAACTGTTAAATAATGCTTCTTAAGTTCACACGGTCGAACAAAACGAGCCGAACACTGTTCGCATGCATGTGGCATTTCTTTAGAACCTCTGTGGCGTCTCTTCATGTGATCCAGTCTTCTGGATGAGGATAGGAACCTGTCTCCGCAGAATTCACACTCATAAGGCCTCTCTCCTGTATGTATTCTTTGATGTAGCTGATACCCAAGCTCAGTTCGTAACTTCGCTCCACAAAAACACTGGAATATTTTTCGTTCCGTCTTATGAATTTTCTCGTGCGACCTCAAATGTCCAAGCGTGGATGTTCTCTTCCCGCAAGTTTGGCAAACGTACGGAAGGACATTAAGATGTTTTTGGATGATATGAATTCGTAGCGACGGTTTCCTACTGTAGGTTACCCCACAGAGATCACAGGCAAAACTTTTAAATGTTGTACTGTCGACAGTTTTGCATTGTTTTTGATGGTACTTGTAACATTTTATGTTTTCGAAACATTGGCCACACGACTTACAATGGAACAGCGAATGCGCATATAAATGTGCTCTTAGAGCTCTTGCGTTACTGAATCCAAAGCCGCAGACGCTGCAGGTGTGACTATTCTCTCCGTGCGAATCTTTTAGGTGACTTTTTAAAAGATATTCATCTATGAACAACTTGTGGCAAACACTGCAATCGGTCATTACAATATCGTGTTCAACAGACATGTGTCTAACCATCTTTTTCTTGGATATAACTATTCCACATTTAGTGCAAGCTCGCTTCTCTGTATTTCTTAAATGGTAGTTCAGATAATCTGGAATGGAGAACACCTTTCCACAATCAGGGCATTTGCAGGTTGCAGTTGGATCGTGAACGCGCTTATGCCGTCGCGGTTTTTCTGGCTTATCGTTATAACTCATATTTAACCTCTCGAGGGCTGCTTTCTTAGTAGGCACATTGTCTATTTGATCCTTTATTATAGTTTTTTGATCGTTATAAAAGATAAAATAAGCCTTGTCCTCTTTAGTGGCCGGGTGGATTTGTGCGAGGTAGGACGTCCCTTCGATCCAGTGCTGCGTCGACTGCGTGCAAAGGTTCTTGAAGTTTATCGCCGCTATGGTAGCTTCGAAACAGGAGCGGCACGTCCCGGGGGGGAGAGCGGCGTCCATCTCCATCTGAAACGACGGTTTCAATCAGTCCGCTCCTCTTGGTTCAGTCTTGTGGTAACTTTAGAAATACTTTGCTTGGTTATTCAGTTAGAAGTATTTAACTCCAATATCGTGGATAAATTTTAACTTAATAGGTTGATATTGAATATTTAGATTTTTGATCATTTAGATATGCGTCTAATAAGCAGTAGTTATGATTGTATTGTCTATTAGCAACACGACACCATCGTTATGCACTTTGGGCATATCTATTTCTTAAAAAGTGATTTTAATTTGTCCTGGCTAAGGCCGAGGCGAGAGTGGCCTCAAATTGGGTTGTATCTCCGATAGGTCTTTTGATAACCGGTGGCGACATTTGAAACAAACAAAGACATCGCTCACCCAGCAGTATAATGACACATCTACCTTTTTCTTATTTTACAGAAATGAGGGTCAAAGATTTTACAAATGTTTGAAACGACGATATGAGTTCATTTTACATTTTATCACGGATTTTATGGTTTTAGCAATTAAAATAGACCTTAATAGATACTTAGGGATAAAAAATTCCACTTCAGGTTTCCAGGAGTTACTTCATAACAGTCAAAGAAGAAGAAGAGCCGTGCAATTGTGCCGTTATACTTTTAACAACTCTCAAAAATGTCATATATGCCCCCAAAGACATAATTATACAGGATGTGAAAACCATGAAATAAAGACAATTGGTTAATAGAAAACAAAAGTTTTTATTTGAAACCAACATACATTAAAAAGTTTAACAAAAATATTACAATAACCTATATTTGGCTCGTGAATCGTTGAGAAATAGTCATCATCAAACTATAACAAATAAAATAAAGTATAATCACGTATCTTCTCTTAATTGTAAAGGTAGGTAATCATCATACATTTTTAAAATTATGGTGAGATAATTATATGAGTTACTCTTCATCCTAAAAACAAAAGCACATAAAAACATGGCAGTTTAAGTTTAGATAAAGGTACAATAATGAAATCCAGATTCAAATCAAGTCTTACCTTATCATTCCGAAATTTTAAGGAAGTTTACTTTACCTTTAAGTACCTTTATTAATTGACTAAGCAGTAAACAAAACTATAAGCATATTAGGTAATATTAGGAACTTGCACAGTAGGTTCATGATTTTGTCCTTTACTATTCGACACGGACCTTTTTCTCTGTGAAGTTAACAGCTGGATGAATTTGTGCATGAAAAACTCACGCTTGTAACGCTTGTGATGCATAACTTCGCCTTTTTGAACTCTGTTTAAATACCTACGTAAAGCTTTTAAACGCGAGTATTCCATGCGCAAATCTAACCCACAGCTAACTACAGAGAGACAAAGATCCTTGGCGAATAGTTACGTAGGTATAATTAGTAACGAAGATTTAAACAGGTATTTTCTTTCATTACCTACTTAATAAGAATAAAATACGAGTATGAATATAATTAATAAGAAAAGGTAGGTATTTCTTATACTTATTTATAGATTATTATAAAATCCTTCATAATAGCTGGGCACTATGTTAGAACGAAGTAATTGTAACAAATCGTTTTTCTTTGAATCAGAAATATTCATTTTTGAATCATAAGCTGCTTTTAAATTAATTTGTGATGGTTGCTTTCTTTTTCGTCGTACCAATTTAAGCTTAGCCTGGACCCATTCTCCTTCAAAAGATGTTTTAAATTCATAGAAGTCACTGTTTTTAGTAAATTTAATCATTGTTAACGCAGTCAGTTTTATTATATCCCCATTAGTGTCTTTCTGGTAATTAATGGCTTGCTCTTCAGCCAGTGCTTTCAAGTCATAAAAGTTACTGAAATGCATCTCATGAACAATGAAAGGGTTTCCTCTTTTTTTAGCATCTCGTATCAAATTAACATATTGATCTGGTACGTAGATAGGTCCAGACTTCTTAGCCCTTTTTATTGATTTTTCAATCAGAGAATGGGCATTATCACCTTCATTTTGACTATGGCCGCTGATTAAAAACTTATGGCAGACAGAATTTATAGCTAAATTTTCGACAGCATAATAATACATGCTGAACACATATCTAAAAATAAAAGCACATTCATTAGAAATTATAATAAAGTTAAGAATTATATCAAAATATTCTCTGTCAAAAATTTGGTACGTACCGATTTTTTTGTTGGCCACAACAATTATCACTGTAGAAAATAACATCAGAATTTGGATGCTCTTCAGCAACTTTCTCTAGAAACTTGTAGACGCAAGTTCCTATTTCTGTAGAACCTTTAGAACCCAAGCCCTCGTGCCAAAAGTAACAAGTAGTTGAATCCGTTTTAATATTTGTTATCTGAAATAAAGTTAATGTTATTTTTAGTAGGTAATATTAAACAGTCAAGTGTTAAATGCGTTACTAATAGTCATCTTACAGTAAAATTATAGCAATTTAATTTGGATCTGTAGTAAAATGCTGATGAGTTGCCGATTGGCACAGGTAACTGTGCTTGTAAGTCATATATGGCCACTATGACTTTGCTTTGTGGTTCTCGAGAAAGTGCAATATCTGCTGCTTTTTCTGTACGACTTAACACCTTTTCTCTTTGGTGGTTCATATACTGGTCTTCTAGTTCTGTTTTCTTATCACCTTCTGCATTTTTGTAAGATTCGCAAAAATTGCATTGGTCTTTTTTTGGTATAAAAAACGATATATTGAACTCCCTGTTAAAAATCTGACTGTAAATGAACAATGTAGCTGCTTCTTTACCGGCACTTCGGCGTTGGCATTCGTAGTCGCGATGTAAGGCAGCCAAGGTAAGTCCACCATCAATAAATTCGCGACTGGTATTAGCACGTAAATAATGGCTTTCAACTCGTGGGACTGAATTGATATGCTGGCGAACTGATTCTAGTACTTCTGGATTCGATTTCGGTTGTTTACCGTGTTTACCCCTTTGATCGGTCGGCGCGATTCCACAATCAGAAGATTTTGCTTCAATAATTGTACGGAGCGTCCGTTGTGCTATCCCAAGGGTATTTAGTAAAAATGTCTTACATATTCTTCGGGTCTGACCATTTTTCACAAAAGAAAACCAACTATTGGGTGTTCTTGGTTTTGCTACATTTTTTACACGACGGCATACTATGTTTTGAATGTTAATGCAAGAGCTAAGAAAGTCTCTTTGACGTTGTAAAGATCCTAAGGACCAATAGGTATTAAATATTTGTTGACGTTCATCTCTTGTAAATTTATCGCAACATAAAAACTTGCAATTATGGCACGGAGGTCTCATCTTTTTGGCTTCTATTTTGTTGCCTTTCTTAGATACATAATCTTTACCTGAATTTTTTAACGTTTTCCTGACATTTTCTTTCCACTTGTTTTGGTTTCTCACTCTTTTCTTTCCTCTTTTGTTCTTAGAAGTTGCACTGGTTAAAGAAACTATAGATGAACTCGTAGATGACGATCTGTCACGCCTTGGATGTGATGTCGGTGGATAATATTCACTGCCACTATCTGCAGAAAAGTCTGAACCTTCGTTCAAGCAAACAAAAGGAGAACTTGGCTTCTGATTTTCTTTACCTAGAATTAAGATTAAATAATATTGAGAACTGTTGGTTACTACTGATTGGAACTAAAGAAAAATTGAAAATTATGCTTACCAAACTCAGCAGAATCATGGTCTTTGGTATTTCTACCTATCGCATCAGAACCTTCTTGGAAATATGAAGAGATTTGCATATCCAATTGTTGATTAAGCACATTTTCATTGTTATTTGTTTGAAGTATCGAAGGAGATGGTATTGCTCGTTCAGCATTACCTGTTCAACATAATTTTATTGTATCTAATAGTCCAAGAATTTTAATAATCAATATAAACAATAAATTATTAACCTTCATCAATTATTTCTTCAAACTGCACTATATTTTCATCAGTAGTTTGTTTATCTGTCATGTTAGTATCGAGAATATGAATCAATTTCTCAGGTACAGGCATACCAAGTGCTTCATAATCAAAATTATTTGCTCTTCTTAACTGTTCTATATGGGTATCATCCGGCAAAGAATCTGCAAAGTAAAATTTCCTTAACTAAATAAAAATGTAGCTAGAGATCTTACATTCAACACTTGCGCGAGTCTTTCAATTTCAAGTGTCAAGTAATATTAAGAAATTGTAAAAACATTGCTATAAAATCTAAAAAAAAAAACGTTTTCAGAATTTTTTGCTGTTCTTAAACCGAAAATAATTATGGTATTTAATTAATACGTACCTCCTTTCTCGGATTTACTAGACGTTGAAGAACTACTGGATGAATTACTTGATGAAGACGTTGAGCTGCTATTAGAACCACTACTACTCGATGATGAGTCACTGCTCGATGAGGATATAGAACGTTTTCGCTTTTGTGGCACTACTGATTGATCATCTTCTTTGGTACCTAAAGTATAATTATTTTAATTCAATAACAATCTTCTGCTATCTTCTAAATACGTAGGAATTATTATTAGACTAAGTACATAAATACAATTTATAAAACATATTCACAGTACCTTCGCAAATAGCATCTATTTCCTGCACATTAATAGTATCAGAAGTATTGCTGTTCAAAGGAGATATTGAAACTTCCGTCAAATCTTTACTGGTTGAAGCCATAGGTTCAATTTTATCGACTGTCTTTGATGATGCTGTTTTCCCTATAAAAATATTTGATTATAAGCAATGTATAGATAGCACGATGTATTAATTATAATAATATGTTGTAAATATAACCTTTGTTTAATTTTAATGTCCAAAATGAAATGATAATAAAAAAAAATATTTAGGATACATACCGCTTATTTTTAAGTCAGGATTGGTTTTAGAAAAAGGTGCTGCAGTCAAACCTTTTTTTCCTAATTGTACCAATCGCTCCATTCGGTTCGCCATTAGTACAATAAGTAGGTATATCAAACGTCTTATTTGTTTTTCTAAAAAGTTGAAGTGACATTTAAACGAATGATTTTGATAAGCACAAAGATTAGGGAGCAGGTCGGCCCACTCTAAAACTGCTACTTTGGGCTTCTAACGCATTTTAACATTTATAATGATTACTTGATTAGTTAGACCGAGTCTAAGAGTAGACCAACCTGCCTTCTAACCCATATATAAAAACACTAATCAAACTCACGACATAAGTACCAATAACATTTACGTAATCTAATTCAAACGGCACATCTGTCAAATAAGTCGTTGTTTTACCATGTGAATTATATTAAATAAAATAGCTATGTCACATTTGTCAAATGTGCCGTTTTTCTACTTATTTACTAAGTTAATAAATTATCACATTTGCCACTTACGCCAACACAGATTTAGAAGCGATTGCACGTCGCGGAGCGCCCCGCACAACTGACAAATGAGCCGTTGTTATGCGCAGAAGCGGGGGGAACGTACCAAGTGCTACAATGACACTGAACGCCATCTCTCAATAAATAGGAAAACTAACACCGTGCCGTTTTACCGCTTTATAAATTATCCACTTTTAAACACTTAGGCCGTAAAAACTCAATTTCGCTTTTTTTGTAGATGTGCCATTATACTGCTTGATGAGCGACATGGCCAGGTAGACCATTATTGGTCAATAAAAAATGAATTAATTTGTAACTTTATTAGAAAATCATACAATATTTACATAATAACATAAACAATGTTTAATTACCTCACTAAAATATGACTATCAGAAATGTATTCGAAAACAGAAGAACTTAGGGCTACTCTTAAAGGATTCAGCTTTTCGTAAGTATAGTTTTCGACAAAAATCTTGAACCCACGATCTTTTTCAAGATCGTGATTATGCTAAGTGGCCAACCAAAAAGCCAATGAAAAGACAGATCTAAGTGAGTAGTTTGATATGATCCATAATATTTTTTTGAATGGCGCACCTCTGTCTAAAAAACGCGCTTGGAGCAGGATTCATCAATTCTGCAGTTCAACCTCGAAATTAAATTATCTGTTACATCTTCGCGCGTAATTTTCATTGTAACTAAAATTGAGAGTCATTAGGCCATAATCCTGACTTAGACATGATGGGCGTTTCAAGAGAACTTAAAACCCTTCGCGAACCTTGTGTAGAACTCTCGATAAAGACATAATAGGTGAAATGAGAAATAATAATAAATAAGTTCAAATTATAGCTCGTTTTTGAAGATTTAACTAAATAATTGAACCCTTAGTCTTTTCAGATCAAAAATTAGGATTAAACAATTTTGGACCTACAGAGTACTTATTTTAAAATATCGATTCTTAGGGCCATAACTAACGCGTTGTCAATAGCTCACAGCGATGTTAGGGATATGATCTGAAAAAGGACCAATACCTGAGTATGCTCGATACGCTTTTCGATACCATAGCTCAAAAAACATGGAGGACCGTCTCGATGACGCGGCTTTTCGAAAGTTGTATGCCCAAGTACGTGTGGACAGCGCACGCATTTCTGGGTAGCTGCTAGATGGACCCTGCCACATAGTAGCTAGCCAGACATGCATTGTAATGTTTATTATTATGATAATTTACGAACTAATTGGACATTGGAATTCTATTTGTCATCCACAAGCTCTCTTGTAATTACAAATTCAAACTTCACGCCCGTATTGTCGCTATTTTCATGTTTAATCTTTGTATGTCTCTGATAACCTCGTCTAGAGCTGTATTTCGCGCCACAGAAACAGACATATCTATCTGGAACTTTGTTGTGCGTGTGTGCATGTTCGATCAAATGAGCTCGACTTGATAATTTCTTACCACATTTGTCGCATTGAAACTGCCATCCAACAGTGTGCGTATAGTTTATATGCATTCGAAGGACATTTTTTCGATTATACTCTTTATTACAATAATCACAAATGTATTTAGTCTTTGTTTTCTTATGTTGAGAACACTTTTTCTTGTGATTGAAATAGCAAGTACGATTCGGTAGCCATTTGCCGCAAGCACAAGTTATAGGTTTATGTTTATTCATATGTGTATTTAGATATACAGGATTTTTGAAAGATTTGTGACATTCAATGCATTCCATGGGACCATTTTGGTGTTTAAGTTGATGTGATATAGAAGTTGATTCTCTTTCAAATGTTTCGAAGCAGATATGGCAGGAATATACGTTCAAATCGTGAGATTTACAATGTTCCCTGTATAAAGCTACATCGACGATATCGTAGCATATTACACACATTTTCTTTTTTAGATTCCCTATATGTTTATTGAATTTGAAGATATCAGAAAATTGGGCACGGCATTCGGGACATTTCATTTTGTTATCACTCGAAATACTTTTTTTTGAACGAATTTTGTAGTTCGTTTGCCGGTATAAACGAATTTTGAACTGTTTTAAAGCATCTTGATGAGTTTTTATCTTGCCTACCGGACATCGTACAGTATCTGTGAATGTTTCAATATTATTCTTAACAAGAATATACGCATTTTTAGTTTTGTTTGGAATAGTAAATTTAAGCAAATAATCTGTGATTTCATTCCATCGTTTAGCTGAGGTTCTGCATAACGTGATGAAGGGTAGCATTGCTTTTAGATCGTGTTTGCACCGGCCGCAGAGTTTCTTGGGCATCGGTGATGTATCCTCGACCTAAAACAATTACGGGTCTTCAGTGCTTCGAAAGAAATTCACTGATGTTTTAATAACGGTTGGATGTTTAAAAAGATTGAGGGTAGGTCGATTTGTCCTGAATGTATACATAGCGCTCAACGCTTGTACTATTTCGTAAAATGATATTGTAAATCGCTGAAAAGTTTTGAATGCCAAAGAATGCAATACAACGGATATTTAAGTCTATGGGTCTCAGTTTAACAAAGTATTACAATAATTTATTCAGGAGCATTCAAAATTTCTTGATGCTTTCTGCTATGATGTAGCAATCCCCGAACACTGCTAAATTTTTGATGACATATGTTACAGCTAAATAGCAACGGCTCCTTTCCTCCACCATGCACGTTGGCAATATGCCTTCTTAAACGGTAGGGTAGTCTGAATCTTGCTGAACAGAATTCACAAGCGTGTTTTAAAACAACTTCTGTCACTTGGTGGCACTTTCGTACATGTTCTGACCGCCTGGACGATGCCGTGAAAGATTCTCCACAGAATTTACATATGAAAGGTCTTTCTCCGGTATGGAGACGTAAATGTTGCTCATAGCCTACTTTCGATTTTAGCACTACACCACAATGACCACACTCATAAGTCTCCGTTGCCTGGTGTCTTTTAACATGGGTAGGCATCCGTGCTGATGCAAGTAATTTTCCACAGTATACACAAGGACAGTGAGTGTTCTTCAAATGAACTATTTGTATATGGGCTGCCACAAATCTCTTCCCGGAAAATTTCTTGTTGCAGTAGTCACATATACACTCAGTATTCCTACTCCCTCTCATTCCAACTTGGATATTTTTATTTTTCTTTTTAACTGTTACTGTTGTTTTAGTTTTGGTTTTATGAGTGTCAGAACGGTCTCTATCTAAATTGCAACAGCATTTCACATGGTAGTAATAGCATTTCTGGTTTCTAAATAGCTCGTCGCAACCAGGGCAATGTTTTGGTGTGTGAACGGAAAGATGAGCATAGTAAGCATAAGTATTATGGAAGTTACGTCCGCACTCCCCACATGTGCACGCCCCAGAAGCATGTGCTTTGCTCAAATGTTCCTTATACTGTTGTCTTGTATGGAACATAGCGGGACATTTCTTACAATCGTGAGGCTCTCTATAATGTTTATTTATCATATGTTTCACGAGATCATCTCTAGACATAATTTTGGCACAAATATGACAGGCACGTATATTATCAGATGACTCTTTCAAATGCTGACTTAAATGTACGGCATACAGAAATGATTTGGCACAAAATGGGCATTTACATTTCTTACGTATAACATCATCGTCTCCAGTTTCAATTTTAAAATTAGTTACTTTATTTTCTTTAACCAAATCATTGGTTATAGATATTGTATCATCTGTTAGTACAGCAATAATTTTATTGCTTCCGTCGGTTTCAATCGGTAAATTGCTTAGAAGTTCAATAGTTATGTCCCACTGTCTTGTTGCTTGTCTGCATAATGATCTGAAGTCAGCTGCTTCTAGGGCTGATGCTGCACATGTGGGGCAGAGTCCTACTGGCAGGTCACCCTCCAACTGCACCTGCAACCACCGTACTAGTCAAACGGCCAATAAGTTGTATTCTCCGCAGTTTTATGATATACAAAAATGTTTACTCAGCTGTTACTTAATAATTAAATTTTATATCATGTGTCATTATAGATTTTCAATAGTGTTATAATTTAAATGTTCTTAGGTATAAGTAGGAATATAGTTTAAGTAAATCAGAATAAGTATGTGATGTGAGTAAAGTAAATAAATTCCTATTAGCAGCCCGAGCAGTGAAGTCGAAGAGATATGGCTTCATTTATTCTAGGATTTCATTGGTCGAAAAGTAACAAAGAGATTGGTCCATGTCACCATGATAAGACTGCAAGGTTAATTTATAACCAAGAGATCCAATTGGAATACTTCTGATAGGTACATGGATCAAAACTTTTTATACCTATAAAGACTATTTTGTATTTATATATAACTAACTGAAGCGTCTTATAATTTCATAGTGAAAACTAAACGTGACGTCATCTAAGCTATCTCCACAAACGCAATGAACGGGTCCATAATACGATACGAAATCATCTAATCAAATAGAAATACTGCATAGTGCATGGTATAAATATTTGAACTCTAGTGACTATCAACATCAAACGAAAGTTATTCATCGGAAAAAATAATTGAAAACGTTTTTGTTGGCCGCCATCTTGGCACCATTTTTGCGGCGGGAAGACGCCGTTCCGTTATGCACAGAAAATAAACAAATCGTTTGATGTAGATCTTTGAAAAGAATGAAAACATTGCTTACTTCTTCTCCTGTTATAACTTCTAATAACTCAGCGAGGGTCACAGGCTTTTCGCCGTCCATCATAACCGTATCTTCCAAGTGGACTTGTCCCTCCGACGTATCACCCATACATATTCGGCATCTGTCTGCTCCGTCTCCTCGTACTATATGGGATACCAAAGCCTTGATATCCACTTGCCGTGTCATATTTTAACGTCTTTTGATATTTCTGTTGTTATCTTCAATAGGTTTCAATCAATTTACTTTAAAATTCAATCCGGCACATGCAATTCACGGCAAAACAATTTGACGTTTCTGTTTCTAGTGATGTGGTGGGTTGTATTGTAAGTGAAGGAGTGATAAAGTAATCGATTATATTCCTGGGAAATCGATAAGAAATGTAAACATTCAAGTATAATACGATATGAGGTGCTTAATCAGTTTTAAAGTATTGAAATTATCGTCCATGGCCTGAATTTTATTGTGGTTACCAAAACTATTATTTCATAATGCAGAAACATTAACCAAATTAGTGATAATTTGTATACAATTTGTAGTTACAGGCAAGCATACGGTCCACCTAATGGAAAGTGGTAAGCGCGTTCTAAATAATAACATTATGGGCAGGTAAAATCATCGACATTAAAAGACCTTAAATGTCGGTAACACATTCAATGTCAATTCTGTTCTCTCACGTTTACCCTAGATGTCGAGTTGATCTTTACGACTGGGCTCCTGCTACTCTAATAATACATAGATACATAAATTTTAACTGTAATGCTTCGATATCGCCTGTGGGTTCTGGAGGTCAGATGGCAGTCGCTTCATGGTAAATATCGAAGTTTAGCCAAATCAGCAGTTAGACTGGTAACAAATTTAAATTTGTCTCTTAGAAATGAGTTAGAAACATTTATGAACACAAACTAAAACTTTCATAAAATTAAGACAAAATTTCATAGTACAGAATGTTTTGGCCCTTATGGCGTAATATTGGCATGGCAGCAATTGCAAAATGCCTACATTGATTACTCTGAATCAATGTAGGCATTTTGCAATTGCTTAGTGCATCATTTAAAAAATATCAGTTTGAATCAATGAAACATCAACATCCTGCTATTACGGCATAGTAGAGTATTTCAACATTATTATTTAGATAAATCGATTACACTATGAATACTTTTTATCTTGTACAGTACCCATCTCTATGAAGTATCGAATTGAATTCGTTCCATTTCTCTACGCTGAACAGCCAATCACAAAGCGTTTAGTTACAACATTTTCTCATTTTTTTGAATGGTTAACCATTGCCAAATGAGAAAAAACTTTGAATAATTTTGTGATCAAATCTATAACTACAAAATAATCGTAGTCGTAGTGTAGAATTTGCGTACTCCGATAAATTATATCGACAAATTAGTGGACTGTATTATACATATTTTTACACATAATTGTGGGGGAGAAGTAACGATTTGTGCGCTAGAAAAAAGGAATGAATAAAATAGAACTTACAGATGCAGATTCCGCCGACTACCTCCAAACTTACCCAAAGCTTCGTTTACCACTGTTCACCGGCTCACGATCCCCGAATCCCAATGGATAGACTAACAATGGGTGTGAATATAATTTAGAACACGTTACTGCATCTATTTTAACTCTGTTAAATTAATAATTTGAATATAACACTATGATTGAGAGGGGTTACTGTGCGCCTTCCGATTTTACCGGCCGACAACGAACAGAATTATGAACTCAGTGTTGCCATTTCCTAAACTATAAAATCTGCCAGAAAATGACACTAAATGTTACCAGACGAAAACCAAAACTACCAACGAAAGTGAACATTCCGCCCACCTAAATGCGAAGAATTTAAATTATACATACTTTCACAATAAACTAAATATTAATCTAAACTTACAACTAATTTGTAGAGACTGTTCAGATGAATTAAATAGGCAGGGGACAAAGCTTGACAACCGGCCGCTTATATTGACCCGATGTGGTCTTTACTGTAACAACTCTACAAATACCATCGGAACCCGGATGTAAATTAATTATTCGACCTAACTTCCATTGTAAAGGACGAACTAATTCATCAATTAAAAGAACCAAAGTTCCAACTTGTATGTTAGAATTTTGCTTATCCCACTTAGATCGCTGTTGCAGTGTGTGCACATATTCCTGATACCAACGATTCCAGAAATCTTGGTGAATCTTCTGAATTAAACGCCAACGATGAGCAACAGTAATATTACGTCCGGTAGTAAAATCTTCCTCTGGAAGAATCGACAAAGGTTCCAAAGTTAAAAAATGACCCGGAGTTAACGCGTTTAAGTCATTTGCATCACTGCTAACAGGCGTGAGAGGACGCGAATTGAGCATCGCCTCAACTTGAGTCAAGACGGTGTAAAACTCTTCATATGTCAAACGCTGATTACCAATAACACGCGCTAAGTGAGTTTTCACGGACTTGATTCCCGCTTCAGCGAGCCCGTTGAAGTGTGGAGAGCCCGGAGGGTTGAACGAGAACTTTATTTCCTCACGTAATGAGGCCATCTCCATTATAGACCCGAGGTAATTACTCGCGCCCACGAAATTTCTACCTTGGTCGGATACGATATTATTGCATCGACCACGGCGAGCAATAAATCGACGCAAAACAGCGAGAAAAGCGTCAGTCGACAACTCGGAAGCCAACTCTAGATGAATTGCCTTCGTAGCGGTACATACAAATACACATATATAACCTTTATAAGTTTTAACACCACGTCCACGACCGAGAGCGATATCGAAAGGGCCACCGTAATCAATCGCAACCGACGAAAAAGGTTTAATTTGCGAGACACGATACGGAGGCAACTCACCCATAAGTGGAGTTGGAGCAGGTCGAGGATTAGCCCGAAAACACTTAACGCAATTCTTAACGACAGCGTTGATAGCCCGTTTTGGCGATAAAATCCAAAATTCATTTGAAATTAAATTATGTAAAGTTTGAGCACCAGGGTGCATGAATTTATTATGAAATTGGTCAATTATTAAAAATGTAAAACGACTATCACGCGGTAAAAGTATAGGGTGTTTAACGTTAAAACTAATGTCAGCGTGAGCCAGGCGACCGCCCACCCTGAGAACACCCACTTTATCGACAAAGGGACATAGTTTACGTAAGTGTTTCGGCAGCAAATCGGCACGATTATTTTTAATGTTAATGATCTCACGACCAAACGACACAATTTGGACGTGTTTTATCAAAACTACAAAGGCATTATTTAATTCCCCATATGTTAATGGACCGATAAATTTATCCTCGAGGGAGGTCTGTCGTGCGTTATGAATAAAACGCAAACAGTAACAAACGACGTGTTTAATGATTGTCAACGATGAAAATTTAATTAAAAGTTTGTCAATGCAGTTAAAATTTAATGGATCTAAGTCAGCTGTAAACAAGCTATGAATCCGTGTTTCTGACTCTACAGTTTCAGCACAAGGTTCAGGCTCAAGGGCTGATGATGAAAATTGAGGCCATTTTTCTTGAGAATCACGAAGCCATATAGGACCGTGCCACCAAATGTTACATTCAGCCAAGTCGGCTGGTAGTAAACCACGCGAGCCACAATCAGCGGGGTTACAAGTTGTACTGACATGATGCCAATAGGCCGACGGAATTTTATTCTGTATGTGGCTAACGCGATTGGCTACGTAAGTTTTCCATCTCGATGGACACGACTTGATCCATGCAAGAGCGACCGTAGAGTCGGACCATGCATGAATGTCTTGAACCTCAAAGAAAGGCTTTAACGCCTCCAAAACCGCGCACATCAAATTAGACAAAAGTACGGCGGCTTCAAGTTCAAGCCTAGGCACTGAAACCCTACGCAAGGGAGCAACCCTAGATTTTGCACAACAAAGTTGAACAAAGGTAGAGCCGTCCGAACCCACAGTACGACAATATATGACTGCACAATAGCCACGCTCGGAAGCATCGCAGAATCCATGCAACTGCAATGACACGAAAGATTTTACTATCATTCGACGAGGTATGATAACCGACAACAACGACGATAATTGTGATTGAAAACGATACCATTCGGACGCGATATGTGATGGTACATCCTCATCCCACGAAACACCTGAGTTCCAAAGAAATTGCATGAGATACTTGGCATAAAATGTCACTGGACCAAGAAATCCCAAAGGGTCATAGATTCGAGCGATATTCGATAAGATAATCCGCTTAGTACATCTGGGACTCTCGTTACTAGCAATTTTAAATTGAAAACAGTCAGATTGAGGACGCCACAAAAGTCCTAATATTTTAAACGACAAATCAGAGGAATCTTTGAAATTTATAAAATCCTCTGAATAAACCTCTGAAGGAGGGAGACCTTCAAAAAAGGCACGATGATTAGAGGTCCATTTCCGTAAATGGAAACCTCCCGACGACGAAATATTAGTAAGTTCCAATCGCAACTTTATAGCCTTCTCCATAGAGTCGGTTCCTGACACGACATCGTCTATGTACAGGTCCCTACGGAGGACAGCTGCACCTTCGGGGTACGTGTTGGCAGAATCTATGGCCAATTGAGCCATAGACCGAAGAGCTAAGTAAGGAGCTGAAGAGACGCCATATGTCACTGTACGCAGACGATAATCTCGTACAGGACCGACGAGGGATGGACGCCATAAGATGCGCTGATAATCTTGATCGTCACGAGTTATCAATATTTGTCTGTACATCTGTTTCACATCACCAGTGAAAACAATTGCATGCCAGCGAAATCTGACTAACAGATCAAAGATATTAGTTTGTAACTTAGGACCAGACAAAAGCGCGTCATTTAACGATTGGCCATTGGCGTCTTTGCAACTTGCATCAAATACGACACGGAGAGGAGTACTAAGGGACTCAGGTCGAAGCACACCATGATGTGGTATGTAATATCTACCAACATCCGACAAAAGAGGGTTATCAACTTCTTCCATGTGGCCACAAGCCTCATAATCTTCCATGAACTTGATGTAATCTTCCTTGAAATCAGGATTGGAGTTAAACTTACGTTCCAACGACAAAAACCGTTTGAGAGCAATCTCACGAGAACACGAAAAGGTAGGTTTATTCATAATATCGACGAAAGGTAAAGGCACTATGAATCTCCCATCACTATCACGACGATAGTTTTCGACAAAGTAATTTTCACACATTTCATCCTCCCTCGACAATATGGGATCACTAGGATTAATGTGTTCTAATTCCCAAAATTTCTTAAGAGAATTATCCAATGACAAATTCGAAAGCGCTAACGATAACGACAAATCAGACTGTTCATTACTCGAAACGAATAAACAGTCTTTATTACGACGACAACGAGAACGAGAAGTATGTGACCGATTGTCACAGCCTCCTAACAGGATCCAACCGAAAACAGTTTGGAGGGCTTTGGGCTGACTCGAATTCCCGGCTCTGATTCCCGGCAGCAGTGATGAAGCGAAAATCTCAACACTCAACAATAAATCCACCGGTCCAGGGGTAGAAAATTCAGGGTCAGCTAACGACAAATTTTCTATATGAGACCACGCTGATATATTTACAATTTGATTAGGTTGATCTGTGCAAATCGAAGGTAAAACTGAGGCATTAAATCTAAAATGTGTTTTCAAGTCCAAAGATTTTAACTCACAATTCAAAGAACCATAAGTTTTGGTAGTGGACTCACCGATGCCACTTACCGATCCTTGACTGTTATCAATCCTCAATCCCAGGCGCTTAGCACATGTCTCCGATATAAAATTACATGCACTGGCAGAGTCCAATAGGGCTCGAACAGGTTGATAATTACCAAAACCGTCTTTTAATAAAACCTTGGCTGTCGAAAACAAAATAGTATTATTATTTGTCAATGAAGTTAAAACAGTATTATTATTGGCAGGATCAACACTACTATCACTCACCAAAGGAGGTGTAACATCAGGAGTCGATTTATAAAAATGAAGTAACGAGTTGTGAGAATATGAACACACACTACAACGCGAAGGGCTATTACATTGTTTCATTTTGTGTTTATTCGAAAAGCAGCAAACACACAATCCTTTACTTTTTACTAACTTGAATCTACTATTAGGATCCAATTTTAAAAAGGATTCACATTGTTCAATGTTATGTTGAGCGTTACAAAGTTCACAACTTTTACTTGAAACTACTAGTGTTGACTTCGGCCTTTTAGAAGTATTATTACTGACACTATGATTCAAAACGACAGATTTAATATTCACAGATGTCAACTCCAAGGCTCGGAAGTGCTTTTCGATAAATAACAGAAGATCTTTATATTTAGGAATCTTATCAGGTTCAGATTGTTCTAATTGGAATGCTTCGCGTGTCGACTTGTCAAGCTTCGACCATATTAAGTAGAATAGCATAAAGTTTTCATCGGGTAATTTATATTTCTTTAATATCGATAAGTTTTCACTAAAGGTTCGAAAGACACGCTCTAATTCAGTGGCCGATTTATTCTTAATACTTTCACATGATAATAATTTCTCATAATAGACTATTGCTATTTGACGCTCTTTGTTATAATATTTTACTAACGTGTTATATGCATCTATATAGCTTTCATCTGAAAGAGGAAAATTTTTAATTAAATTATAAGCCGAACCTTGAACACTCGACAGGAGGTAGTGCAGCTTTTCAACATTAGATATGTTTCTACGATGAATTAAAGAATCATATAACTGTATAAATGATACCCAATTATCAATATTTCCATCGAAAGGCTTTATACTAATTTTAGGTAACTTTGCAATGGCACTACCACTATCTGTATCCACAGGCGGCTTAGTATCACCCGAATCTACTTGCTTCCTAAGTCTCATCTTAATATCTTTCATTAATGCTTCGAAAGTGGCCGACACGGAAAATTCACTTCGACGAAAATGTGGAGATACTGAATTTACCACTTTTAGCTGAGCGGAATGAAAATGATCAGCAATTTCCTTAAGATCAGTTTCCGAATAACCTATCAAATCAGTTTTTGCCATATATTCCAACCTCATTAAAGCATAATCACGGGCTATTCTGTTGGAATCAACGGTATGATCGCCGGCAGGATCTTCAGTATCACTTTTAGACATCCTTATAGTTAATTAATACACGAAAACTAACGAAAACAAATGTAAACAAACAAATAATTAACTAATTCCTTGCAAAATACAACTTCGAGAATTGTCAAAATCAAATCAACCGAATGTTGACACTTGACATTGACATTCGAATGAATGAACGAAAATATTTACCGGTAAAACCGAAACGAAACTAAGATGGCAACACAACAACCAACCTCAATCAAGTGCATGCAAAACGGAACGCAAATGGCGTCGCGACTCGCGGCAAATCGTTACTTGTCCCTCAACAAAGAAAAGTTTTGCTAACTACCCTACGATAAAATATTAATTGTCGATTTTAAGCAAAATTATCGAAATTACGACAAAAATTATGGCATTTATGCGTTGCCGACGCTGAGACGTAAGATGTTATGTCTCTTGTGCCTGTAATTAAGCTGGTTAACTTGCCCTTCAAAGTATTATTATGAAGAAATGGACAAGTCGGTGGTACCACCCCAGGCGGACTTGCACAATGTCCTACCACTCTGAATTATGATAAAAATACGAAACAAACGACAAAATCGACAAAATGAACGAAAATAAAGGCCGCCTATCACGAAATATGCGGTTCGAAGAGACCAAATGTAGAATTTGCGTACTCCGATAAATTATATCGACAAATTAGTGGACTGTATTATACATATTTTTACACATAATTGTGGGGGAGAAGTAACGATTTGTGCGCTAGAAAAAAGGAATGAATAAAATAGAACTTACAGATGCAGATTCCGCCGACTACCTCCAAACTTACCCAAAGCTTCGTTTACCACTGTTCACCGGCTCACGATCCCCGAATCCCAATGGATAGACTAACAATGGGTGTGAATATAATTTAGAACACGTTACTGCATCTATTTTAACTCTGTTAAATTAATAATTTGAATATAACACTATGATTGAGAGGGGTTACTGTGCGCCTTCCGATTTTACCGGCCGACAACGAACAGAATTATGAACTCAGTGTTGCCATTTCCTAAACTATAAAATCTGCCAGAAAATGACACTAAATGTTACCAGACGAAAACCAAAACTACCAACGAAAGTGAACACGTAGAAAAACTTCTGTATGTCTGTATCCAAATCGAATTAAATTAAAAGCACCAATATTCAATTACTTATACAAATGTAGTGAAATCAAATCAAACACAAAGTGCCCATTTCTATCTAATTTCCCACATTGATTTTGATATAGCAACACCGTCTGAGTAATATGTCAAAGTCATTCAATTTATTTGTGGAAAAATATTAGCCAAAATGGTAATTTAATTTTAATTTTCTAGCATAATCTTTAACTGTTTCCCATTTATTTTCAAACCATTCTGCTTAACAACTTATAAATTACTAATGTGTATCATTATTTTATGTGATTCCTGTGTATTTTTGAGTGAAAAAGTGTTTGTAAACTCAGGGGTATATATTCCCGAAAACTTGATTTTCTGGAAATCATAACTTAATTTATCGACTTATTGACAGAAATGATCACTATCGGTATGAAAAAATCTTCTTTTCATAACAAACTTAATGGTATTAACTATATTTGTATGTTTTTTGTAATTAATTCGTTTATTCGGCGTTTTTGTCACCTGACATTCATTTGTCTATGAAAATCAACATCGGCGACCAAATGTTCCCATGACTGCGATTTTAGCCTATAAGTTGTTAATAAAATATCAATTAAGGTATGAAAAGTAATAGCCTAGCATGTAATACGTCAGGTAAATAAATTAAGTTGTCGGAAAGATCATTTATTATTTTTTTAAATATGTTCAAAATTTCTTGTGAATATTTTTAAATATTGCAGGAATACTCGAAAATGTGCTATTTTTAGTAAATATTCTTATATTTTTATATGGAAAGAAATATATTTGTGAATGCGATTCAGGGTAAAAAAACAAAATTATGGCCTAAAATTCTTCTAAAGATGTATGCAAGATGCTAATCATTCAAAAATAAAAAAATACTGCAGAGTCTCCCTTTCAATACAATGTGACGATGAACCATCCAAGTAATGGTCACCCGTTGACCATGGCTGAAAAAGTAACTGAAAAGCGGTGCCCAGTGTGAATATTAAAATAATACCAAATAAATTGTAAAAGAATCCATTGTTAAACTTTTATTTTATTTCATACAAAACTAAAATTTAACCAATGTGTGAGTCATAGCAGGTATATATGATATCAGATTAAAATGGTCAGTTAAATTGAGATACTTTTCATTTATTTGAAGAAATGTGAATGCATACAAAATCAAGCAAGCGCTAAATTATAATTATTTATCAAGACGCAGGGTTCTTTTATTCTAAGGCATGTGTTAAACATGTATTGGAATATCTTTGTTCCAAAATATTTATTGTATAACCAAATTGTTCCAAGTATTATATTTATCGTTAATATTTAAATAATCTAAATTCAACCACTACTTCATATGAAAAGGATTTTTGGAGTTGATTGAATATGAAAAAGAAATATAGTTAACATATGCCAATGATTATAAACTAACGGATCCAATTTCTGAATGTTTGTGTGGATCACTGATAGTAGATATGAGGCTTACAAGAATTTTCAAGTGATATCAGTAAACGTACAGTTTAATCTGGAAAAACCGTTAAACAGTATATAGATTTGCCCCATCCTAAGAGTCTGGTAGCTAACTCTGCAAAAACAATCCATATAGCAGTAGTACATTATTTAATAATGGTATTTACAGCATACCTACACAAAATATCCTGAATCGTTATAAAATATTTATAAGTATCAAGTTAACGTTTATTGAAAAAGCTAAACAGTATGCTTCTAAAATACAAATTAAAGTTCATTCCTTGGCCAAGCAGTGAAAGCTTTATGGATATAGATTATAATACTTATGTTGTTAATACTAAAAGGCATTTGTAACGATTAAATAGATGAAACTCACCTTGATTTGTTTGTTTTCCAGCAACCACAAATTCTACTCCTGAAGGAAGGGACAGACCAGTCCCAGGGGAAGCCCCAGCTCATCTCCAACATCAACGCATGTCAGCTTGTTGTGGATGCTGTAAGTTTGTCTTTCATATAAAAAATACACATTACAACATATAGTATACTTGAAACAAACATATCCATACTAATATTATAAATGCGAAAGTAACTCTGTCTGTCTGTCTGTATATGTGTTATGCTTTCACGCCTAAACCACTGAACCGATGTTGATGTAATTTGGTATAGGTGTAGATTAGACCGTGAGAAAGGACATAGGCTATGTTTGGTCGCGATAACCGACATCCACACGGGCGGAGCCGCGGGCAAAAGCTAGTATTTTATATAAAGAAATTATATGTAGTGATATGCTTCCTACCAAAGACTGGCTGCAGTATTCAAGTTCAGAATACCTTCGAACAACATACCACCACACCAGCTCAAAGAGGGGGAAGACTGAATCTAGTATATATGGAGTTCTGATCTTATTATTAGCCAATGATTATAAACTAACGGATCCAATTTCTGAATGGTTGTGTGGATCACTGATAGTAGATATGAGGCTTATAACTTTTGTAATATTAAATTAATAAGAAGTATATTTATAACTGCTATGTCCAGCAGTGGACTAATATAGCCTGATGATGATGATGATGATATTTATAACCATTTATTACCAGCTATTTATTTAAAAAGGGAATGTGATATTTGAATTTTGACCATAAATATAAAAGGCTATATATTTTTATTTAATGTACTATGTACAATACAAAAAAAGCTATGCAGTTGGGCTTTTATTTATGATTAATAAAAAATGCCTGAAATAGTCTCTATGACTTAATCTATTCCTTTGGTCTACTCTAGTCTTTTGGTCTACTCTAGTCTTTTAGTCTATTCAGTCTACTATTGCAAATACTTATAATATTCTTCAATCTTACACTTTCAGGTCCGCACAACCCTAGGCCCCCGGGGCATGGACAAGCTGATTGTAGACCACCAAGGCAAAGCAGTCATTTCCAATGATGGAGCCACCATCATGAAGTTGCTGGACATCGTACACCCTGCTGCCAAGACCCTGGTGGATATTGCCAAGTCGCAAGATGCTGAGGTGTGTGAAGTATATAGACTACTTGCGTAACCGTTACTGCTTGTTTTAATATTGTTATGTTTATATGTTGCAATCCTCTGCAGCGTGGCAGTAGTATACTCGACAGCTACGCAGGCGCGCATTTGATCCCCACTCAATGCAAATATCATGCATCAGCAGCTAGTCTTTTCATGCCTAGGAGAGCATGTTTAGCTGTTGGTCCGGGTTGTCATACAAACATCAAAGAGTATGGTGGTAGAAATTACATGGCACAGATTTGTCACAAATTTAGGCTGGGTGTGGTTCCACCCGGCCTAAATTTGTACCGCTGTGGGTACTGCTCGCGTTATTTGTGGGTACCACTGAGCATGATTGTCGCTCCATAGTATTCCAATCAGGGATTGCATTCAGGGGTCAGCAAGTGCAAAGCTGGGCAGGGAGGATTATGGTTGCAGTATTAGTGGGACCGGTGGGTGTCACGCAGTGCCACTATTGTTAATATGGTATGTGTATGTAATAGTGAGCCCTTTCCTGAGACTTTATTGACATGAACTATATAAAAAATAAGAACAAAATAACAAAGTTCAGCCGCATCACAGTTGGGTTGTAGAAGAATATGAACACACTATTTCAGTTACACGTAATGGGAGCGAGCCTAGAAGTCACTGGGTCATGAGTTGAATGGAGAACAGCCCCACTCCTAAGTCGCCTTTTACGACATCCATTGGCGAAGATAGGGTGACCGTATTCTACTCCGGGATAGAAAATTACAATAAGACATGTTTTCAGGTAGGAGATGGCACCACATCAGTTGTGATCCTTGCAGGAGAACTGCTGAAGAGGCTGAAACCCTTTGTTGAAGAAGGTAAGTTTTTTTTTGGAAGGATTGTGGTTTTTCAATTTTCAAAATAGGTGGCTGGCAAACTTCTTGAATCGTTCAACCGTTCAAATAGTTCAACCGTGTAAATGAAACAACCAAAAATCGAATAAAAGTACTTATAAACCTATATCGCGAGTCCGTTTTGATGTCCGTTCTTATGATGAACAGTTAAAAACAGACGTATCTCTGTTGGTTTACTATTCTATAAAAAAAAACTTATGAGTCCTATACTCTGTAAAGGGTAAAACTTGTTTTGCCCTTAAATTAATCACCAAATAAATAAATATTTAATGAGGTATTGAACCTTTAATGCACGAGTCCAACTCGCACCTGGCTGGTTGTTTTTTATGTTCCTGAACTAAGCAGATTCAGTTGCTTTTGACTTTTTAATAAGTGGCCAATGATTATAAACTAACGGATCCAATTTCTGAACGGTTGTGTGGATCACTGATAGTAGATATGAGGCTACATCACTCATGGGAACTCAATGTAACATATTGATATAATTTATTTGTTATTGAAATATGTGTACGAAAAAGTGGATACAAAAAACCACACAATCACGCAAAAAGGCCCAACTACAAGGGACCACATGCGGAAAAAGAGCCCGCGAAAAAAAAAGAAGATGTGTACGATATACTTGACATTATTAGTCATTAATTGACATCTAAGAATCTCATCAATAACTATCTAAATTGACATTAATAAATTGTCATATATCTGTCCTATTTTGAAGAAATTTTTCATTTGAAATTGACATTAAATTAAATTTTCTAAATGATGACACGAATTGATTGAATTACCTAAGTTTAGATAGTGGTTGGTCATAAAATAAGAAATGTTTGACTACATATATATAAAAGAGCAATCTGTATTGAATTTAATATATGCATGTTGTTTTGTATGCCAATCGGCGGAACATAGTATGTACCAAAGCACCCTGTAAACATATTAACGTGTGTTCACGAAAAAAATGAATACTGAATACTGAATTTTCTATAAACGATTAGAGAGTTAAGCTGCTTAGACGCAGTGTCCATTTTGGATGGGTGGTATAGTATTTTTTCATCATCCTTGATTAAAGCAGGTGCTTAAAGCAGGTTGCAGGTTAAAAGTCCTTTTAAAAGGCTGTTAATAGTTAGATGGTGAAGTTTGTGGCGCTGTTTCATCTCCACCAAAGACTGGGACTAGGTGGCAAGTCAAAATCAAAAATCATTTATTCTGTTTAGACCATTTAAACGGCACTTACCAAACGTAAAATTAAAAAAAAGTGAATATAGACTAGTTTAGCAAATGGACCACCGTGCCTGTTCGAAACGCGGCCCCGACCTGAGAAGACTTCGGCAAGAAACTCAGGGGCTTTTTTTTTTTGAAAAAATACAATAGTTTGCTTGAGTAGCGAGCGAAATGCTCATTTCCAAGCATGTTTATAATCGAAATATTCTTGGATTTTATAATAGCCCTTTAGGGAAAGTTTAGTCTTACTTCCATATTAAGGCCGGAGCAACGGTGTCTTCTATACAAGACACAAAATCGTTCCTGCGTGGAATACTGCTCGCATCTCTGGGATGGATCCGCAAAGTACTTGTTAGATGCTCTCGACAGGTTGCAGCGACGAGCGGTCCGCATTATCGGCAATCCTGAGGTCACGAGTACCCTCGAGCCTTTGCAGTTGCATAGAGATGTTGCTTCCTTGGCAGTATTTTACCGTCTCTACCATGTTGAATGTTCTAATGAGCTATTCCAATTAGTCCCACCCTCTCCTTTCCTATACAGGACGACACGTGCAGGACTTAGATGTCACCCGCATACGGTGCGGAACATTCCTCCAAGAACCAAGCGGTTCGGTGACTCTTTCCTTTGTCGCACAATTAAGACCTGGAATTCCTTGCCAGCTCACGTGTTTCCCTCTTCCTACAGTCCCGGGTACTTTAAGCGGGGCGTGAAAAAGCATCTGATGAGGCCGTCAAGCTGAGTGCCACCATTGTTAACATGGCACGTGTGTATAATGGTGGCCCTCTTTCCTAAGACTTTGCCTTCAGCTTACCATCAGGCAAGGTAAAGTCAAATTGACGTGTCCTATATAAAAAAAAAACCCGAAGGGTAAAAACGGGACCCTATTACTAAGACTTCGCTGTCCGTCTGTCTGTCACCAGGCTGTATCTCAAGAACCGTAATAGCTAGACAGTGGAAATTTTAACAGATTGTGTATTCCTGTTGCTGCTATAACAAAGAATATTAAAAACGAAATAATAATAATTAAGGACGGGCTCCCATAACGTGATATTTTAGCTCTTTTTCATGGCTTTTAGCCTTTTAGCCTTTTTTCTGGTACGGAACTCCTCGTGCGCGAACCCGAATTACCCCTAATTTTATGAGGCAGTTTGTTAAAAAAGCATATATACAGGTGCCCCGGAAACTTAGCTTAGTAAGTAGAATTTGACGTCAAATAGATGCGAAATTGTATTGAAATTGTAAATCACGACAGAGGCCACTAACCACCACAAGCCAAGCTGGCAGTTGTACCCAAAATAATGTTACTAGCTTTTGCCCGCGGCTTCGCCCGCGTGAATGTCGGTTATCGCTATAATATCGGTTATCATTATAAATTGTAGACTAGTTATTCTGATGTATGAGCTGAGCTATATTAGATTAAAGTTTCATTAAAATCCATTCAGTAGTTTTTACATGAAAGAGCAACAAACATTCATCCATCTATCTATACTTACAAATTTTCGCGTTTATAATACTAGTACGATTCTTACTATTTTTATTTAGTTCTGACGAAAATACTATTAATTTCTAATAGATATACCTACTAATTATAAAACTCCGTGTATCCAGGAGTGCACCCTCGCGTGATAATCCGCGCCGTCCGCACCGCCGCCAAGCTGGCTGTCGACAGGGTCCAGGAACTCGCAGTCAAGATCGACAACAAATCTCCCGAGGAACAGAGGTGAGTCATGTGTAACTAAAGTACCTGACCTGGGTGGCTGCAACCATCTCTTCTTCTTCATCCTAGTGTTAATTCCAGTTGCATCTGAAGCTTACCTCAGGGTCTGGAGTCCCCTTTGCCAGCCTGTTTATTACTGTCGACACTGTTAAAGATTTTATCTACTCTGATACTATAATACAAAGATTATAAAATTGAAATCAAAACTCTTATGACAAACATTACGCACAGGCCAAAAATAAAGTCTTGTATGGACACCTATACCATTAAATAACTTTCTAATCATAACGATACACCTATACAACCTCCATCTGGACTGAACCTCTACTTTAAAAAAAAAACCGCCGATTCGGAAGAAGAAAAAAAAGAAACACGCATGTGCAATCGATCAACATTTTACATTTAAATTTAACCAAGTTTGGTTTTATTTGTAAAATAAATTCGTTTATGTATTATAGTATGAGAGTAGATAAAGTAGTGTATGACACTGTACATAACTTGGTCTTATAACACTCGTGTGATAATATAAAAAAACTCGCCTACGGCTTGTTTTTTTAAAACACACTCGTGTTATAAGAACCCTTATTGTGCAACAGTATCATAAACTACTATTCTAACATAGTTATGTAGTATTCTTCTCACTTCAAACCCCGCTTGATCTGCAAATATTGCAATTTTATGCTTTGGTTCTTGTATGTTAACTCGTTGTTCGTGTTGTTGTAGTACTTCGAAATCAGATTTGGTTGTTTCTGATTCATATTTTCCATGAAGTGACTATCGTTTGACCTCATGAACCCAATGGAGATATCGAAGCATTACAGCTAGATCTGTAAAGCTTATAAGCTTAGACACAAAAAGAATAAGCCAACTTATGAACCTATCTTGGCGAAACATGAGGCTTGTCATAGGAGTGATAACAGAACAGTGCCGATTGAGCAGACACCTGACACTAATAGGAGTGAAGACTGATCCCAGATGCCCTGGGTGCATGGATGCCGAGGAAACTAGCATCCACCTACTGGCCGAATGCCCCATGTACTCGCTGAAAAGATGGAAAATCATGGGAACGGACAAACTATATCTGGAAGACTTATCCAATCTGAGTGTGGAACAAACAGATTGTAAGTTTTTGCAAGGAAACAGGTAGGTTCGACCAAGCGCTGTGATTGCCGGACACCCCCTATCCCTTACAGGAAAAATAGGGGAAATGAGTGAAATGGCCCACAATGAAGAGCAGATCACCCTGCTGGTAGTAAGTAAGCAAGTAACTGGGACCGAAAGCTTAACTTACTCCCATCAGACCAATGCAAATAAATGTTTATTTAGCTGCAATGCTTCGATATCTCCATTGGGTTCTTGAGGTCAGACGATAGTTAGATAGTTCACGGGGAATATGAATCATGCATACAAATATTTGCACTGAGCGGTGATCGAACCCTGCGACATCTGCATAGCAGTCCAATGCACTATCGCTACGCCACAGGCACCGTCTTTTCAAGTCAGATCTTCAATGAAAAACACTTGTACTATTCCACATTATTTTACACTTGTAATAATGTGTACAAGTGTTTTTCATTGAAGATGTGTAGCAAGTTCCACCAAGTGCCATCAATCAACAGTATAAACAGTTTTCAAGTCAGTTTTTTCACATTTCCACCAGGGACCTGCTCCGCAAGTGTGCCGCCACTGCCATGTCTTCCAAGCTGATCAACCAACAGAAAGACCATTTCTCGAAAGTGGTCGTTGATGCTGTACTGTCCCTGGACGCTCCACTCTTACCACTGGACATGATTGGTAAGTATATAGTACATTGTAGATATAAGTAGATTGACTTAAGTAAGAAAGCTTTGTAGGAGACACGATGGTATTTCCGTCCAATTGGGTACTTTCCTGTAGTTAAAATAAATTATTTAGCTGGACTTATTAAATTAATAATGGTAAAAGAGTGAAAACAGTTGCGTCGGTTCTTATTTTTTTCGTTCTTATTTATTTTTAATCATCCATCCAACGTTTAATAGTATATGATTTGAATATTAAATATTATGACGTCACAAATATAGTTTCATACAATTTTCCTTATAAATTACCGTTTTGACGTTCAGAAAAAAGTAACTAATTTGACTGGTCAGTCAAATACCCAATTGAGCAGTCCGAACTACCTCCGCCCTACAGAATACCGCGGCTATAATAACCTCATGTTGTGTTCCCGGCGGTGAGTATGGTAGCCAGAGCTCACTGGAGAGTTGTTGTGTTGTCAGTGGGAAGACCAAAGGCTTGTCCTGCTTTATCTTCTACACTGATGGCACATTAACTCTCTGTTCTAACAGCGTCGGCAGCACGAGTGTGACTCCCCTGGTGTTGCGAACGTCCATAGGCCACGGTAACCACCTTCCATCAGGAGGGCCGTGTGCTTGTCTGCCATCTGTATATAAAAAGGGCCCTGCCTCAATATCTTTGAGGTTCAAGACAACCTAACCTCCTACGGTTAAGGCTCTGTTGTAGTTTTCTTCTGCGCAGAGTTAGAAAGTCATCTAGAAGTCACTGTCAAAGTCAAAAATCATTTATTCTGCATAGACCATTAAAACGGCACTTACAAAATGACAAGTTAAAAAAATCTAGACTAGTTTAGCAGCTGTGTAGGCTAACTCCAAGTTCCTCTTTACTGGTTCAATTAACTGCCTAGGCTCTTTACTGAACGGCGCTGTAGCGGCTTAAATGGTGTTGTCATTTCATTAAACGGCTAGGCAAATGGCTTAGATCCATGACGTTTAATTACTTGCCAAGCCATTTAATCAAACAGCTATAAAACTGACTTGTCTGCATGGTTATCAAAAAAAAAAACCACGAAAACCTTTCTAACCGAACCTATCTAAGTCGGATTGCGTAACTTTCTCAATGAACCTATTACTAATTTTCTGTGCATACACCTTTGTCTACCCCCCTCTGGGTTTATATGTAATGTATGTAATTTTCTATCTTATCGAATTAGTGCCCCTTACGATTGGCCTAAGCATTAGCCAGCCAGGTTCTTAAATGTCGTAATAAATGTTACGGCTGAATATCATTCACGTCGTTCATTGAATGGCCGCGCCGCTTAATTAACAGCCTAGGCAGTTAATTGAACGTCTGATTACGCTAGTAGGCGACATATATATAAACATCCCATGACGTGCACACATTGACTTTTGAAAGATTGAAATTAGATCGACTGAATTTTGAACACATTTAAGCCCTCTGTGTGCAGCTAGCCAATGATTATAAACAACGGATCCAATTCCTGAACTACTGTGTAGTGTAGACAATATGTTGTATGAGGCTTGCTGCACACATGCGATTAAATATTCTAGGACTATCTCATGAGGCTCGAACTGAGCATAGCTTGTAATATGGGTTCTAGAAAGTGATTGAGGTTATCCTTCTAGCGATTTATTTAGATTAAATAGACATGTTTCTAAATGAATGCGTCCACCCTGAGCTAGTAGCCTGGCAGAGCAGCCGCGCGAGGCAAAACCTCGATCAGTTGTAGTTGGTTGTAGGAGGTAAGACACGACGGTATTTCCGTCCAATTGAGCAGTCCGACTGGGCGACTGTCCGCCCTACAGAATACCGCGGCCATAATAACCTCGTGTTGTGTTCCCGGCGGTGAGTAGGGTAGCCAGAGCTCACTGGAGAGTTTTTGTGCTGTCAGTGGGAAGACCAAAGGCTAATTTCTGCTTTGTTTTCTACGCTGATGGCACAAAAATTTTCTGTGGCTACAGGGTCGGCAGCACGATTGTGACCTTCCTGGTGTTGTTGCACACGTCCATAGGTCACGGTAACCATTTTCCATCAGGTGGGCCGCATGATCGTCTGCCACCTCAGTGGTATAAAAAAAAGTCATGACGCCCGAGGCATTGCCTTGGCATTGTGGAATGTTGTCATTTTTACTGTCGATACTCAAATGTACCATACTCAAATACTAACGTCGATACTCAAATGTACCATACTCAAATACTTACTGTCGATACTCAAATGTACCATACTCAAATACTAACTGTCGATACTCAAATGTACCATACTCAAAAC
The DNA here is from genome assembly GCA_949126895.1 of Eilema caniola. Taxonomy (NCBI): domain Eukaryota; kingdom Metazoa; phylum Arthropoda; class Insecta; order Lepidoptera; family Erebidae; genus Eilema; species Eilema caniola. Next base: position 1,507,982 of record OX421485.1, read on the forward strand.
TTACTGTCGATACTCAAATGTACCATACTCAAATACTTACTGTCGATACTCAAATGTACCATACTCAAAACTTACTGTCGATACTCAAATGTACCATACTCAAATACTAACTGTCGATACTCAAATGTACCATACTCAAAACTTACTGTCGATACTCAAATGTACCATACTCAAATACTAACTGTCGATACTCAAATGTACCATACTGGTTTACAGGTTTACTGCATATTGTGTGGACGTTTGTTTTATTTGCCAGTAGGTAGATAAAGAATGTTACGTAGCGTTATTTGAATGCCTTGAAAACTATGGCTGCCTCGCGAAGTAAATATTGCGCGTCAAGCGTCTAGGCGCGGTTTATACAGAAGAGACGTGGCGGGGACATTTGGCGGTAGCGGACAATTTAAGTAACACAATCTAAACCTTATTTAGTGTGCAATAAGTTCGTTTTAGTCTTAGAAGAAAATTGCGCCCGCGCCTCTAGGTGTATTCCCGCCACTGAAGTGACGCGCATCGAGTGGCGCGCGTCATTGACGTTATTGTACACAACATAAGATTTAGATTGTGTTACCTAAATTGTCCGCTACCGCTAAATGTCCCCGCCACGTCTCTTCTGTATAAACCGCGCCTTAGGCTGCCTAGGAAGGCTCCTAGCCTAGAGTGGATAAAGAAACTCATTAGACATTTTTGTGGCTATTTATAGTCTTCACGACGAGACCGCGTTGCGAAACATTCGATTATTTTCTGTGTTTTGTAGCCTATACAGAATAATAGTAGTTTATGATACTGTTGCATAATAAGGGTTCTTATAACACGAGTGTGTCTACTCTCACACGAGTGTTATAAGACCAAGTTATGTCCAGTGTCATACACTACTTTATCTACTCTCATACATAGTATAAGAGTAGATAAAGCATTATATACATAAACTATTTTATTTTACAAACAAAACCAAACTTAGTTTAATTTCAATGTAAAATGTTGGCGCCAAGGCGCAAACATCGATTGCGCATGCGTGTTTCTTTTTCTTTCTTCGGAATCGGCGAATTCTTTTTTTAAAGTTCAGTCCAGATGGAGGCTGTATAGGTGTATCGTTATGATTAAAAAGTTATTTAATGATATAGGTGTCCATACAAGACCTGTATCGTAATAAAAAAAATTTGGTTTGCGTAATGTTTGTCATAAGAGTTTTGATTTCATTTTTATAATCTTTGTATAATAGTATCAGAGTAGATAAAAGATTGTTTTCTTACTCTTTCTAAACAAGGTATCAAGAAAGTATCGGGTGGTGCATTAGAAGAGTCCTTCCTGGTGGCTGGTGTAGCCTTCAAAAAGACCTTCTCATACGCCGGCTTTGAGATGCAGCCCAAGAGTTATGATGACTGCAAGATAGCACTCCTCAATATCGAGTTGGAATTGAAAGCGGAGAGGGACAATGCTGAGGTAAGTGGACCGAGTTGCTCAGAGTATATCCTCAAATGTGAAAAAAATCCCAAATTATAATAAAATTAGAAAAAATAAAAGAAGAAAAAAACTTAAAAAATAGTAATAAATTTACTTTTGTTTATTTAATTTTAATGGGAAGATTTCTTTAGGTTCATGATTAAGTATGTCAAATTCAAATTCATTTATTCATTTGCGTGTAATGTGGTACACTGAGAGATGGTCATATAAAATATAGTCTAACTATATCGAGTCCAAGAATATTTCGCTTTTTTAGTCTCTTTTCCTTCACCTCAGAAGGAAAAAAGAAAAACGGAATCCTTATAGAATCACTTTGTCTGTCTGTCTGTCTGTAAAGACTTTTTCTCGAAACTTCGAAGTCAATGCAATCAAAATATATTGTGGTATTTATTATAGTATAACTTTGCCCTTGAGTGATTTTTTGTAGGAAACCCTCGGAGCGCGAGTCTGACACGAACTTGACCGACTTTTTAACGTGCACATAATCCCACGGAGCCGTAGAGGTTCTGTCGAACTCAAATTGACTTAAACGCACGGCGTCTGTGGGTCAGACATATCTCTGGCGGTCCAGCCGATCCTACCCTCTGAAAGATCACGTATATTTCTGCACCCATACAAATATACTATATTTTTTATTTAAAAATGAATGATCAATCATTCATTGGTTCCGATAGTTCATTATAATATTGATAGATACTCCACTGTCGCCTTAAAGACAGATATAGAAGGAGAAATTTGAATTGGTTTGGGCGAGGTCTGATAGCTTATTGTTGAAAGCATTGCTCCTGTAAGGCAAAGATCGCGGGTTGAAACTCCGCCTAAACTGATGCAAACTTTACCTATTTTAATCAATACTGTGTTTTTAACTCCTCAGGTCCGCGTAGACAACGTGTCAGAATATCAGAAGGTTGTAGATGCAGAGTGGCAGATTTTATACGAGAAGCTAGCAGCCCTGCACGCCAGCGGAGCCAACGTGGTACTGAGCAAGCTGCCCATTGGAGACGTGGCTACACAGTACTTTGCTGACCGGTAAGACATGAGCTTGTTTTAGATATTTCTACATCCGTCTCCGGTGAAAACAGTAGGTCAGAGCCTACCAGCATCGGAAAAGGCCTATTTCCAGTAGGTCTGCAATAGGCTAATTGATTTATTGGTTGATTTGATTGATCGATTAATAGATCAATTGCTGGACTGATTGATTCATTGACCGATCGATTGATAGACCAATTGGTGGACTGATTGATTCATTAACTGACCAATCGATAGATCAATTGGTGAAATGATTGATTGACTGATATTCACGCCTATAATATAGTTATAAGTATATTATCTTAACAAATCACATCATAAAAGTAAGTACGTAGTGTATGCGTTTCTTAGGTGTCTTTCGAGGATTGCGCGGAGTGCTATGGCGGTGGACGAGCTCACATTCACTAAGCATAGATTATATCTAACCAATTCCCCGGGCGCCAGGTCTCGCGACTTTGGTTCAAGAAGGTATAACCGAAGTATAAATGTTTCAAGGTATAAATGCGGAAAATGTATTATTAAAGAGTTCGGGAGTTACTACCCTGAATTCTGTTTTTTATACCCGTTCCCTGAACTGTTTTAAGCCAATGATTATAAACTAACGGATCCAATTTCTGAATGGCTATGTGGATCACTGATAGTAGATATGAGGCTTTTAGGCGAAGGGTCCTTAAAACACGAACACAAAATGGAATCCGTGGTAGAGGTGTTTACATTCATGGCTTGCCTTTCGAAAATCGAATTCGCCAATGATGCTTACATAATTATATCCATCCCCCCATCAGCGACATGTTCTGCGCGGGCCGAGTGCCAGAAGAAGACATGAAGCGCACCCAGCGCGCCTGCGGGGGCGCAGTCCTCAGCTCCGTGCGGGAGCTGCAGCCGGAGGCGCTGGGCCGCTGTGAGCACTTCACGGAGAAACAGATCGGAGGGGACCGGTACAACCTGTTCACTGGTCAGTATACACTTAGATAACAGACAAGCACCCGGCCTGATGAAAACTGGCAAGAGGAAAAGTGGCGCTGCCCACCCTGTATAGTTAGCGTCTGTGTCGTCAGTGTAGAAGACAAAGCAAAGACCAATTGGTGGATTGATTGATTGACTGATGGGTCCATAGACCAATTGATTGATTGATTGACTGATCGGTCCGGTCCATATATCAATTCATGGATTAAATGATCGGTCCATATATCAATTGATTCATTAAATGATCGGTCCATATATCAATTGGTGGATAGACTGATTGATTGATAGTCACGCCTATAATATTATAGGTATATTATCTTGACAAATCACATCATAAAAGTACTCGATACGTGCAGTACTTAGTCAAATACTCATAAAAGTTTGGAGTCGATACCCTGACCTCTGTTCTCTATACCCCTTCTGTTATAAGCCAATGATTATAAACTTGCGGATCAAATTGTCGGTCACTGATAATAGTTTTGTGGTCTTCCCACTGCCAGCACAAAAACTCTCCAGTGAGCTCTGGCTACCCTACTCACCGCCGGGAACACAACACGAGGTTATTATGGCCGGGTTCTGATTCCCAGAATCTTAATTTGTTGAACATTTGTTACTTATAGAACAATCTCATATCAACCCTGCCCTAACGATACATTCCTTAACCTTTTCCCAAACCCTTTCATAACCTTATTCTTTTCCTGAACAGGTTACAATAAAGACATGGCCCCGGAGGGTGAGAATAATAATTATACTCCTTATTATGTAGAATTTGTATAATATATAGCTCCTATATCCATACATTCATTCATACATCCGCTCGTCTATTAATCCTTGCATATATGCGTTCATACATTCTTCCATACATCCTTCCATACACCCTTCCATACAATCTTCTATACATACATCCATTCATACATCCTTCCATACATCCATCCATTCATACATTGTTCCATACATCCTTCCATCCATCCATCCATACATTTTTCCATACATGCGTCTATACATACATCCATCCATCCTTCCATACATCCACCCATACATTTTCCCGTACTTGCTTCCATACATACATCCATCCCTACACCCATCCATACATCCATCCCTACACCCATCCATACATCCATTGATTTAAATAAAAGGTTTTTTCTTTTCTTTTCTTTCTGATGTATACATTCCTCCAAACACTCATTCATACATTCATCCATCCATCGATAATACCCATCCATCCATCCGTACTTACTTCCATCCATACACCCATCTATCCATCATACAAAGTGCCCATTCTAAACCTCACTATTCCCCCAGGTTGCCCCGCCGCCAAGACCTGCACGCTGATCCTCCGCGGTGGAGCGGAGCAGTTCTTGGAGGAGACGGAGCGTTCGTTACATGACGCCATCATGATCGTGAGACGCACCATCAAGAATGACGCTGTTGTGGCTGGTAAGGAATATAAATACAACTGTTCCTATTGTCGGATAAGGAATCATCCAACCATCCGAGGTCTCCGGACCAACTCATCCGAGGTCGAGTCAACTCGACTCAAATGAATTTGATGTCTTAGTTTTTTACGGCTATATTGAGAGATGATAAACGATAAAAACCATTTGAACCCCTTTTTTTTTCAAGATGGCGGCCGTGAGACAAGTGTTGGACGCCCTAAACTTGGGTTTAATTTTAAACTGATACCCCTTTTTTTTTACATTCTCTGACAAATGTAACGTTTCGATGGCCTATTGAGCCTCGAGGGCCTTGATCTGGCGCGATACAACTAAAGAAAAAGGCTTTATAAAAGGATCACAAGCAAAGATTAGTATATTTTTGTTTCAAAGGCCTGATTTTCATAACTCACCGAGCCTTTTTTGCAGCTCAGATAGGAACGGCTTTCTTGTCTTTACTGTGATGCGGGTTAACTTTGATATTTTCCATGAAGCGACTGCCATTGACATCCACAACCATTACCGATATTGAAGTATTGTAGTTGGATCAGTTTTTGGTGATTTTAAGCTCCCCGTTACGACTGGCATAGATGTTCGTATGCCAACCAGGGCTCTCTGAAACACGACCACACCAATGCAAATAAATAAAAACCTATATTTGCATTTATTATTATTATATATTTTTTAATAATAATAATAATAATATTTGCATTGGTCAAAGCGAGATTCCAGCCCGCGCCTACTAAATATTCCAATACTCCACAACCTTTCACACAACGCTATCTAGACCCATGGCAAGCATAGCTTAACTAGCTTGTGTTATGGAATTTAGAATGCGGATAAACATACTTAGATACTTTTCTTTTGTAAATACATACAAACACCCAGACCAATGCAGCCGCGTTCACTACTGCCACGCCACATAGCCTTTTTTTGCGTGCGGGAAACCCCTACGCATACCCTCCCCCCCTCCCCTCCGGAGCCAGAGGGGGGGTTATGTCAGATTTGAACCGACAAACCGCGCGCCGTCTGTAGGTAGTTGTGCTAGGCCGAAGGTGAAGTTGTCATCGACATATCCCTCGCACCCCGGCTGACCCAGGGCCATCCCTCTAGGTCTGGCCCTCTTCGGGAGGGTGGAAAAGTAGCCTTTATCTAATATCCTAACCCACTATCTCGCAGGTGGAGGCGCAATCGACATGGAAATCTCCAAACACCTCCGCGACTACGCGAAGGGAGTCGCCGGCAAGGAGCAGCTTTTAGTGGCCGCCGTAGCGCGAGCCTTCGAGGCGATACCGCGGCAGTTGTGCGACAACGCAGGGTTCGACGCCACCAACCTACTGAACAAGCTGAGGAACAAACATCACAACGGTGAGTAGTGTACCTCAAGATACGTGTCTTGGACATAAATCGCGGGTCAAACAATATTATCCTACAAGGCGGAAACATATTTATCTACTCTGATACTGTAATACAAAGATTATAAAATTAAAATCAAAACTCTTATGACAAACATTACGCACAGGCCAAAAAAAAAGTTTTATTGCGATACAGGTCTTGTATGGACACCTATATCATTAAAGTAGTTTATGATACTGTTGCATAATAAGGGTTCTTATATCACGAGTGTGTTTTAAAAAAACGAGCCGTAGGTGAGTTTTTTTATTGTACCACACGAGTGTTATAAGACCAAGTTATGTACAGTGTCATACACTACTTTATCTACTCTCATACTATAATACATAAACTAATTTATTTTACAAACAAAACCAAACTTAGTTTAATTTAGATGTAGAAAAAAAAATGTTGGCGTTAAGGCGCAAACATCGATTGCGCATGCGCGTTTCTTTCTTTTTTCTTCCTAATCGGCCGTTTATTTTTTTAAAGTAGAGGTTCAGTCCAGATGGAGGTTATATAGGTGTATCGTTATGATTAAAAAGTTATTTAATGGTATAGGTTTCCATACAAGACCTGTATCGTAATAAAACTTTTTTTTTGGCCTGTGCGTAATGTTTGTCATAAGAGTTTTGATTTCAATTTTATAATCTTTGTATTATAGTATCAGAGTAGATAAACTACTATTACGTGTCGTGGCGTGTCGTGACGCATCAGAAGCATATCGGTTTCATACATTTAATGTATCGTGCCGCCGACTGCTCGCCACCGATTGCGCCAGAGCGGTGGTGGGGGTTATGACGCGACACGACACAAAAGGCAAATGTGTTTCCATGTATACCGGCGCGTGGCTCGTGGCGCGAACATCTAAGGGACACTTTAATTATATTTGCAGCAAAATGACTAACGATCTTATTGAACTTGTACGTCACCGAAAAGCTATATATGACTCATGATGAATACTGGGGTCTCTTGATTATCGCAAACTGACCTCCGCCCCCCATGAGCGCGGGCCTGAGGGTGACGGGTGGAGCCGCCCGTCACCCTAGCAGAAGCAGGCCACGGTGGCGCCTCCACACACCGGGGTTGAGTCGGGGACCGCGTGGTCCCCCCCTTCCCGAGGAGGGCCAGACCGAGAGGGATGGCCCTGGGTCAGCCGGGGTGCGAGGGATATGTCGCACGACAACCTCACCTTCGGCCTAGCACTACGACCCAGAGACGGCGTGCGGTTTAGTCGGTTCGAGTCCGACATAACCTGCCCCTCCGGCTCCGGAGAGGTGGGTATCCGTGGGGATTTCCCGCACGTAAAATAGATTGTAGAAATAAATCGTCCAATATTCTGATGAATTTTTAATTGCTTTGAAGTAGTTACAAAGTATAATTTAGTGTGTACGTGTTGCGAACACTAGTTGAATCGGTGGATTGAAGATGGCGCGGTGGTCTGGCGAAGCTGCCGGTTTGCTATAGCACATCTATAACGTAGACACGGCGCGAACCACTCAAAATGTAAACAGTGCCTACAAGGATCATTTGATCAGAAATGCTGCTTGGGTAGAAAGGCTGCGAAGGTTCGCTACGTAACTGTTCAGAAATAACGCCAGTGCAAGTCACGACACGACACGTTAGTGTGCATACTTACCCTCACGACTGTAATCATCACGACACGTAAATATGTTTCTGCCTTAATAGTATAAACGCGAAATTTTGTAAGTATGGATGCATGGATGTTTATTTGTCACGTAAAAGCTACTGAATACAATAATATAAGTTATACATCAGAATAACACATAGGCTACAATTTATAACGATAACTGACATCCAAGCGGGCGAAGCCGCGGTCAAAAGCTAGTAGTGTATCGTCCGACGCCATAAAGACACCCATGAAACGTGTGCTGTTCCTATAGAGCACATTTTGAAACCATTTTAGGTCCTGACACTTCATCCCACGCACGCTCAAGATGTGTTTTCTCAAGCGACTACAATATGGGGTTCTTCTAGAAGGCCATTGGAAGGTGCTTATAGGGCCGGCAGCGCGAGTTTGACGCCCCTGTTAGAACAGTAGACAGAACGAAACGGACGGACGTGCAACACCAGGGGAGTCACACTCGTGCTGCCGACCATGTAAACACAGAGTTTCTGTGCCGTCAGTGTAGAAGATAAAGCAGGAATAGCCTTTGGTCTTCCCACTGCCAGCACAAAAACTCTCCAGTGAGCTCTGGCTACCCTACTCACCGCCGGGAACAAGAGGTTATTATGGCCACAGTACTGACTATTTCCACCTTAAGTTTCCTATAGTCCACCCAACAAGCTCCCATCGGTTCAGTGAGTAAATAGCACCTTCATGTTGCAGGCGACGTGTGGTACGGCATCGATATCCAGAAAGAGGACATTGGCGACAACTTTGCAAGCTGCGTATGGGAGCCTGCTGTCGTCAAAGTGAACGCTATCACCGCCGCCTGCGAGGCCGCCGCCCAGGTATGTATCCACTTGACGGCTAGAGGACACCTCGCGACGATGTTTGTGCGCTTGAACTGAATTTGTATAACATGATTGACACGTGACTGTACCGCGCCTTTGGTACGCACGGCGTGGCGTGAGACGACGTAAAGATTGAGAAAGAAACGAGTAAGAGCCGAAGCGAGCGATACCGCCGTGAGCGTTGGAGAACTGATCGCGAACTGACCTCCGCCCTCCATGAGCGCGGGCCTGAGGGTGACGAGTGGAGCCGCCCGTCACCCTAGCAGAAGCAGGCCACGGCGGCGGCCTCCACACACCGGGGTTGAGTCAGGGACCGCATGGTTCCCCCTCCCGAGGAGGATGGCCCTGGGTCAGCCGGGGTGCGAGGGATATGTCGCATGACAACCTCACGTTCGGCCTAGCACTACGACCCAGAGACGGCGCGCGGTTTGGTCGGTTCGAGTCCGACATAACCTCCCCCTCCGGCTCCGGAGGGGTTGGTAACCGTAGGGATTTCCAACACGTAAAAAAAAAGGAGGAGAACTGATCACATCTGACGTATACACATACTCCTGTCTCGCTGCCCACGTACCCAAGGCGCGGTACAGCTGTTACAGTAGATCTATAGTGGTCCCGCCTAATACTTATTATTTTCATTCAATAAAATAGAAAAAAATGATTCCGTCTAGGCGGGGTTTGAACCCGCGATATTTGCCTTACAGGGGCAATGCTTTGACCACTAAGCTACCAGACCTCGCCCGAACTAATTCAAATTTCTCCTTCTATATCTGTCTTTGAGGCGACAGTGGAGTGTGTCTTACCGATATTGTAACGAACTATCGGAACCAATGAATGATTTTTCAATCATTTTTACACATTGATTTTTGACTACTCCGCCCATATAATTTGAATTAAATTTTTAAGCATTTTAATTTTTGTTCACAGATCCTATCGGTCGACGAGACAATAAAGAACGTAAAAGGTGGTGACGCCATGCCGGTAGCTGGGAGAGGCATGGGCCGGCCCAGGATGGGCTGAGGCCCCCCCCCCCCTCTCTGCTTCTACAGACCGTTCACCTGTAATGTGATTACGCGAAACATACGGTGTTACATTATAGACTTAATTACATTGATATTATGATAAAATTGTGGATTGAATTTTGATTTGGTAGAAATTTTGGTATCTGGGGCGGTATTTTGCTTGATATATTCACGCCTGTTAATCCTCGAAGAGGTAGGTATACTGGTATTGACACCCACTATTCATCAACTGAGACTACAATATGGGGTCATTAGAAAGTTCCTGCAGGGTCGGAGGCGAGTGTGACGCCCTAGTGTTGCACACGTCCATAGGCCACGGTAACCACGAAACATCAGGTGGGCCGTGTGCTCGTCGTCATTGTTTCTAAAAAGAATGACGTCACGATCGAAGTAAGAATTCAATAGACATCACAATATGTTTATTCTGTATATTTCACATTGAAATAAAACTATATACAATGGATTTTTCGCGATTTATTTGGTATTATTTACAATAATCCCGACGTTTCAGTAGCTTTTCAGCAGTTAAATTAAATTTGTAAGCAGTATGCTATCTATTCAAATCGATTAAAATTGGAAAAAGTAAAATGTTCAAACGGGATTTGAACCCGCGAGCAGATTCTTTACAGTTGCAATGCTCTGACCACTGAGGTACTGACCAACTTTTTGTCATCAACCATAGTCAAATAATCCTTTAAGCGGAGCGTGAAAAAGCATCTGACGAGGCCGTCAAGCTGAGTGCCACCATTGTTAACACGGCACGTGTATGTAATAGTGACCCTTTTTGAGACTTTGCCTCCAGCTTACCATCAGGCGATGTGAAATCAAGTTGATGTGTCCAATATAAAAATAATTCGACATTTAATATTCGTGTCAAACAATATCAAGCTGGCGGATGTAAGTATCTTATATATCTGCCTCCCTATTAGCGTAGATCGCTTATATTCATGCAAGAAAGTGAAAAAATCTAACAAACATACATTTAGCTTGTAAATCCCCAAAGGAGTAGCAGAGGTGTAGTTAACACCCACAATCCATTTTGTGTAAATGTGTAAATTTACTGTCAAATTGAGAGGAATATCTTGGTTTTATTATAAATATCAATGAATACACTAATCGCCTTACAACTCGGTAGGTATTGAAAAGCCAGGAGTAGTGCTTAATAGACCTGAAAATATACTCTTCTAACTTCTTTTTATACTATAGTACTGTCGTATAAAATTCATAAAATACAATATCTTCCCTGTATCCTGTGACTACCTTTAGCTTACCATCAGGCGAGGTGAAGTTCTCTGATCGGAATAAGTAGGAGAAATGGGAATATTTCTTCCCACATCTCATATTTGTATAAAATGATTGGGCCGGGAATATTTTTTACCAATTCTATTGTTAAGAGAAGCGGGAATATTTCTTCCCATATAGCGGGAATCATTTGGCAAACATTTCGTGCTCTTTAACAACAAGAGCGAGCGAGAAAAGCTATTTCTATAGATAGTAATATGCAGAGAAAAAACTCAAGTTTTTCTAGTTCTGGTAATAGTGCTACTCCCAGCTTACCTCCGAGCCTCACGCTTAGCATAAGTTATTAGTATTAACTATTAATAATTTAAATGTATTAATTAATATTAATAAACTATATAAAATAATTTATGATTTTTTATTTATTTGGTCCAGACAACATTTCGGGTTCGGGTTCATTTTAGGGTCAATCCCCACTGAGTTTTGGCGGGAACAACAAGATTGATGCAGCGTGGTTATATTTTATTTTCCGAAATTGTAGTGAATTCGAGTTCTTATGTATAAAAATGGTGGATTTTTAGACATAACGTCTTGGGTAACTCACAGAAGAAAGTGGATTATTACAGTGAATTGTGACATTTCGTGTTCGTTCCAAATCTCCCTAGGGAGCTTTTACTAAAGTCCCCGCTACTATACTTAGGCAGCAATCATCATTCATCGTAATCTACATCATAAACAAATGAAGTTACATATAAATAAAGACATGGTTTAAAAGTCTAAAAGTCTTGTAACCAAGCCAAAAATATTCATTAAAAAAAAAACAATCCACTGAAAGCACGGAACAGAAAAAACGATGGAAGTGTGAAGTAGGCGTGTCACGCGTGTCATTGATATGCGGAGATTTGCAAGCTCTTACAATTTCAACCATCAGTCGTATCTGTCATCACGTGTATTTGACAGTTTTGGACCGTGTGTTATTTAATACTATTTAATAGAAATATGCCTTACTGGGTCATGTTGTAGTGCACCGATGATAGTAGGAGCATAAATATTCGAAATGGAGGCGTTTTATATCATCAATAAGTCAGGATATAGCAGAATTTATAACTAATCTTATTGAAATGCAAAGAAATAAAATAAAATAAAAAATCAACCTTACCACATATCAATAAAGCTTGTTTTTGATTACACACAATAGACATGTCATACTTATTTATTCTAGAACTTTCTTCGCTATTCATTTAGTGATGTAGTCAAACTTTATCGATATCTACTTTTTTTAGAAATATTTATAAACTTTTGTCAAATGGTTTTATTGTTTTTTTTTTGTATATCACGGAACATTCTGAACACTTCTGCATACCCATTCAAAGGATACGGGCGTGATGTTATGATGTGTAGTGGCATAGACATAGCAATAATATGCGTTTGCAGCAATTACTGCTGATTTCCTGGTTTATTTTTTTTTATAATTTAGAAAACGGGAATTACCGCGATCATGGTATAGGTCAGTCAGCCTGTGACCACGGCCGGTGTAACCTGGTCGAAACGTCAGGCAATCAAAGGTATGTAAGTACCTATACCATGATCGCGTTAATTCCCGTTTTCTAAATTATATATCATGGAACGCGAGAGTTTAAAAGTTAGTTTTTTTTTATATAGGACACGTCAATTTGACTTTACCTTGCCTGATGGTAAGCTGAAGGCAAAGTCTCAGGAGAGAGGGCCACCATTATACACACGTGCCATGTTAACAATGGTGGTACTCAGCTTGACGGCCTCATCAGATGCTTTTTCACGCCCCGCTTACAGGACCCGGGACTGTAGGAAGAGGGAAACACGTGAGCTGGCAAGGAATTCCAGGTCTTAATTGTGCGACAAAGGAAAGAGTCACCGAACCGCTTGGTTCTTGAAGGAATGTTCTGCACCGTATGCGGGTGACATCTAAGTCCTGCACGTGTCGTCCTGTATAGGAAAGGAGAGGGTGGGACTAATTGGAATAGCTCTTCAGAACATTCTCCATGGTAGAGACGGTAAAATACTGCCAAGGAAGCAACATCTCTACGCAGCTGCAAAGGCTCGAGGGTACTCGTGACCTCAGGATTTCCGATAATGCGGACCGTACGTCGCTGCAACCTGTCGAGAGCATCTAATATTGAAGTGTTTCGTGGTCTCTCTCTGAAACCCTTTATCGGATCTTTACAAAAAATAAAATGGTATCATTCCGGAATAGTCTTCTTTCGAACAAAGAAGGAATTTTGCAAATTCGTCTACACATGACGAAGCTATGCGCGTACAAACATACAAAAATATAAACTTCCGAATTGAACAACTCCAGCTGGATATTTTCTAGTTTGTGAACGCGGCGCAATATGCATACGCGATCAGCAAATAGATTTTGGTGCTCTACGTTTTCTCATTTTATGCAAATTAAATTAATTATTTCAAAGTAGTGTATGAAACTGCTCGTAATATGGTCTTAAAACACCCGTCTGATACTGTAAAATACTCGCACTTGTATTTTAAGTATAACGATTTCACATTTTCTGATATTGGGTGTCTGACGCCGATAGCCGTCACCATGTGCTGTTTCCACATATATTCAATAAAATCGGTCCGATTCGGCCATTTGCTCGATCGCACAGACTGGATGAAAAAAAGAAAAAATATCCTAGCAATTATTTTCAACATCTTTTTCTACTTTATTTTATTTCCTTCGATATCGGAGCCGACACTAATATCGGATATCGGATGCGCCGGATAGTGTGAAAACGTTTTTATTTTGCAACAGTTACATAAAATATCTACTATAAATGGACACTTGTTTTATTTCAATTAAATAGGTACATACGTAGTTTGACGTCTTCATACATTTCTAATCGTTAATAAAAAACAGTTCAACAAGCTATAAAATCCCTCTTTTTTAGTACTCTTAGATTATAATTACTAACAGCGTTTGGAATCCTTTGACATTACGAAAACAAATTTCAAATCTATCGATATTGCCAAAATTTTATGTCACCGGTCTAGCGTTAATATTAAGGAGTTAGAGTGAGAGAGATAATACTTCAAAGTATTATCAACCGTATTCCTAACCCTTAAGGTTTTAAATAACATTCTTGAAATAAACGGACATCTGTTGGGGAGTAGTTGAACTTTTTCGGAATAGAGTTAGAGTGAGAAGCAAGTTTGATCCAGATACAAAACGTCGTAAATTCCTTTTTTTATCTATATAAAAGTAATCACTAAAACGATTGAATAAGGTATGTTTTCGTTTTGCAGTGTGCATATTTTAGGCTAGTTTGGTGTTAAAGATATACGACCAATCAAAACAATTGTTTACTAGTAGTGCAACGTATTATTATCTGGTTGTATGTGTGAGTTTGGCGACATTGGTTCCGCTATTGAATCTGTCCTATCACACTTCTAATAGTTTTTTCTGTTCTGTGACTGAAAGAGCAGAGCAGCGGTTTACAGCGGCTTTTAGAGGCAAAATATTACAAACCATTTTGAATCTTATCTACGTGAGATAAAGATCATAGTTATTTAAAGGGGAAGGCGCGCGCCTGCTCGGCATCATTTTTAGTACAAAAATCTGGCCGCGGCCTCTTTCAGTGAGGATTGACCCTAAAGAATCTTCTGCAAAATCTTTACAGAACACATATTCAAAGAGCCATTAAGACGGCAAAAAATAATACAAAACGTCAAAATAAAAAGGTTTGTTTAGCAAATGGCCTAATGCAACCCCTTTGGAAAAAAACTCGTTTGTTCTAATTACAAATATGTTTAATGAATCTTTACTTACGCCATAGTCCCACATTGAGGGGGCCTTGGGGCAGAAGGGGGGCGAGGGATATGCTAGAGGCTACCTCACGCTAGGCTACTGATGACCCAAGACAGTCTCTCCCACTTGCTCCGGCTGGGATGGGGGGAAAGTATTCGTGGGGATTTCAACAAGTAAAATAAGCGTTGATTCACACAATCAAAGAATCAATTTCGTTTATTAAGTTTAGGCACTTAAAACTTACATATGAACGTCAAAATTTTACAATTACGTGTAGAAATAATTAAAATAATATTTTGTGTGTGTAGAAATAATTAAATTAATTATTTCTTAAATAATAAATAAAAATAAAGTAATTACAGAAATAATTTGAAAATGATTCATGATTCTTTCACTGGTTCGGTAAGTTGGTTCTACTGAGAAGATGCCAGCAGGAAACTCGGTGAACAAGATTATCGTTTTTTTAATGTGGTTTTATTTAAAACAAATTTATATTGTGCGAGCAAGCAAAACATTAGGATGACCATGCATTTTTGTCATTAAGGTATTCGTCTACTTCAAAATATCCTTTTTTCATTAAAGGCTACATTTGCGTAACCCATGCTGCCCAGAAAGTTGTGCAACGTTGCGCAACACGCCAGCTGACTTAACTACTAAAATTCTTGCAAGTCTGTCATATGCACATCATTGCGAGCAACAAAGTTGCCTAGTGGATTCCAGGCTTTAATTTCATTAGGGGGATTTTGAAAGGTTTGTCCTCAATTTTTTATACCATTTAGGTGGCAGACAAGAACACGGCTCACCTAATGGAAACCGGTTACCGTGGTCTATGGACGTGTGCAATACCAGCGAAGTCACACTCGTGCTACCGATCCTTTAAGAACAGAGAGTTTCTGCGCCGTCAGTGTAGAAGACAAACCGTGTGCGTTCGCGCAGCGGAATGTTGTTGAATTTAAAGATTTTAGTTATGCAGATATTTAGTGTATGACGTCGTGTAATTGTGTATGGTAAAAAAAAAATTGTGCATGCAGCCATTGTGGAGAAATTCGCTAAAAACTGATTCCGCTGGGCGAACGTTGTCCTGGCGGAACTTTTTTCTAATCCATGGACTTAGAAAAAAAGAAATGTGTCCAAAAATTAGTGTGTATTTGTGTGTAATTGTGTATGTATGAATAAAATTAGTGCATGCATAATCTTCGGAGAAATTCAAGTTTCCGCTACGCGAACGTTTGGCCATTAGCTAGTTTTCATATAAAGCTCTTATATAGAGAGCTGTAGATTTTTACATAGGTTGTTTTGAATTTGTTTAAATTTGTTTAAAAAACAGATTTAGAAGAAATCGTAGGGTTTAAAAGATAAAAATATAAACGTGAAATACGCTCATTAGGTCTTAGTTCGTGAAGTAGCCACTTTGGGGTCTAGATTTTCACGTTTATACAAACCTTGTAAGTGTCTGCAACATGTTGCCAAGTATCAATGATGGTTCGTTAGTAATTAATGAGTTATAGGACAATTTACCATGAGTAGACCACTGTTTGCAAAGCAGTCAAATATCAAGACGTTCTAAAGTAATTGCATAGTAAAATGTATTCCAATAATTAGTGTATTAATTCAACTACTCACATGCAAAATTTCATCTCATTAAATTCAGTAATTAAAGAGAAACAATTAAAATACTGACAAAGCATCGAAAACCTACATAACCCGACCAAGTTCGGATGGCTACAAAAAAGCGACCGTGCCATATTTCTAAGTAACGTTCTTAACCTTCCAGTATAGTATTTATTAATATGGTACAGTTGCGTACACCAGCGTTAGGAAAAAATAAAACAAATGCATTTCTAGAATGAAAAATTTTTTTTTTAATAATACCGCCCCTATCTGCGATAAGAATAAATCTTTAATTAACAAGTTCTAATTAAACATCAGCTTCTCACTATCACTCACTCAATATACCTACCACATAATTATTTTAAGTTTCACTGTTACACTATAACATTAATAACACTGTCAATATTATTATTACGGAGAATTGGCGATACATAGCAAAACAACAGCGCATACGCACATTGTCCTTGAGTGCAAATTTGTGAATGGGGATAAAACAAAACCAGGTTCAAGTTCAACAGCAAACGAATACGCGCAGGCCGTGGCTTATGTGAGATAAGAAAACATATTGCGCTCTCTTTTCTTCAAGGATGGTCAAAGTCAAAGTCAAAAATCATTTATTCTGTATAGACCATTAAAACGGTACTTACAAAACGTCAAGTTTAATAAAAAAAATCTAGACTAGTTTAGCAAATGGACCACCGGTTCGAAACGCGGCCCCGACCTGAGAAGACTCCGGCAAGAAACTCAGCGGGCATTTTTATTTTTTTTGGTCTATTTACAAACATTTGCTTAGTCTACTTAGTCTAAATACAATAGTTTGCTTGAGTAGCATAGTTGAGCGAACAGCTCATTTCCAAGCTTGTTTATCATCTAAATATTCTTGGATTTTATAATAGCCTTTTTGGCACAGTTTAGTCTTAATTACATTTTTAAATTTATTTACAGGTAAATCTCTAATTTCATTAGGGAGCTTGTTGAAAAAGCGTATACAGTTGCCCCGGAAAGAATTACTAATTTTATGGAGTCTACTATCACAAGCTACAAGATTGTTTTTATGTCTTGTGTTTATATTATGCCTGTCACAAACTCTTGAAAATTTAGAGATATAATGATGGAAGAACCGTTTCAAGAGGGAAGCCGCCTCTATCGCTCGTTGCGCGCAGCGCGTTGTCTGTTTTTTCACACTAGCATAATATTTTTGATCAATTCCTAACTAGAATACTTAGACTATTAAATCAAAGGACTAGCCTTAAGTGTACCGCTTCGAACAAAATAATTCTAAATATTTTGGTGGGGTGCGCGGGAACACGCCCACATACATAAGTCCAGTACAACGGTAATATCATATAAAAAAAGCTATAAAGTAGCTACGTAAATAGTACCTACTTACTGTCATAGTCAAATACATTTAAAAAATCATGTGTAGAAAAATAAATGACCTATAAATTATATCAAAACAAATGTGTTATCACCTGTACCAATTAAATACCGGTATTATACTGTAAATTTTAGAATGTTACCTAGATATATTGAACGGCCGCTTTTTTATATCTATCCGAATTTGGTCGGGTTATGTAAGTTTTCGATGCTTTGTAAGTATTTTAATTGTTCCTCTTTAATTAATGAATTTAATGAGATGAAATTTTGCACGCAAGTAGTTGAATTAATACACTAATTATTGGAACACATTTTACTATGCAATTACTTTAGAACGTCTTGATATTTGACTGCATTGCAAACAGTGGTCTACTCATGGTAAATTGTCCTATAACTCATTAATTACTAACGAACCATCATTGATACTTGGCAACATGTTGCAGACACTTACAAGGTTTGTATAAACGTGAAAATCTAGACCCCAAAGTGGCTACTTCACGAACTAAGACCTAATGAGCGTATTTCACGTTTATATTTTTATCTTTTAAACCCTACGATTTCTTCTAAATCTGTTTTTTAAACAAATTTAAACAAATTCAAAACAATCTATGTAAAAATCTACAGCTCTCTATATAAGAGCTTTATATGAAAACTAGCTAATGGCCAAACGTTCGCGTAGCGGAAACTTGAATTTCTCCGAAGTTTATGCATGCACTAATTTTATTCATACATACACAATTACACACAAATACACACTAATTTTTGGACACATTTTTTTTCTTCTAAGTCCATGGATTAGAAAAAAGTTCCGCCAGGACAACGTTCGCCCAGCGGAATCAGTTTTTAGCGAATTTCTTCACAATGGCTGCATGCACAAATTTTTTTTTACCATACACAATTACACGACGTCATACACTAAATATCTGCATAATTAAAATCTTTAAATTCAACAACATTCCGCTGCGCGAACGCACACGACAAACCAGGATAAGCCTTTGGTCTTCCCACTGTCAGAACAAAAATTCTCCCGTGGGGTCAAGTCAGTTTATGATAGTAAGTAGGTTAAACGTTTTCTATCTGACAATACCTAATTACCTATTCATTTAACGCCATTAGAGAAATCTCCCGAACATACGTAGGCTACAACAGACAATTGATTGACCTTGGCATACTATACGTGCGCATAATATACCTATGATAAAGGCCTGTAAAAGTAATAAGTGTTTATAGGTATATGCTCACGCTTGTGAATCTCACGGATAGGCAGTGATATTGGTAACCGAAATTATATTTATTTATTCAGACAATAGTCCAATATGTTAGTAAACATAAATCTTTAATGTAAGTGTCGGTCTATGGCCTTCGCCTAACCGGACTATGGATCAGCTGACTGCTTCCGAGCTAACACGGCTGATATACTCAGCTGTAAGGGTCACTGACCCGCAAGGTAGGTACTGCCCTATGTACTGTGCCAGCTGGCTGATGCCCCTAGACCGGCCAGGTTCACTGCTGAACCCTTGTACCGTTGCTAGGGTGCTCTGAATGTTTGGACCGGAGGATTACCGTAGCCAAAGTAAAAGACAGAGCAGAACTGTGGACTGTGTTTATTGACTCAAAAGTGCCTGGTTATATTGACAATTTTCTCTTTTAGATATATATGTACAAAAGGAGCTTACAATTAGGCTAGACCAATTAGAATACTTAATGCTATTTACATAAGGAATCCTTAAAGCTATTATGTAGAATTTAATTACAGAATCTGCCGCGTGGCGCTTGTATCGCGACTATAAAATGTGCCAACGTAAATATGGCCGCAATCTGCAGCCGCGTCGCATTCCAGGAATTCCGTCGCCGTGCGTGGTCGTGTTCGAGCTCCATGTCGCGGCTTGTCGTTGTATGCGTATAGTGAATCGGTATTGTGTCCCTACAGGTACCCCCCTCTAAGTGAAACGTACGTTTGGTTTTACTTGCCTCCCGGTACGAGTCATATAGGGGTTCTGCTGGTTGTTGCTTGCACTTGTAGTTTTCTCGTAATTTGTAGTCGTAGAGTTCTTGGAATTGGATGCGCTTGATGACGTAGGTTCGTGGGGTACATTCGTTGCTAGACCTGTGTGACGAGACTGCGGTTCGTTTGTTTCAGGGGTCTCGTTATACATAAATGCTGGTTTGAGTCTGTCTATGGATACACAAGTTTGACGATTTGGTAGTTGAATAGTAAATAACTTGCCGTTTTGACTTCGTTTGATGATTTTGTACGGGCCGTCATATGGTGGGGTCAACGGTCGTCGCACTGTGTCGTTTCTCAGGAACACATGAGTACAAGTTTCTAGCTCTTTGTATATGAATGGATGTCTTGTTGAATTTATCTTTAGTTTTGGTGCTAGTGACGCCATCGTTTCGGTGAGCTGGCGAACGAATTCTGCGTCATCAATGTTTGGCTGAGCAGGCACAAAGAAATCCGACGGAATTCGCAGTGTCGATCCGTACGTCATAAGTGCGGGACTTACGGATGTATCTTGACATAGTGCTGTGCGTAGTCCTAGAAGTACTGTAGGTAGCTCTTCACTCCAGTTGGTATTTGCACATCTGGCCATTAATGAAGCTTTCAAACACCTGTGTCTTCTTTCTATGAATCCGTTTGCTTGAGGATGGAACGGAGTCGTACGTATTCGATTAATACCAAGTCTCTGCATTAGTGTGCGAAATAGCGATGATTCGAACTGTCTGCCTTGGTCTGTGGTGATGCGTAGGGGACATCCGAATCGTGATATCCACCCGTCGTATACTGCCTTTGTCACTGTTTCGGCGGTGATGTCACGTGTAGGTACAGCTTCCATCCACTTTGTGCATCGATCTATCATAGTGACTATGTATCGATATTCATTTGATGTGCATAGAGGTCCGACGATGTCCAGATGTACGTGTTCGAAACGCGATGATTCTTGGAATTCACCGAGGGGACTGATCACGTGTCTTTGAATTTTCGCTCGCTGACAGCCGATGCATGATTTAGCCCATGTGGTTACGTCCTTATTCATAGAAGGCCAGAAGAATTTGGATGTGATGATTTTTCTAGTAGTGCGAACGCCCGGATGACTTAGTTCGTGCTGCGCTTTGAAAGCTGCTTGCCGATAAGCTATTGGTAGGTATGGTCGAATGTTTGTAGTTGATACTTCGCACCATATAGGTATGGGTTGATGACCGGGTAGATTCACACGGGCGAACTTGAGGTTTGCTTGTTGTTTACATGCTTCTAATTCAGTGTCGTTCTCTTGATCTATAGCTAATTTGTTGTAGTCAATCGTGTTGTTTAGAATTTCGATCTCCGTAATGCGTGATAAGGCGTCAGCAGCTGTGTTGTATTCACCTTGAATGAACTTGATACTCGTACAGAACTGACTTATGTAGTGAAGTTGTCTTTCTCTTCGCGGCGTGTCACTGTTGTTGGCTGATCTTGTGAGTGCGAAGGTTAGAGGCTTGTGATCGGTATATATGGTGAGTTCGTTGCCCTCTATCAGTCGTCGTAAGCTCTTAACAGATGTATACATAGCTAATAATTCGCGATCGTAAACACTGTATCTTCGTTGTGTGTCGCTCATGTTTTTCGAGTAGAATGCGAGTGGTTTCCATACTCCGTCGACCTTTTGTTGTAGTACAGCGCCGATACCAGTGTCTGAAGCGTCGGTGAGTAGGCATAGTGGTGCGTTTGGTATCGGATGAGTTAATGTGGTTGCATCAAGAATACTTTGTTGACATTGTTGAAATGCTTTTTCGGCTTCGGGTGTCCATTGGATCGGAGACTTGTCATTCTTCTTGGCATTGTGTAGATATTTATTTAGTAGGTATTGATGATTGGCTTGGTGGGGTAGGCAGCTTCGATAGAAGTTGATCATACCCAAAAATCTTCTTAATTCTTGTATTGTAGTTGGTTTGGGATACTTCAGTATGGCTTGAATGCGTTCGTCTGTGGGTTTGATTCCGTCTGACGAAACTTCGTAACCGAGGAATTGAATTCTTTTTTTGCCGAACTCGCACTTATCTAAGTTGAGCGTGACGCCATAGTGGTTTAAGCGTTCGAGAACTGTTTTTAGATTGCGTTTGTGTTCTTCTTCGTTGTCTTTCGAGTAAATGAGTAGGTCATCAATGAAACAGAAACAGATGTCGTCAAGGCCGCGTAGTACCTCATGCATGAACCGTTGAAATGAGGAACTACTGTTCATGAGCCCAAAAGTCATAGTTTTGAAAAAAAATGCACCGAATGGTGTTGTTATTGTGGTTTTAGCGGCGTCTTCTTTTTCGATAGGTATACTGTAATATGCCATTTTCATGTCGAGCTTCGAGAATAATGATTTTCCGTGTAGTTGGTAGGTAAAATCTTGTATTCTAGGTATCGGGTATCTGTCGGGAATTGTGACAGCATTTAGTCTTCTATAGTCACCACATATACGTAAGGAACCGTCTTTTTTCTTTACAACGTGTAGTGGACTGGCCCATGGACTGTTGGCTGGTTCGCAGATGCCCATTTCCATTAGCTTTTCAAATTCTAACTTGGCAGCTTTGTACTTGTCTGGTGGTAGTGGGCGTGGTCGGGAGTATATTGGTGGTCCTTTTGTTTCAATCCGGTGAGTGATGTTATGTTTTGCTGTTGATTTGATAGCCATGGGTCGTATAATGTCTGGGAATTGCTTCAGAATGTCGTGATAGTCGTGATTTTGGTTGATGATGTAGACTGATTCTTCTGTATTGTGTATTTTAATAGTGTTCACGGTGAGGTCTGTGACCCTATCGATGAGCTTCTTTTTATGCAAGTCAACTAATAGTTTGTGTTTTGCTAGGAAATCTGCGCCTAATATCGAAGTCTTCACATCAGCTACTGTGAATGTCCACTTGTAACTTCTACGTAAACCTAAGTCGAGCTCTAATGTACGCTCTCCGTAGGTACGTATTTGTGTTCCGTTCGCAGCAAATAATTTGTAATTGCCTTCTGTCGACTGTGAATATTTCTTGTTTCTTGCGGCTAACACTGAAATGTCGGCGCCAGTGTCAATGAGGAATTTTTCTTTATGGTTTCTATCTATTATACATAGGCGGTGGCTTTGATTTACATCGACGCCCGCCACTGTCGATGTATTCTTTAGTTTTCCTGTTGCTTCGTGTTTGTATTTGTATTAGATTTGCTTTTGGCACATGGTTCTTCACAATTACGAGCATTATTACCAAATCGGAGATGGTAGTAGCAGACCCAGTCCGCGTCGCCCGGCTGCCGAAGTGAGCGCGAGTGTGAACGCGCCCTAAAGTTGCGCATATCATCGACGCGCTTGTTGCTACGTGGTTGGTGATGCGGGCTTCGCGTCGGTCGTAATTCTGCTACTTCAAGGGATAGTTTCTCTATTTGTTTTGTTATTAAGTCGAGTTGTAATTTTTCGACTGTGGTATTAGCAGCTGTTTCGTTTTGGCTTTGCAATGGGTTTGATACGGGAATTGAAGTAGTTATGGCGGCGGCTGTAGCGGGTTCGAAATGTTCTATCATTTTGTCAGCCATGGCGGCTAGGGTTTCTAGTGACGATTCTGTATTCACTGATAATATGCCACGTATTTGAGTAGGTAAATGGTTCAGCCATATGACGCGCAGTGCTTCGTCTGTCAATAATTTCCCACTCAGTTCACGCATTTTACGTAATAGCTGACTGGGTTTTGAATCGCCGAGTTCTAGGCCACTGAGCAATTTTTGCAGCTGGCGATGATCAGATTCTTGATACGTTGATATGAGTCTCTCTTTTAGCACTGTGTATTTGCCCGTAGTAGGTGGGTTGAGAATTATGTCTGCAATTTGTTCGAGATCATTGTATCCTAGTAGTGGCATTACTAAATTGAATTTCTGCTCTTCCCCTATTCGGTTCGACGCGATGGCCGCTTCGAATTGTGCAAACCATAATCGCGGGTTTTGTCGCCAAAAAGGTGGTAGGCGCGCGGGGAGTGATATCGTGGCAACGTCATTGTTGATTGGAGATCGAACATCTATGATTGGAGTACTTGGTTTGGTACTAGTACCTGGTGTGCTCTCTTCTGTAGACATGATGTATGTAGTGGGTCGTTGCACTCGGTATTGCAATTAACTGATGATGCGTGCAGAAGTGCGTATGTGATACCGTAGGTATGTAGGTATCAGCTGTTCGGGTTCGTCAGGGGTCACCAATGTCGGTCTATGGCCTTCGCCTAACCGGACTATGGATCAGCTGACTGCTTCCGAGCTAACACGGCTGATATACTCAGCTGTAAGGGTCACTGACCCGCAAGGTAGGTACTGCCCTATGTACTGTGCCAGCTGGCTGATGCCCCTAGACCGGCCAGGTTCACTGCTGAACCCTTGTACCGTTGCTAGGGTGCTCTGAATGTTTGGACCGGAGGATTACCGTAGCCAAAGTAAAAGACAGAGCAGAACTGTGGACTGTGTTTATTGACTCAAAAGTGCCTGGTTATATTGACAATTTTCTCTTTTAGATATATATGTACAAAAGGAGCTTACAATTAGGCTAGACCAATTAGAATACTTAATGCTATTTACATAAGGAATCCTTAAAGCTATTATGTAGAATTTAATTACAGAATCTGCCGCGTGGCGCTTGTATCGCGACTATAAAATGTGCCAACGTAAATATGGCCGCAATCTGCAGCCGCGTCGCATTCCAGGAATTCCGTCGCCGTGCGTGGTCGTGTTCGAGCTCCATGTCGCGGCTTGTCGTTGTATGCGTATAGTGAATCGGTATTGTGTCCCTACATAAGTAATTAGAGTGATAAATTGTTTTTATAAAACCTAGGACCGACCACCCACCGGTCTGCCACAGTGTTAAAAATGTTATTAGCTAGCTAAATTATGATAGCCTCGATGGCGTAGTGGTAGTGAACTGGACTGCTCTGCAGGGCGCGGGAGTTCGACGTCCGGTCAGCGTGTAAATACTTATTTCTGTGCCTCGGAGACCACGTTAAACCATCTTTAAATACAACTGGGATAAACGCAAGATTGTTGATGATTGTTAACTGAAATTACTAATATTCACGTTGATTTAATCGCCAGGATTTGGCTGCGGGACTTGTTGATTGGAAGCCGACTGCAGTTACCGACGGTTACCAATCCATTACTCACTTGAATTGAATGCGGCTGCTTATAATCAGATTCATAGAAATACGTTTGAATCGGTAAGTCGGCACTTACCAAATCATAATCTTTATTCAATTATAGACAATTAATTTTAGCCAATAGTACTTACAATCATTTGCAAATATTAAGTTTTTTTTTTGGGTCCATCCCGCCGCCCGGCGGCGGTCAGTCTAGAACCGACTAAAAGCGCACACCGTCTTCGATTTCGGTCTTCAGAAAGGGTGTAAAATGTTTGGGATTGAAACGTATCTTGACGTTTGACAGTCGTCAAAGATGTCAATCCCGTACAATTAATCAATCTGTACGTACCTACCGGATATCGAACTCGTACTGATTAAAACGCCTAAAACCCAAAACCGATCTTGATGAAATTTGGTACAGAGGTGAATTAGAGCTTGGAAACGGACATAGGCTACCTTTTATCGCGAAAAGGGTGGTAGAAGGGGGAGCAGGGCAATGGAATGGGAGTTTATATGAAAGTTGGTCATTTTCGAAGATATCGTGATGAAATTTGGTACAAAGATAGATTAAAGCTTGGGAACGAACATAGGCTACCTTTTGTCACGAAAAAGGGGAATTAAGGGGGACATGGGGTTAGGGGAGGTAAATTTGTCAATTTTGAAGATATCCTGATGAAATTTGGTACAGAGATAGATAGCCACTTGGAAACGGATATCGCTTCCTTTTATAGCATATAAGGGGTAAAAGGGGGAAGGGGTATTAGGGGATAAATTCAAACAGTCGTTAACGCATGTCAAATATGTCAAATCCTATACATTCGTCATTCTATTCCATCAAACGCCTGCTAGTAATTGCCACTTGTCTAGAGGGGCAGAATATCGATCGATTCGTTGCTCAAAACGTCTATACATTCAATCGATGGATCGCTTTGACCATCTTTTTTCACTATCGATCGAATGGACGTATTTGAATTGAGATCGCATATTAGAACCGGCCGTTAAACTATGTTCGCGGATACCGTCCAGACGTACAAACCAAATGTTCATGTTTGATATTTATGTTGATTATGTTCGTGTCCGTATGTCTGTACGCTACTCAAGGTCTCATATAGGTGTAAGGCATTTTCGCCAATCTTTGCAATGGTGGTAATGGCCTCGGTAAAGATGACCCCCTAGACGGAACCCTAAAACAGATTGAATGGAAGCGGATACGATCAAATTATTACATTATCAGACTTTATGTATTTTTAATTCAAGAGTTAATAAATTTAGTCACGAAGGTTTGGAAGGGTCTTATTAAGTAATCAGTTCCTTAGCCGAATCTGTACTAATATTTTAATGCAGAAAAGTTCGTTTGTTTTATCGCGCTAATATCAGGAACCACTGGTTGGAATTTAAAAAATATTTTACTAGCTGATGCCCGCGGCTCTCCCGTGACGGCGTAACCCTTTTTTAAATGTTAACTTTTCATTTTTAACAAAAGGACCATCCTTGTTCTGCAAGGAATATTTTATAAAAAGAATTATCGAAATCGGTCTAGCCGTTCACGCGTGATGGCGTCACCAAGGGAAATAGGGATTCATTTTTATTATAGATGTTAAGTAGTCCGTGTATAGAGGAAGGTTATTCATAATAATATTTTAATTGCGAAAGTCACTCTGTCTGTAACTCCATCACGCCTAAACCACTGAACCTTTCGATGAAATTTGGTCTAGGGGTAGATTAGACCTTGAGAAAGGACAGGCTATGTTTGGTCGCTATAACATTTTATTATCTGTGCTATAACTGACATCCACGACGAGGGTGGAGTCGCGGACAAAAGGATATATGTCATTACGCTGCCACTCAAGAGAGCAGAACAGTAATCGTACCTAAATGTAAATTAATAAATTGCATGCATATAATATGGCTTAAAAAATATACTTCGAATTTTGCCACGGGCGAAGCCAGGGGAGTGATAATCAATATACGAATACTGGTATTTCTCAATTTAACCTCGAACAATGTATGCCGCGGGAAACTTTTAATTGTTGAAAAAAATCCTATCCGTTTGTTTCTTCACAGTTTATTATTAAACACCGGTGTAAAACCACGTATTATAATCCTGAAACATTTTTTATCCAATAATAATGTGTTTTTGAACTGAAAATTGGACTGTCAACAACCGCGGTCAAAATGACATTTCAAAATAAAAAAATCGTTTTCGTACTCTTTTTATTTGCACTAACGGAAGTGGTTTCATGGACGATTGATTTGCCGGAAGTGAGAAAACATTTTTTTGAACATCATGAAAGGCATAAAGCGCGGGAAATGGAGAAAATAGACATAGATTACAAAGAAATGGAGGATAAGGATCAGAAATTTTATAGTAATATTGAGGGGAATAGTAAACACAACACTGAAGAACATAAAATGCATGATTATCACGAAGAGGATTCGGATGAATATGACCAGTCTTATATGGAGAAAAAGGTAAGTAGGTACCTATTCATAGTTCTGAAAAAAAAACGCGCTCTAAAGCTTCCATACCATTGTATGTACAGTCAGTGTAAGAAATAACTACAAAGTCTTACAACGCTCTTAAGACCAAGGAATTAAGAGACACTTAAACTATTTTATTGATTATTATTCGTCCGAACTAAAGGTCCTGGTGTGTTCCTAATATCTAAACCATCAGTCTACAGGAAATGGAGAAGGTAAAAAAAGACGGGTTCTTTCTTTCTATCTTCGTTATATACAGCGAAAAATATAAAAAGAACATACCATACCATACCCTACCATTCCTATAATATAGTGCCAATCATAGAACCTATCACTAATTTTCTGTCAGAAGAAATTAATGAATTACAAAAAGAAAAAATAATCACAAAAAGTAATAAATTACAAAAAGAAATAATAATCACAAAAAGTGTCATAAGCCCAGGTTCGAACCCGGTACTATCTAAAACCATAAGGACTTACAGTCGAAGCGCTTACCGCTAAGCTACGAAGCTGCTTAGCGTACCTAACAAAATAAACAATCTGTAGCTAATGTTGTATGACGTCAGTCGTCAGTTACGGTTCTAAGGTCACGTGATCCTGACGCGAGTTTAACACTTTTTACCCATCCAACGCCGCTAAAGAAGTTTTCACTTCAATAAAAAACATAGTATTAAGCTCATTTTGAGCATTTTGCTTAGCAAGATCGATTTGATGCCGACTGTTCAAGATACCTATTATGAAACAGGATAATAAAAGGAAGCCACTGGACGGGTGATCGGTACCCATATATTGTGTCCAATTGAAAATCGCCATATTGGCGCTGATAGTTGCGGCACGCAGTAGTGAGTGTACTCGGTACTAATACTAATGTGAATGCTCAGGTGGGACCCGAACTCACGATCTTTCCCTCACAGGGGGAATGCTCTGTCTACTGAGCCACCGAGCCTCACCTGAAGCTATCCTAGCTATCCTAGCGTTAGCATAGTAAATGCTTCAAAATTTCATTCAACAATTGTCGTGGTATCGATATAATTTAATATAAACGTGGGTTTTATGTATCGAATTAACAAAATGGCCATTTTAGATTTTTTTATGGTAAACGCATAAATAAAAACAACGCCCATTTGGAAACTAATTAGTTCTGAGTACACTCAAGGTGGCGCTTCAAATCGACACAAAAAGTGAAGGAAGTAGACGTAACATTATCGCTGTCTAGCGTCGGTCCCGGGTTCGAATCCTGGTTATAACACTATCGACGATTGAGCCCACTCCTAGCACTAACAATAATTTTGCTTACCAAGGTACCGACTTAAAAATAAAAACACCCTAATCCTATATCACCAACTATAAATATTTGTGGATAGTACATAAGGAATATGGCTGAAAATATTTTCGTTGCAGGTCCAAAACTTGGTCAACGATGGCGGTCTCTACTTGGAGGGGCTGCGGTTGGCTCTAGAGGACTTCATTAGTTTGATAGAGGATTGCAACAGAAATAATATGACTATGGTGAGTTTGATATTGGTTTTGTTGACGTGATCATGGTCTTTTTTTACGTGCGGGAAATCCCCACTGATACCCTTCCTTGCGGAGCCGGATGGGGAGGTTATGTCGGATTCGACGCCGTCTGTCGGTCGTTGTGCTAGGCCGAAGGTGAGGTTGTTAGGCGACATATCCCTTGCAACCCGGCTGACCCAGGGCCATCCCTGTCGGTGTGGCGCTCGCGCTCCACGAGGTCTGGCCCTCATAGGGACGTGATCATGGTGCTTCTAACGATTGCGAAAGTTACATTAATGTATTTTAAATCCCAGAATTCATAAGACCGATGGACGAAAGATCGAAGTTCAAAATCCGGAATGTTGAATTGACAGAAAGTTTTTTTTTATGCAATTTAGATGGCACACAAGGACGCGGCCCACCTGATGCTTAGTAATTAACGCGACCTATTTACGTGTGTAACACCAGGGGAGTCAGACTCGTATTGACGACCCTAAAAGTTTTAATACTGTTACAAGTGTCTTAACATCCCGAAAATTGACTCCCAAGTCACAGGATTAGGTTTATTAAATTTTTGTATAACCTTTACTTCATTGTATTGTGGAAACCATTTAAAACATGTTTGTATAAGGACTATGGCATCAATAATTATTTTTTTAAATTAGATTTGTGGGTGGTTTTCTTCGAGTGTTTTGTTTTTAATAAATACAGAACTTTAAATATAAATCATACTAAATTCAATTTAAAACTAGAAACTAAAACAAGCTAAACTAAAGAACCGGAATATTTACATACATAATGCGTCGTGAAATTCCTCCGCATCATCACCGACCGGTAACGTTCACAGAAAGCTGGCAGCATTGCCACGTTGGATGGCAATGCTTATCTTCTGTGCAGGATAATAACCAGCCTTTTGTTATTTGAGTAAAAATATAACTACGTAGGCGCTGCCGCCTTAGTCCTCTATTCTAATCTATCCAAGTCAATTTGTGAAGGTTGACCACTGCGACACTCAAACACACACTCACAGTTTCGTTAACGATTTTGGACTGACGACTACGAGTCGATTAAGATAGGAAAAAGTGAATGCTCAGGTGGGACTCGAACCCACGATCTTTCCCTCACAGGGGGAATTAATACGATCCAATACTGTGGGGCCGCCGAACGATTCCGGCCAGTCCTAGGCCGTCCGGGCGAACCAGCACACACCGGCAGGCGATCGTACGGCGGGAAACTGGCGACGTACAACAGCTAGGTCGCAAAACTGACAACATGGAATTGCCGGCAGGCCAAAATCGCTATAGTGTATGAGCGCCATCGGCTTAGGACTGCAGGCCGCCGGATAGATCAGAAACTGCAGGCGGACTGTTAGTGAGTCGGAGCCTTAATATTAACTGTAAACAACTTTAAAAGGTGGTGTTTTGCGTTTGTGGGATTGTGTGTAGTTGGTATAAGACGTATCTATTCCAATTTATTCGCATAGAACCATAAAATCATGAGTTGGTGTTTTGCGTATCTGGTATTATGCAACAAAAGGCACACCACGCCTCGATATGGATAGATATAGGTTAGAAGGTAATGGCGGAGGTTACTCAATAACATAAACTGCAGTTTCAATAAAAAATGTAATATTTGGGATGTTGAACTTTGGTCTTTTGTTCATCGGTATTTATTATGAGCTACGGGAATTTAATATGTGATCTAATTAAACATACATACATACATTTAATCACGCCTATATAGGCGTGATTATATGTTATATCCCGAAAGGTTAGGCAGAGGTGAATTAACACCCACATTTCACCAATCTGTATTCGGTCCCACGCAATAGGGGGTGAGCGGTGAGCCTATTGCCGTATTCTGGGCACTATTATTGACTCGAGCATCGCATCTGAGGCTGAGTCTGGGCTGTACATATCTGTGTGTTGTTAAAGTTAATCAGTTAATCGATTAAACAGATATCGTGAAATCATCATGTTGATTGTAATCTTATAATGATTTGATAATTTCCGTGGCATGGCGTTAAACGTTGAATAACCAGCGAAAACATAATTGTGTTCAAGATTTACGTAATTGAGTAATTAGATAAGTAACTACGTCGTTATCGGGTTTCACCTGAAAATAAAATTGTTTTCTTAAACTGGGTTTTCACTTTCAATTCTATCCATATGGTCGGTGTGATGACGATGAAAGAATACAATTATCACCACCCCATCTCATCCGAAGGGTGTCGTAAGAGGCGACTGACGGAAACATACGCAGACGATATCACTGCGAGAGGAGGGAACCTCGAAATAAACCCTGTACCAACCCGTCTGGCCAGCGTGGAAATAGTTAAGCCTAAGCCTCTTAACATTGGGAGAGGCTTATGTGCAGCAATGGACTGTGATTGATGCGCTAATCAATTGATGAATTGATTTCAAATTCATGCTGCATTTACTAAATTGTTTTTTTTTAAGAATTGTATCGGTGAAATCTAGCATAGACCGTTAGTCTCTTACGTCGGAAGTCGCGGGTTCAATTCGCGCACAATGCAAAATAAATAATCGAATACATATTGTTACGAGCGTGGGGGTCGGTTTAAATAGAAAATGCGAGGACAACCGTTGAAGACAGATTTTATTCAGCTGCACTTAACTTACAGCAAAGCGCGTACAAATTCGATAACTCTTCCTTACACAATACACAGTCACTTGTATAATCGCACTGTATCGCTTCGCACACTTTATAGCAATGACCGCTTCGAATTCTAGTCGTAGACTAACTTGAGCAGCGGCTGTTAGCTCGCCTTTTATATCGGGCGCGGCCGAGTAGCGAAAGATCGAGAAAAGACAGGTACGTTCTGAAAAAGACAGGAATTTTCTGGAAGGTTCTATTAGGTCTTGTGTCTCTTTCTATTCATTCCATTCCTTCTAGAACAGTGACGTCAAGGCATGCTGTCTCTTTCTAGCCTGACGTCTCGTTCTATTCATTCCATTCCTTCTAGAACAGTGACGTCAAGGCATGCTGTCTCTTTCTATAGTGCCGTCTCGCTCACTCCTATGGAAATTTGGCCATATATTGAAGTGGCCAAGTGCCGGGCGTAGCAATATTTTTTTTTATAATACTTAGGTGGCAGATGAGCACGCCCACCTGATGGAAAGTGGTTACCGTGGCCTATGGACGTGTACAACACCGGGCGTCACACTCGCGCTGCCGACCCTGTTAGATTTAATTAAATTTGCATTTATCTTGTTTTTTTTAACACGTTTTACTCTCGTTCTCTGTCGTCTCCCCGAATTGGCATTGACACGGCACGGCAGTTGCTTCTATTAAAGTCTTATAAGCCAAAATAAAATTTTAAGACGGAGTTAGCGAACCCCAGCTTGGAGGTGAAAGCCTCAGATGCAATATGGAACAACGCTAAGGGGTCATCCATAAATTACGTAACACAAATTTCATGATTTGCCCCTCCCCCCGTCCTTGTCACGGCTGGTTACATTTGTGAGATTCCCACCGTCCCTAATGTGAAGTCACATATTTTTCTCGTCATTTTTATTTGCAATTCTTTGATTTTAGATTCCACGTTACCTTCAACATCGTCTCTACTTTTAAATTTTTTCCATAAGTTAACTTCTTTCTTTATTAATTGTTCCTTTTTTTTATCATAAGCTGCACTGTATGTTTCATATGTTTTTGAGGTTTTCGTAAAATAATATTTTGAAGTTCGTGTTTTAACACTTAGATTATAATAGATTTTGAAATGTTACGTCACGAAATTTAGAACTTCACCCACCCCCTTGTCACACAATGTCAGTCTTCGTCGACTCCCTCCCTCCCCCTTAACGTGTGACTTAATTTATGGATGGCTCTTAAGATGATGGTGTCAACAGTCTATAATATGTCAGTCTCATATGTTCTTTCTTTCCAGAGCCAAGCCATGGGCTTCTCTCCCCCAGTCATGCCGACCCGACCGAACATGACGACAATGTTCAACACAACGATGCCGCCGTTCCCTAGTTTCAACTCATCCGACTGGCCGATGAGCATGGGACGGAGAAATTTTACTGGGTAACTATTTAGTTACAGAGAAAACTACCAATACTAACAATTTTATAAAATTTATTTCAATTAAAGATTACAGAGTCAAAATGACAAAGTCCAATTGCATATTAAATGTCATCTCAAACGCTAAATGTAAATAGGTATTCAAAATTAAAATTAATTAATTACCTACTTGTCACCGTAACAGGGGCAAAGGTGCCCATGACGCTAGCGGCTTTGCCCTAGGTACGATGCGGAGAGTCACCGGTTTTGTCCCTTAACCTGCATCTCAAGTCGCTCACTAGGGTTTTGGCGTCAGCTACCCATCATCACGACCGCAAAGGGCGCGAAAATGAAAAAAAAAAAACATAAATATGTTTTTTTTTTAGGAGAATTTAGAATATTCAGGACGTGTACAGTACAGGTAGCTCAATAAGTCAGAGTATTCTACTATTATGGGACTTCTTCATCTTAGAGTTAATCCTATAACTGCGGGTTCGGCTGATCTTCGATATTTTCCGTAAAGCGACTGCCATCTGACCTCCACAACTCAAAGGCGATATCGAAGAATTGCAGTAGGACCAGCCCCTCTAGACAAGCAATTCGTTGGTTGTCACTTGTCTAGAGGGGCAGTTGGTGGTTCGGGGCCGACGGCTTAATGTACTCTCCGAGGTATACAAATATTTGCACTGAGCGGGTTCGAACCCTCTATGTAGCAGTCGCGTTCACTACTGCCACACCACAGCTGTTCAAGGAAGAAGAAGGTACTCATGTAAGGAACTGGTCTTGGGTATAAGGCTCGTTTAGAATATTGTCATTTTTTTTTCTAAATCTACCGGGTGTAAGGGGAACGCTCCCGAAGCCGAAGGCCTCTGGTAGTACTCCGGGTACACTACAAATTGGCATAATGGTTTTTTTGATTCGAAAATGTATTTTTTTTCGCTTAATTGGCATTATTTATTCTCCATAGTATTTGGACAGCTCAATCAAACGACAATTTCATAAAAAATATCACTATAGAAAAAAACAAATTGCGCCAAACGCGTGCTTTTTTATAGTGATTTTTTTTTATGCAATTGTCATTTGTTATGAAACGTCTAAATTAAAAATATTTTCGTTCCTAAGGTCAAGTATGAACAGGACCAGAGTGCGGATGTCCTGTCGAGAGGCAACCGAAGCTAGCGAGAAAGTGCGCCAGTTCGCCAACCTGGCCATCTGGGCCACTAAACGACTGCAGGACTTGTCGTATGCCAGGATGTATCAGAAGGTATATTTATACTTACCCAACTATGGTTAAGTAGGTATAATGTCAATCGATAAATTAGTCTATCACAGACCATACATAGGCCTCTCCCAATATGCACCATTTCATCCGATCCTCCGCCCTCCGCATCCAGTCTGTAAGCAAAAAAAAAATCTTGTTAGTATCAGAAATGTTAATTAAAAGATCACGTAATTAATGGACGGCCCCATACTGGGGCACGATAGTTGTAATTTCCAATTCAGACAAAAATAGTTCTAAAATAAAGTCGGTATACGGGCGAAAGTTTTACGTGACAACGACTTTGAGTGGTAAAATAATTTTAATGTGAATATTCATTCGTATAGTAGGAAGAAGAATGAAATAATAGTAACAATTTAAAAATGTTTGTCTCTCTCGCTCTTAGGCGGGCTAACCATGCCCGAGTGGAAGGGACGCGTGCCTCTCACTCGCTCTCATTGTGAGCGCATAACGTGAGCGGAGCGTAACGCAGTTTCTTGAAGTGTCACCCGGCAAACCAATTTATAAGACGTTGTCACGTCAAAAAATTTTCAACTTCTTAAAATTTGCCTCCCTCGGTGTAATATAATATAGTATTTAAAAATATCCGAAAATAAAATATAAGATCAATTTCTTCTAAAAAACTCTAATAAAAATTCAGTCTCAAATCACTCACGACTTCAATTACAAAAAGGGCCAATTCTGTTAAAAACGATCAAGAATTTAATGATCTTTCTTGTCGTTTTTGACATTAATTTGATTTTGACACGTCGAGATGGGGCTCAAATTTTAAATTGGTTGAATTAAACTTAAAGGTGCGGCTACAGCTAATGTTTCCCGCAACATTTACATTTTCACTAGTATATACCTACAACACAACAAAAAACTGAAATTTCTGGTAATGTAGAGATTTCCATGTTTTCTTGTGTTAATATTGCGAAAAACATGAGCTGTAGCCGTACCTTTAAGTGAGCTCTGGACGTGGCTTTAGGCAAAGAAATAATGTTCAATCTCTATCCCACAGGTGGACTACTATGAAGAAAACGAGCTGATCTTGAAGCTGGCTTGGTTCCTGGACCAGCTGGCCATCCTCACCGGGTACGAACCCAACTACCGGCGGTACAAACCCGTCAATACCACTCGTGAGTATTCCTGTTGACCAAATGAGGCTAATATGAAAGACGATGTAGGTACTATGAAGTTATTTCGGGTTTCTTTTATAACGTCCATTAGCTTTGATGAACCCTAAAATCAAATCTAATCCGTCTTTGTCTCCCCAGCCATGCCCACGACTTCCCCGATGACAATGACCCTGGTCCCTCAGAATCAGGAGCTAATTGACAACTTGGTGACGTGTATGAAGTCCCACTCCTCATTGGCAGCCCCTGAAAGATGCAGATACTCGCCTCCGCTGACTCAATTAACTCCTGAATGTAAGTAAATATACATACGTGCTTATTCACCTCTGTAAATCTCCGAAAGGGGTAGACAGGGGTAGATAGCCTCCGTGGCGTAGGGGTAGTAAACGCGGTCGCTGTGCAGGAGGCGCGGGTTCGATCCCCGCTCAGTGCAGATATTTGTATGCATGATTTTTTTTATTTGCGTTGGTCTGGTCGTGCTAGCACGCTAAGCCGTCGGTTCCGGTTGCCATACAAACATCTATGGCAGTCGTTACGGGTAGTTGGAGCCTTCAAAAAGTCCAACAACTGATCTAACTGGAATGCTTCGATATAACCTTTGGGTTGTGGAGGTCAGTGGCAGCCGCTTCACGGAAAATGTCGAAGTTTAGCCAAATCCGCAGTTGGACTGCTAAAAGCGGACCCCAGACTCCAAGTTTATAGCTTCGGATGCGACTGGGATTAACTGACTAATCGATGATGAATCTTTGTACTAATGAGGGGGGGGATTTAAAGTTGAAGTCGGTTTGGCCCTGATGGCTTTGTTGGGCAATAGAGTACAAAGATGATTGAAACGACTTATGCTGACTAGAGCCAAATATCCCACCACCAAATTCAAAATAGCCTTCACCTTGGAGTCCAGGGTTCGCTTTTGCCAGTCTAACTGCAACTTGGTAACAAGACTTATTATAATTTGTAAATATTTTCCAGCATCCACCACGTCATCACCGCAGATGGACAGTACCATGATCACTTCATCACCATCCGACAGCGTCACCGCACAATCCATGGAACTCCTCATCACCGGTGATGCGAACAGAACCCCAAGGCGTATCACCAAAAGGTCAACCCATGGTCACGAATACTTTGTCCCCATCGGGGTTCACGAAAAACCCAAACCTGTGGTCGACTTTTTTGTCAAAAAACTGTCAAATTTAAAAGCTATTGTCAAATCTGTCAAGAAAAATGCGCTAGCTGACTTTTCTTCTCAGTTGGCTTTACACAAGCATATTCATAAGAGAGCTATTGATGATAAAATGAGTATGTATGCAGTTTTAAATCGACTGTCTAATGTGTTAAGCGCCAAATCAAATGACAAATCCGTTGATCCGATTGTCAAAAATGAAGTACCGACTGTCAATTCTGACGGATTATCTGTCAAAAAGGACAAGTCTGTTTTCAAATATGACCTACCAGCTGTCAAGTCCGGTGATGTCATAGTTGTGGCTCCTATACTTTACCCTGTTTCGGACGTATCAGTAGTTAATACGAAATCATTTAAAAAACGCTCTATTATTGACAATTCTTATATAATAAGCAAACTTACAAACTCTCCAGTGACAACAGCTGTCAAATATGTCAAAAAGCGTTCTGTCAACGATCCCCTTGAGAAATTCGCGAGTTACTATTTAAAATATAAAGCTTGGGATGGTTCAAATCAAATATATCCCAAAAATAATAACAGCCCAACGAATTACGATGTCAGTAATAGCTTGCGAACTAAAATTTTAACCAAAAGATCTACATTCCACAAGAAAAATAGCCATTTTAAAATTTTCAAGCCTTTACACATGTTTAAACCATACAATAAGTATTCGATCAAAAAAGGCAAATCTAAACTATTATCATATATGAATAATATACTTAAAAAAAAGCATAAATTCTCTCAAAAAAACCTACACAAAATTTATAAAAGATCCTTGCACTACGAACGTATGTATTTACCAAGAATCCCAACAGATCCCACTGGAGATATTAGTTACTATGCTAAAAATAAAAGAGGGCGTAACTACAATCCCAATTTAGTACAAGCCGGTTTACTAAGACTGAGTTTGGAAAGCACTTTCGCGAATGGAAACATCGCAGTGATTCAAAGATACGGATCTAACTATAATCCGGCAGTACCAGATGTGTTTACTGCAGGTATTTTGAGGTCGTCGGCGGATTCTTAAGATTATATGTACGTATATTCAAGCTGTTGTTGATACCGTGTCGGTAGAGACAGCAGGCTGTTATTTGCTTGTCTTTATTTGCCTGCGAAAAAAATTTAAAAATTTGATATAAATATGAGGAAGATATGTTGATATGATTATTCATCTGAAAACTAACAAAATGTTGATTGCAATTTATTTTGTACTAAATCAAAATTATTCCAATATTCATATTAAAAAAATTTATCTGAATCTTACCAATGATTGATCTTGAAAGTTGTTTCACGAGAATACTAGCGGCGGGTGATTTCGAGATATCACTCGAAAAAGAAAATATCTCGATTATGAGATCAGATATCTCGATTATGAGAGAAGATATACTCGAGTAGTTAGTACTCGGCACTCAGCAGTAGACGCAGAGTAGAGCGAGATATCCCACTCGCGTATTTATCGTAATGAGTCGACTCTGTTATCCTCCGATTCCATGCTATAGCATAAGGTAGCGTTACGCTATTATTTAAAGTGATCCAATCTGAAATACAATTAACAAGGTATTAATTGTTTCGGAAACTGAATAGAAAAGATGATAAATACAATTCAAAATGAATATGTATTTGCACTCGTACATATACTCGATTTGGTTAGGAATTTATCTAAATGTAAAAAAAAACATTCCAATGGATATGTTTTATTTAAAAACTCAGTTTTAGCAAATGATAAAAACCATGGTATATAATACATATTAGAAAAATATATAAAAAAAGGAGAAGACTGCAACTTTAGGCATCGAAAAATTTGACCTCTACTGATAGCGTGCCCAAAAGGTCGACGGCATTACCTCGCTGAATAGTGATACTTATTCTTTGAGCGAGGTAAAGGCCAGCCCTATGGTCACGGGAATAATCGATAAGGCGCTTCGCTATTACTTTGAATATCACCCCACGATGTATAGAAACTCATTTTAAATAGTAAAAACTGTCTTTAAATAGTAAAAACTATGTCTTTAAATAGTAAAAACTATGTCGTTTTCAATCGTATATTTAACTTGTTCATATTTCGAATTCGTATAATGTCGTATGAAAACATTCAAAGAATATCTCGAGATATGAAAATTCTCAAGTATTAATTTCATAATCGAATTTTCGATATTAACTCTCGAAAATATCTCGACCATGACAATCACTCGTGCGAGTACGAGTGATTGTCATGGTCGACCCGCCGGAGGATACCAATTTTGACATTAAGGAGATTTAAGATTGGACCATTTTTTGACATGGGTTTTAGCAGATGTATAACAAGAAGTGAACTTTTTCAAAAAAAAACAAAACATTTAATATTTAAATAAAATATTATTCTAATTCTAATAACCTGAATTTCCATTGTATATTATTTCAAATAAAACACATTTGTTCGTAATATAGTGATGTTTTATTATAACTTTCGTAGT
Organism: Eilema caniola; assembly: GCA_949126895.1. Classification (NCBI taxonomy): domain Eukaryota; kingdom Metazoa; phylum Arthropoda; class Insecta; order Lepidoptera; family Erebidae; genus Eilema; species Eilema caniola. The sequence goes on from OX421485.1 coordinate 1,546,927, forward strand.
ATAGAACAAAAAAAATTAAGTTATAACTTATAATTATGCTGACTTTATAACAAGTATTATGATTTTATACGAAAACAGAAACTCAAATTCATAAAGTCCTACTGCTAAATTTTTCGAATAAGAAATACTAGAACCATAGACTATATAGACCGTAAATAACGTCATTCGACAAAATATTTTTACGTTGCCATTATAAAAAATAACCAATAGACTAATTTTAATGGCGCAAGTTTTTTTTTGAGTTTCCATCATGTATTCTATCTTAAATTAATCAAATAGAAATGATTCTTATACTAAAGACTTGTTAAATTATTGCCTTCTATAATATAGCCAGTTGTGATTTTATAAAATTATATATTCAATGACCGTATGTCTTTTTAGCCACGTTTTTGTGATTTATTTTGGGTTTAGACACATTTTCGACATTTAGCTATCTCTTTGTGACTTAATTTTACTTTATAGCCACTTTAAGTCACATTTTTCAACTTTTTAACCCACTTCTTCGGGACTTATATATGAATTTTAAGGCACTTACTTTTTAAAATTTGGGTATTTAACGCCAAAATAGCTGACTGACAAAAATTGCACTAAAACCACTTTTTTGACATTTTTAAAAGCACAACTAGCCAGAAAACTAGATCGACTTATCTAATTGGCCCCAAACATTGATTTGTGACAACATACAACGATCCTATACTGCTCACCCATCCAATTCGCGACCGCACCCGCGGTGCATAACGATTATAACTATTTTAACACTTCATAACTGTAGAATGCGGGACATATTTACTAAGGTACTATTGTGAATTAAAAACAAGAATATTTTTAGTAATAAAAGCATAATTTTTGCAAAAAAGGCACAATTTTTTGCGAAAAAGGCACAATTTTTAGTGATGAAGGCCCAATTTATTTACGTAGCATATTCTACTAAGATCGCGTTTAAATTTAGGAATGTATTATACAATAATACTATAAGAATATATAAAAAATTTCATAATAATAATAAAAATACGACTTATATCCTACATAAATATGTACTTACATTTTAAGAAATGACAAAAATATTTTATCCTTTTTATTTTTATGAAAGGCACGACTTTTAACAACAATTTTATTTTTTATAACATTTATTTTTTGTAATATATCATTCACAATATTTTTTAACATAACTGTCGACATTGACTATCGCGAGCGCGTTCCAAATTTTGAGACTACCGCCAAAAATACAACAAAAAAACCTATTTTGACAGATTACATTAATCTGTCAAAATCATTAAAAAAGCATGTCAAATTTTGTATACAGGCTGTATATTTTTTTTTTAAATTTTACATGATTTATTCGATTTTAATGTCATCTTGACAGTTTGACAGTGTAATATTATGTTACATATGGCTCTGCGGCCGCTTCTTTCTGCTAAAGAGACCGCCGAACACTCCTTTCTTGTCTTTTTTATCTTTTGTTACTCCACTCACTGATAATTCCGATTCGCCTGATGACCTGTAGGTGGAAAATAGATATTTTTATATTAATTAGGTTACTCTTGGCTACGTGGGTAGCCAATCTCTGGCTGACAAAACATCGGGTCCCGGTAAGAGGGATAGACCCAAGGCATAGCGTTAAAGCAGGAGAGTTGACCTCAGGGTCTGGGGTGAGTTCAACTGCGATTTATTGCTAAGGAGATGACATAACCTTGTCTTGGTCGATAACGTTATAAATACGTCTTTTTAAAATTGTTCGGTTAGGAAATTCTTAGTTAATATCGAAGAGTCGGCTGTATTATGTGGGATCAAGATACTTCACCCAACCCGGGTATTGAACCGAAGACATCGTGAATTCGTTACCGCTGTGCCACTGGGTCAAATGTAAAGTAACATACCTGCGATAAAAAAAAGGTAAGTAAACATACCTAGAAGCCGGTCTCTGATCTAGTGCAGGGGATCCCCCGCTGCCGGCGACCGAGGCTGGTCGAGTGTTGCCAGCACTGTTGCCACCATACGCTGTAATACACAAGGTTATTAAGTAAAATATAGAGATATTGATATGATATACCTACCACTGAGATATTTTAAAGATTTCACTTAATTGTTTTCTTTAAATTATGAGTAAATTCTGTCCTTGGATAATTTTTCGGAGATAAATTATGATTATAGCTGTATTCATTTCTAAACGAATGTCGAACTTGACTAAATTTTGAAAAAGGAATAAGACCCCAAGGAACTTAAAACAAAAAACAATACAAAAGTCGAAGGGAGTAATTGTAAGTTTAGAAAATGGCAACATTATAATTATGAATAATATGGCTTTTTCATTCAAATTCTGATCGGAAACTTATAATGCACTGGAAGTAGACTATCCTAATCCGCGAAAATACTCTATTCCGTCTCATCGCATAATGTCCTTTTCTCGAAATGTCTTTTCTCATAATGTCCTTTTCTGCATGGTTAAAAAGAAAATAACCATGAAGGCTTAATGCGGGAGCTACGCTCCGCTCTGCTCCCGCATTAGCCTTCTAACCTAACCTAACCAAGTCGGATTGCGCAGCTATCACAATATAAAGACTGTAATCCTGATTTTGAGAAAGGGACATTATGAGAAAGGACATTTCGAGAAAAGGACATTATGCGATGAGACCCTCTATTCAGATAAACTACTTGAGACTCTAGAGCCCATATTCTAGTATGCAACTCAGTTGAATCTGAATTCATCTGAGGAAAATTTGTTTGTTTTTATGCCTCTTAGGTGGCAGACAAGCCCACTTGATGGAAAGTGATTACCGTGGCCTTTGGAAGTGTGCAACACCAGGGGCGTCACTTTCGCGCTACCGACCCTGTTAGAATAGATAGTTTCTGTGTCGTCAGTGGAGAAAACAAAGCAGGACAAGCCTTTGGTCTTTCCACTGACAGCACAAAAACTCTCCAGTGGGCTCTGGCTACACTACTCACAACCGGGAACGCAACGCGAGGTTATTATTATAACCGCGTGGTTACCGGCAGAGTGGAATTCGGGCCACCCCTTCTCTTCCCATGTGGTGTAGTACAAGGCGACTAAGGGATAGGGCTGATTAACTTTAACATCAGACAGATATGTACTGCCCAGATTCAGCCTCAGATGCATGGCTCGAGTCAACAATAGTGCCCAAAATACGGCAATAGGCTCAACCCCTATTACGTGGGACCGAATACAGATTGGTGAAATGTGGGTGTTAATTCACCTCTGCCTAACCCTCCGGGGATAAAGGCGTGATTATATGTATGTATGTATCTGTAGGGCGGAGGTACTTAACCAGTCAGAGTGCTCAATTGGACGGCAATACCGTCATGTCCTACACCATACAATCTGCTAAACAACCTGTCAAATTGGTCAATATGGGTATACAATCTTTCCCCAGATAAATCGAGAATCAGCTGAGTGGCTTTCTAAAATACGGCCCTAGGTCTCAAGCAGCCCAATATATCGAAATTTCCATATTTACAGTTCATTTACACAATTTCTGTCACTAATTCTTATAATAATAACAGTTATAATAAAACACCACCACCCCACAACAAAAAGCACAACCAACAAACATACCAGCTTATAATTCACATAACAACATACAAACAAGCGAAAATACTATTCAAGCGCCTATGCTATCGAACCCACTCTAAATAGTATAACTAAAATATGCATAAAAGGTAAATAGAATAAAAAGCTTAAGTATTAAATTCTCCTTATTAAAACACTAGCTGTAAAGAAGTAAGAATTCTAGAATACAAAAGATTTGGAAACAAAATACATAAAAATAAAAACACATTTTATATATGTAGAATATCCTGCTTCCGATCATAGTACACACTAACACTACATACTCAATCCGCACACATTTCGTTTGTCAGAATATACGTGACGTCTGGCATCACCGGGATCTTGGAATAAATAACATTATTTTTTGTACCACTTAAAAATAAATTATTAAAAATTAACATGTCTGCAAATAAAGAATTTTCTTTCAAAAAATTTAAATAATATAAAGCAATCTACTTATTAATAAATAAATATAAATTTCATACATTGCACCCGATGTAAGATATATAATAGGTGGCTTGCTCCTGCTCGCATGTACAACAAAATATTATAATTATTAATAATACACAATAATACAACATCAATAACAGTATATTTGAATGAATATTTGATCAATATTTCAAGATTTCATTCAATTATTTGGGCGGAGTCATCGAAAAACAATATTTAAAAATGATTGCAACATCATTCATTGTTTCCGATATTTCGTATGAATGTCGGTAGATGCCTCCCACCGTCGTCCTAAGACGGTAGTATAGGAGAATTTGGATAGCTTCAGGTGTGGCTCGGTGGCTCAGTGGTCAGAGCATTACCCCTGTAAGGGAAAGATCGTGAGTTCGAGGCCCACCTGAGCGATACACTTTTTCCTATCCTAATCGAACAGTATATTTTTTTACAATTTATAATTATATAAGCTTCTACAGAGCTATTTACAGAATTAAATGATTAAAGTTTTAGACCATTTACTGTAGAGACACAGTATGTAAAAAAATGTCACGAAATACGCATTAGTTATGAGTAAGCTTATGTCAATATTGTTATTTAAACTTGGGTAATGGGTAATGGACTGCTGAGATAACCGCGGTGGCCTAGTGGTATGTGTAATGGACTGCTGAGACCGGGTCTCGGGTTCGATCCCAGGTTTTCCATGGCACACACCAATGACTTTCGATACTTTTCGAAGTTATGTGTGTATTTATCGCAGGTTTATAAGTGCCCAGTTAATGGCAATAGGCTCGCCACCTATTACATTGGGACCTAAACATAAACCGGCGAAATGTGGGCACCTCTGCCTACCCCTTCGGGGATAAAGGCGTGAGTTTATGTTATGTATGTATATGTCAACTTTAACTATTTTTTACGCCGAATTGGAGTGACAATTACTGCATCCATAGAGTTCGTATATAGTCTAAAATTGAAGTATTTAATAACCAGTCCATTAAAAAGTTACATTTTTTGGCCTTAGCATATATTTCTCAGAGAATGCAATATTATTTTTTAGATATCAAGGAGGGAGGCTCAGTTTTAAGTCAATTCCAAGTTTGTGAGGTTGCAAACACTTGTCGTATGGCCGCCATAGGACAAGGTTTTCAAATGATTTTTTATGGTATGATGTATCTTTTCAATGAACTAAAACCTTTGCGCAGTATGTGGAGAAGTAGCGTGATATACAGTAGCGAAGTGAGAGTTGAATAAGATTTGTGCATGTGGAACGAATGAGTATTGAATGAATGAATGTTGAAGGAATGAGAACTGGAAGAACGCCTATTGAACGAATGAGTACTGAATGCATGACTGTTAAATACAAGAGGTCTGAAAGAATGAGTATTGAAAGAACGAGTACTGAAAGACTGAGTACTGAAAGAATGAAAACTAAAAGAATGAGCACTGAAAGAACAAGTACTGAAAGAATGAGTACTGAAAGAACAAATACTGAAAGAACAAGTACTCAAAGAATAAATACTAGACGAATGAATATTGAACGTACATATGTGTGTTTAGTTTGGTAAGCAGTAATGTACATGCCTGTGAAGGATTTTCACATGAAAAATAGTAAAAAAAAGGGTGTAACAACGCATGCCGGGCGCTAGCCAGTAATAATATAATACTTACAGCTATAATATTACAGGGTATAAGAAAACATGGTACTTCTATAGTGTAGGATAATACCACGGCATATATAATCCGGAAAGCGCCTTGCGCGTATCACGTTTGTAATACAAAGCTATGAAAATATTCAATACAATCCGAAACACGATTGGCTGTGAATTTGAGGACACTTGTTTCCATACTGAGAGATTCACGGCACTTCTTCCAGATTTTATATTCCTTGCGAAATATCACGCTGTCTCACACGTGCACATCCAGCAAGCTGATAGAGACAGCAATATAAATACGTACACAGTCTTGATTTGACATGTCGAGAAGGAGTGTTCGCAGCTCGATATCATTATAGAGTAGTTAAAACCGAAGCTGTGATTTAAATATTTTATACACACATATGGTTTTAACTGCTCCATAAAGGTATTGAACTGTTATACCGGTGTGTGACAGAGAGCGCTCTGCAAGCCTGAGGTAAGTCAATCTTAGACGGACTCTCACTTTTTTTTTTATCGGCGTGTCAAAACCAAATCTGAGTATTTTATTAAATGATGTGCCGGATCTGGTACCGGATATTTAGGCTCGCGCGGATACGGGTAAAATAATTAGAAATCGGCTACAAATAGCAATGTTATCTATGTATTATTTTAAAAGAGAAATGGATACAAGTTCGAATCTGTCTTCTTCCGCGGATACGGGTAACCGGCACATCACTATAATTAGGTTTTTTAATACAACTGAGGTGGCAGACAAGCACACGGCCCACCTGATGGTAAGTGGTTACCGTGGCCTATGGATGTGTGCAACACCAGGGGAGTCACACTCGCGCTGCCGACCCTGTAAACGCAGAGAGTTTCTGTGCCGTCAGTGTAGAAGACAAAGCAGGAATAGCCTTAGGTCTTCCCACTGACAGCACGAAAACTCTCCAGTGAGCTATTGAAACCGCGCTTTCTAGTGAGTTTATCATCTTAAAAACCAACCAAGCAACACTCTTATACGATAATTGTTAGTATAATCTATCTACGTAAGCGCCACTCCCACACCGCATTATAAAACCCACCGGTTTCACTCGTCGAATAAAAATGTGAGGTAGTCTCCACATTCTGCCAATTATTATTCTGAGTCTGCCATGATGTGGTGTTCCTATTGCCGTCTCTGCCTTGCCAATTGCCAGACATTCTTTGCTGGTAGCTGTTTACTAAGGCAGATACTGATTGCTTGTCTTGGGGCCCTCTAGGGCCCTCGGTGATGTTCGGCTGGCGTTCGGGTAAGTTCGGGCCGCGTTCGGGTAATGTCGGCGGGCGGTCGGGTAGTGGTGGGCGGTCCGGGGGCCCCGATAGCGGTAATGGAGGGGCCCCGTGTTCAGCTACTTTTAAATTTTATTGTTAATGATTTTTTATAGGTGGGATAGTTGAGAAATTTAGTAAATAATAACTAGTAAACTAAATTGAACTTAATTATGACTATTAGTATTATGTGATAATACCGGGGGTAAGGGGAACGCTCCCGAAGCCGAAGCCCCCTGGTAGTACTCCAGGTTTGCTACATATTGGCATATTTTTAATCGATTGACTAAAAAAATCTTTTTTTTTTTAATTTTAGCCGTTTAATTAAGTACCAATAATTATACTCCATCGTTTTATAAAAAAATATCTCTACAAAAAAAGCACGCATTTGAGCGCCATTTGTATTTTTTCTGTAGTGATGTTTTTTTTACAAAATTGTCGTTTCACTGAGCTTTCCTAATACGATGAAGAATAAATAATGCTAATTAAACGAAAAAAGAAATGAAAAAAAAAATGCTTTTCACCAAATCGAAAAAAAAAATGCCAATTTGTAGTGTACCCGGAATAGTACCAGGGGCCTAAGGCTTCGGGAGCCCTTTACACCCGGTACAATTTCAATCCTATTTCAAACAACATACGGTGTTTTTTAAGGTGTAGAAGCTTCCATCACTATTTGACAATAGACATATTTTGAAGCAGTGTGGTACTTTTAGTACACTAAATTACTATAAAATAAAAATTTGCAATAATAATTATACTCCATTAGGGTATGTACTTAACTAAAGGCAAACAATCTTGTGACGACTAGTTATAAAAACAAATATTAAACAAATAAACTAGGCCCCATCTGAAAACCAGCGCTGCGTATAATTTCATCGTTATGTGTAGCAATTATGCTGAGATGGGCCCATATTTGGGATCGCATTGTGTAAACTTACATTGTAATTTGTATGATATTTATGTAACTGGTGGATGTACATTGGTCCTCGGCAGAGTAGAATTTGGGCTACCCCTTCTCTTCCCATGTGGTGTCGTACAAGGCGACTAAGGTATAGGGCTGATTAACTTTAACATCAGATAGATATGTACAGCCCAGACTCAGCCTCAGATGGCTCGAGTCAAAACTAGTGCCCGGAATACGGCAATAGGCTCACCCCCTATTACGTGGGACCGAATACAGATTGGTGAAATGTGGGTGTTAATTCACCTCTGCATAACCCTCCAGAGATAAAGGCGTGATTATATATATATGTATGTGTATGGATGTACATTGTGCGTGTCCTGAATTAAATGTTTTATTTATTTCTTACTTTCTTTCTTTCTTAACTCTCTCACTAGTTGTTCGATTTCAGATTTTAACCTTCAAAATGAGTTTCTAAACAGAGATATTAATAAACTGAGTTTTTAAATAAAACATTAAAAAGACATCAAGATTGTTTATGTTTAGTTAAGTACCTCACCTAATGGAGTACCTATAGACTAAATATTTTTTCTAAAAGCATTAAAATTATCATGACCAAGGACATCACTTTTATGACAAGACAAGACGATCACACTAAGCTACACAACACTGTTTATAGTATATCATATTAAAAAATTGTGAATCTGTACATATACTAATATTTTAAATGCGACAGTCTACCAGCCCCTCTAGACAAGTGGCAATTCGCCAGCTGGCGTTCGGTGGAATAGAATGTCGAATATATATGGGATTTGACGTATATGACAGTCGTTAACGCATGTCAAATACGTCAAATCGCATACATTCGTCATTCTATTCCATCAGGCGGATAACGTGGCTCTGGTACACTTGACATTGGCGTTTCACCATTAATCATGTTATAATACATTTTACTTGACATTGGCAAAATTGTGGCGATTTGCTGCAGAGGCCATTTTGAAGAAGTTGAAGTTCTATTCCATCAAACGCCGGTTAGCGAAGAAAGCTGTTAGACTTTCGCATTTATAACCACTGAACAGATTTTAATGAATCGATTAAAATAGGGCAAATTGAACGAGCTAGGCGAAGTTTGAACCCGCGATTCAAAAATCATTCATTGGTTTCGACAGTTCGTAAGAATATAGGTAGACACTCCACTGTCGCCTCAAAGACAGATATAGAAGGAAAAATTTGGATTGGTTAGGGCGAGGCCTGGTAGCTTAGTGGTCAAAGCATTGCCCCTGTAAGGCAAAGATCTCGGGTTCAAACCCCGCCTAGACCGATTCAATTTTCCCTATTTTAATCGATTTGAACGTTTAGCATGCAAAATGCCTTAAAATTTAATTCAAAAATATTTTAATGAAATTTGGTACGGTGATAGATTAGACATCGGAAAAGAACAGGTTTTATTAGGTCTAGACAAATGACATTTAAACGGGCGGAGCCGCGGGCAACAGATAGTTGGATATATTTATAAAATACTTGGATTATGTAAAGAGTAAAAAAATAATTTTAAAAATTATTCTCGTCTGTTTGTTTGCAATGGATGTAAAATCTACTAAGCGAATTTTGATGAAGTTTTTTTACCAGAAATGGTCTTCGTTAGCTCTATATGTGATGGCAGTAGAACCAGAGATATGAGCAGAGCCGAGGTGAACAGCTAATTTTTTATACTACTTAGATGGTAGATAAGCTCACGGCCCACCTGTTGGAGCGTGCCTATGGACGTGTGCTACACCAGGGGCGTCACACTCGCGCGAATTTCGTCGGGCTCGGAATCGAATCCCCGCCCCCGCGCCTCCCTTCGGAACCGATACAGTGCCGAAAGGCTTCTCGCTTCCAGGATCCACGGTGGCAATCCGGCCAGGAGACTCGCCGCTTCAAAGGATATCGTGCGGTACCCCCTGATGGTCCTGCAGGCCACCGGCCTCTGCGCCGCGCGGAGCAGAGGCAGAAATCTGGCCCCCAGGGTGTCCGCCCATACGGGCCACCCGTATAGGGCCATAGACCGCATGACACCAGCGTAAAGTCTCCTGCAGGAGTCCTCTGGGCCCCTCAAGTTGGGCAACAGCCGACCCAAGGCATTCGCCGTTGTCACCAATTTGGGGCGTTGTTGCAGTCGCTTGGGAAAACCACAGCGGCGAGTTCATACCACTTTTTAATAGCTTAATAGTCCATACTATAGAAATAGGAAAGTGTATGTGTGCTTGTTTGTTAGTCTTTCGCAACTAAACTACTAAACCGATTTTGCTGAAATTTGGTATAAGGGATAGATTAGACCTTGAGAAAGGACATAGGCTATGTTTGGTCGCGATAACCGACATCCACGCGGGCGGAGCCGCGGGTAAAACCTAGTATACTATAAACAGTGTTTTATCAATCCATACATTCTAACAAGTTGCATATGTATAGTAACATTCTGTATAAGGCGTGGCATCGGGTGTGCGCTTACCGTCTCTCTGCGAGCGAATGAATTCGGCGTTGATGTCTCGGCCATTGGAGAAACGTGAGCGGCCCCAGGCGGTTGATGATTGCTCGGTGGTTCTGGAAGGGTAGGCAGAGATGTTACAATAATGTTTGATGAACAAACGACAATGGTCGCTTAACAAATCCTAGTTTAAAAAAAAAAGTATCTTAGGTTGTTTATCCGCATTCTAGATTCCATAACACAAGCTAGTTAAGGCCATGGGTCTAGATAGCGTTGTGTCATGTATTTGTCGAATTACCAAAACATTAAATATATTAACTGAGCCTCTAGGGATTATATAGATACTTATGCATCAATTTTTTATATAGTACACGTCAATTTGACTTCACCTCGCCTGATGGTAAGCTGAAGGCAAAGTCTCATATATCTTGGACTCCAAGTCGCGAGAGGCGACTCCCTGGCGCGCGTAGATTGTCTTATAATAATCTATGCTTAATGTGTGTGCTATGTTTACAGATGAAAAGTTGTGAGTATTATCTGAGGTTTTAGTTTTTTTTTTAGTTTTAAAATTTCTTTATTAAAGAAATATAAAACAAATATGTTGCACATAAATGCTTATAGACTAATATTATGCGTAACAACAATAACTAAAATTATTCTGTAAAGGCTAGTGTCGCCTATGTAAAACATTAAAAAATGTTGGTAAAACAACTGTTTTGACATAAGTGAATGTATAAAGTAAATAAGAATAAACATAATGTACGGTTAGCTTACCAATACATTCGAAATTTCATGACTAATATATAAGTAAATGAAATATTATTCCACCTCGGGACATCCACGGAATCAAAAATCAACAAATCTATTACGTTGCTGTTTAGAATTGAGCTAAAAGTTGATTCAAATAGCCAAACGAAAAGAGGGTAGGTAGTTTCATATATTATGTTTGTCATCACGCGGTGAAACGGCAGCAGCGCGCACGCGCATCGGGAGTGGGGTACTAAGATTTGAATGCGTCACCGCTATTGGGCACCGAGCTTAACCGATCGTGTTGTTCGGGGCCTACGTCACGGACCTCCGATAAGAAAATTAAAATATTACCTGAGGACAACTTCAGTGGGGTCTTCCTCTGGTGGGGGTTGCCGAGGAGGGAGGGACGGAAGTACCGCGGATTCTGGAAGAAAAAAAAAAACATTGATTATTCATATCAGCCACACACAGTCTACTGCTGAACATAGGCCTCTCCTATAGACTTCCAGAACGACCGATCTAAAGCAGCCCGCAGCCAGCGCTTCCCGGCGACCTTGATGAGGTCGTCCTTCCACCCACCGTTGGGCGTCCCACACTACGTTTGCCCGTATGCGGTCGCCATTCCAGAACATTTTTGCTCCATCGGCCATCTATTCTGTGTGCTATGTGCCTCTTGAACGAGCTAAACCGCTGGGCTACGTAAGACATTTGTTGACTAAATTAATATGCCACTTTCCCGGGAATAGATTCCCATTGGTCTCGGGAACAACTAGTTTAAACACGTTGTCTACTCACCAATCCTTTCCGGCGTAGCGCTAGCCCTCTGCACACTATTCCTCTGACTGTCCTGTTGACTACTCCTGTCCTGTTGGCTACTCCTGTCCTGTTGGCTCGCCCTGTCCTGTTGACTACTCCTGTCCTGTTGAGAGGCCTGCTGACTGCTGCGGTGTTCTTGTAAGATCTCGGCCTGTGAGCGCGGCTTGTGCCGGGGCTCGGGGGACGAGGCGGCTGATGATGAAGATGACGCGTTTCTGGAGGTAAGAGTTTGGTTATTTGTGTAACCATTTAGGAAGGTCACTGTTCGGTAAACAATCAAATTGGGTATTTGACTGACTAGTCAAATTAGTTACTTTTTACTAAACGTCAAAACGGTAAGTTATAAGGAGAATTGTATGAAAAATTTATTTGTGACTTTCTAATGTTTTAATAGTCAAATCATTTACTATTATAGGTTGGATGGATGATTATAGTAGTTTATGACATTGTTACATAATAAGGGTTCTTATAACACGAGTGTGTTTTAAAAAAACGAGCCGTAGGAGTTTTTTTATAGTATCACACGAGTGTTATAAGACCAAGTTATGTACAGTGTCATACACTACTTTATCTACTCTCATACTATAATACATAAACTAATTTGTTTTACAAACAAAACCAAACTTTATTTAATTTAAATGTAAAATGTTGGCGCCAAGGTGCAAACATCAATTGCGCATGCGTGTTTCTTTTTCTTTTCTTCCGAATCGGCGGTTTCTTTTTTTAAAGTAGAGGTTCAGTCCAGATGGAGGTTGTATAGGTGTATCGTTAGGATTAAAAAGTTATTTAATGATATAGATGTCCATACAAGACCTGTATCGTAATAAAACTTTTTTTTTGGCCTGTGCGTAATGTTTGTCATAAGAGTTTTGATTTCAATTTTATAATCTTTGTATTATAGTATCAGAGTAGATAAAAAATAAATAAAAACGATAAAATAAGAACCGATGCAACTGTTATCACTCTTATACCATTCTTAATTTAATAAGTTCAGCTAATTTTTTTTTTTAACAACATGAAAAATACCCAAATGCTACCTAATGTGCCAAGTTTGGTGAAATTCGGTTAAGTAATGCGCCCTCTAGAACGGAACTGACTCTCTCGGTCTCGGAGGCCTGTATTTTTTTTTATTTCTTAAAAACAGTTTACATCTTTACAAAAATTTTATACATTTCGTATATGGCCAATCGTAAACGAAGCCCATACTACAATTTATGGGACTCCCACCACTATTATTCGCCTTCATCGATTTGACAAAATGTCTTAGTTACTACTTTAACATATTATTTAAGAGTAGGTAGAATATATTTTCACAAAATAAACATTAATTAGCATCCGCTGCCGAAGGTAGAAACCTGTGTTTCAGCTTTCGGCGCCACTCCCCACGAGAGTTTAGACTTTAACTGGTCTGCACAAGAGCCATGTTCGATAAAGTAGCAACAATTATGGTATAATATTAAGTGATCTTGCTATGCTAGTATAGTTAGTTAGTAAAGTAGTTTATCTACAAAACAAAGTAAAGAAGTGTGTGTGTTTGTGTTTGTGTGTTTGTGTGTTTGTGTTTTTGTGTTTGTGTTTGTTTTTGTGTTTGTGTGCGTGCGTGCGTGCGTGCGTGCGTGCGTGTGTGTGTGTGTGTGTGTTCGTGTGTACGCGTATGTGTATGGACAACCTAAAAAAACTTTGTCAGTGGATGGCCACTAACCACAACTCAGGACAGAGCAAGAATGATGAGCTTCTTCATCCCAGCGTTAATCCCAATCCCATCTGAAGCTTTCATCTCGAAGTGTGGGGTCCCCTTTACCAGTCTAACTGCGGGTTTGGCTGAACTTCTATATTTTCCGTGGAGCGACTGGTATCTGACTCCACAACCTAATGCAAGGTTGATTTTTTGACACTTACTCGTGCAGTCTCCTCCTGATCTCGGCGGTGGGGGACTCCCCGGGCGGTACGGAGGAGTAGGGAGTAAGCTGGAGCTCCGGGGGCAGTTGTGCGTGGAACGACAGCTTGGCCACCCAGTCCTGCAGACAGAATTAAGTACATTAATGTAGTAAATAGCAGATTTGGTACAAGTGTGTAAAGTTGGTGATTACCGCTGGGTCTAAAGAGAGCCGAAGACGGTAATCAACACTATACACGTGTATCATACAAAGTTTGATTGTTTGTTTGTTTATCACGTGTAAAAAATGATGAATCTACCTAAAATTAAAAAAAAAGAGAAAATTAAAGTTATATTTAAGTAATTTTTTTGTTTATTATACACGTACAAGATGAAATTTTCTATTTATGTACAAAGTTGCATGAAATAATCAAGCAACAGGTAGGTATATTAATTTATTTGTTCTATTGGACACGATCTTTTTGTATTTAATTTTTTTTAAGAATAATGCAACACAACCGTTATGATTAAAAAAGTCTATAATCCACTCGTAATGTATTAACAATTAAAAAACTCATAAGTAATTGCTGTGAGATTAGAGCCATATTATGAGCAAGTGAATTGAAAAATATTTTATTTAACTGGGTTTATTAAACACACGAAGAAAAAGTAAATTATTTGACAATGTATTTTTTTTTTTCATTTTTATAAAAAGAATATGAGTTAGCTAAATTGATAGTATTCCTGGTGCCCTCCTCAGCTGAACTAAAGGATTAAATCGCTTATGTTAAGAGTGGATGCGATGACTGTAATGTAAAGGTCAGGATGTAAACTTGAGAACTCTCAATCGCAAGACCGATTCTTTAATCACTAACCTACCAGTACTAATACCTAAAAATACCCAAAGCCAGTATAGTCGTTTTTTAATGTCAGATACTAAAGTGACATTACCTGTGTTGCCCGTTTTTTGCAAATAAAAAATAGTCATATGCCACCAGTATCGAAAGTTGTCGACAAATTAAATTTAGTACAGATTTTTGTAGGTTATTTCATAGTTGGCTTATATGGATAGTGTACGAAACTAAATAACGTTTCTATTTCAGCTTTTTCCTAAAATATAATAAAGCCAAACCACTTGTCTCTAGGCCACAAACATTTTCGACAGTTCCGAGCACGTCACTAAGCACTAAAAGCTGGTATCATTATTTCACAATTTGACATTTGTAGTTGTCAATTTACTATCTGAATAAAAAATAAAAAACCGGCCATGAAAAAGGGCTACAATATCACGTTTTTTGTATGGGAGCCGCCCTTAATTATTATAATTATATTATTTTGTTTTTAGTATTTTTTGTTATAGCGGCAGCAGAAATACACAATCTGTGAAAATTTCAAGTGTCTAGCTATTACGGTTCTTGAGATACAGCCTGGTGATAGTCGGACGGACGGACGGACAGTGAAGTCTTAGTAATAGGGTTCCGTTTTTACCCTTTGGGTACGGTACCCTAAAAACGGACTATAGTTGAACCGATAAGTCTAACAGTACATACCTTCATGAGCTCCTTGGAGGAGCAGGCGAACAGGTACTCGGCCCCGTCGGCGCCCGCCAGGCGGAACACGTGGGCGCGCTTCGTGTAGTCGCCGGCCGGCTCGCAGCGCGCCTGGGGGATTGTAAATATTAATATGACGGGAATAATAAATATGCAGGCACACGGGGTTTACTTCGGGTCTGGGGCATCTTAGTAGCCCATTGTAAGCTTGCACTTACAACCCTCGTGGATATACGGGCGAGGAGATAGGACAACCTAATACACGAATCAATATATTTCAATAACATCAATCACTGATGATACACATTTTACAGACACAGACACAGTATATTTAACCGAACTAGGAGCGTTTTGCTAGACACGTGGTGCCCGGTCGAGGTCCACAGCGATACTGGTCTCGATTCTCTGCGCGCCGCACAAAATTCAATGATCTGTCAAACTCAAACTGACAGTCCGAATGAACAAATGACGTCACACTCAACCATAAGCACCAGTGTCTTGCGTTACGCCAGAGTGAATTGATTATTAACGCGCCGTCAAGTATTTAATCATTATAGACATACAAACACGAACATGGTTAACATAAATATCAAACATGAACATTTGGTTTGTATCTACATACGTTAAACATATTTTGAATTGAGTTCGCGCACAACAGTCGCGTACTCAGCGCCATTCGTAGTGGTCGATATTGAAGTAGCAGAAAGATTTTTGGTGATCAAGACATTGTTTAAAACGGAACCTAGATGGTGGGAAACTTCATTCTGGTCCGATCAGTTTGGTCCCTCAAGCCAGATGATTGTGGTCCATCGAGCCGGATGACTTTGTTGCTTCGAGTTGAATTATCCTAGTCCTACGAGTTGGATAATTCAGGTCCTTCGAGCCGAATATAGCATAACCCTGTGCATACTCACGTTAAGGATAGCGACAGGCGGCGCGGCAGCCTTGGCGCTGGCGAAATCTAGCTCATCGCGGAAGAAGCACAACAGCTGGCCGCACAGGACCGAGTAGTACGAGCGCCACGAGCGGACTGTGGCGCGCTTGCCGCCGCACCCTGCCTCCTGCTTACGCTCCAAGTAGCCTGCAAGCATGAAGAAAGCGTCAGCAAGGAAAAATAATCAATCCACCCGACCGACCGAACCTAAAAAGCTAAACAGTCTTGTAGCGAATTTTTTTATAAAAACACATACCAAACAAGTTAACTAGGCTAATTAACTGACTAAATAGTAGTTCAAATTCGGTTTGTAGTCTTCAAAATAAGTTTCTAAATAGAAAAATATTAATAATCTGAGTTTTTTTTAATAAAACATAATGAAGACACATCAAGATTGTTTACGATTAGATAAGTACCTAACCGAATGGAGTGGAGGTGTACATATGTGTTTATGATATTATTTAATGTATTTGCATTTAACAAAGGCCTTTGATTGTGTTGATCATAAAAATATTACGAAAAATACTATTATGTTTAACATAGAACATAACATAGCACTTGTTTTAGCTAATCGGAACATAAAATGTTGCAATTTTTGTTGATGACACTAGTCAATTGTTTTAAGTAGAGGTGAATGTCACAGGGTTCAATTTTCGGCCCCACCGTTTTTTAGTTATAAAAAGTAGATATCGTATCTTCATATCTTGACAGCGATTGACCTTCAACTTGGAACCTTAAGTAATGCGGTCACAACTTGAAATTTTGGCAGTTATTTTTTTTTCCAAAGCTAGATTGGCTGATAATATAATTTCTCCCTTAATGGGTAAATTATGAAATTTTACGACACGGGCCGCTAGTTTTACTATATAAGTTACCTTCTATTTCAACCGGAGGTAATTCCGCGATGTCTCCACGTCTATGTCTACGGAAGCTCTGAGTTCGACGCCTGGTTGTGAACGATGGGGTACGTTTAGGAGTCTTCACGACCTGCAACAAGTATGACAATGTATAATAGTGATAAAGGAGAACACGACGACAGCCTCCGTGGCGTGGCGGTTTGATTCCCGCTCAGTGCAAATATTTGTATACTTGAATATGGCTATTTGCATTGCTCGTCCAGAGTCTAGAAGAGCATGTTAAGCCGTCGGTCCCGGTTGCCATACGAACATCTATGGTAGTCGTTTCGTAAAAAATTCCAACAAGTATCTAACTAGAATGCTTCGATATCGCCTTTGGGTTGTGGAGGTCAAATGGCAGTCGCTTCATAGGAAATATCGAAGTTCAGCCAAACCCGCAGTAAGACTAGAAAAATCGACCACACTCCGAGGTGAAGCCTTGGATGCGACTGGGATTAATGATAGGATGAAGAAGAGTGACGTCACCACTTACACTCATGCTCTCTGCTCTCTTGACGTTGTTTTCATTCTTCGGGAGCCTGTCGAATTGAGGTGCTGGGGCCAGGGTCTCTTCTGATGAAGCTGGGACCACTGACGTCACGATGCGTTCCCGTTCAGTCTGTGGACATAGCCATATTCTATATACTGCCTGTCGGAAGCAAAAATTGACACAAAGCTGGTAGTGTGATATATATTTAGAGTTGATAAAACCATCCTGTGTTCACACATTTCAAGAACTCTATCGCGATAATGTTCTGACGTAATGAGCTTATTGGATTCTGCACATATTTAGCTCATTTATGATTTCCTTTAATATTAGTACTTATATTATTTATAACATCTATTCTCTAAGCTATGCTTCATGAAATAAATGTATACCTGACCGGTTTCGCCTTGCGGCATTTTCAAAGGTGTACATTGATGTTTATAAATATTTTTAGTCTAATAAAGTTCATGTCTCCTCAATATGTGTAACAATTAATTCCACCAAGTGCCATCAATGAATAGTATAAACATTCTGTGTTTATAAAATACTAGCTGTCGATCGCGGGTCTGCTCGTATTGAATTCATGTTATGATGAACCTATTTCAAAGTTAAAAGTAGTCAGTGTATTAATCAACCCGATCCGTGAAGTGGTTTGAACGTAGTCCTACTAAAACTACTGAAATGATTTCAATGAAACTAAACAATAATATAGCTTATACATCAGAATAACACATAGACTACAATTTATAACGATAACTGACATCCGAATAATAGCTAGTGGTTGAGATAAAATGAAATTTACTTTGCTTAAAGTATGCGAAATGCATTGTAGTATGATGTCAAAGAATGCGCCCGACATGTAAAATCTTACACTGATGTCTAATAATAGTTGACAGTATTAATCGTAAATCTAAATGTAATATTTGACACAAAAATTATTCAATTATAATATAATGTTAAAAACATAATAGCTAAATTAAGGGCGTTGACAGTTTCATTTTTACATCTGAGAGTCTTCGCACAATGGGCTGATATTTAATACCTATATAGAGTTGATAAAACCATCTGTGTTCATAAAATATTATTTTGAGTGGACCCTCGACTTAAATATCCAAGTTTGGCAACTAGTATTTGCACTCTGATGATAGATGTGAATACCATTTTCTTTTATCGTGCGCATAATTCCTACATATTCCAAAACTCGCTGAAACCGGTAGGTGAGGTAATGTCGAGGTAGAACCGACTGACGCCGTCTGAGGGCCGTTGGTTGCTGGAGATGACCTTGTCTTAGACATAATCCTCCCTGGTCGGCGCCGGATCCATCTCTCTCGGTCTGGCCCTCTTCGGGTGGGACCACGGGGTCCCCAACTCGTCCCCGGTATGTGAAGACGCCGCTGCTTTTGCTATTGTGACAGGCGGCTCCACCATTTACCCCCAGGCTCGCGCTCATGGGGGCCGGAAGTCATTCATCGACCTCCGACGCTCGAGTCGCCTACGCAGCTCGAGTCGCCGACGCACTCTAACCCCTCTAGCTAAGCTAAATTGTGTTAGAAGTGGGTCACCGTCGATAGTGTAATGGCCAGGATTCGAACCCGGCACCTCTCGATCGTAAGGCCAACTCCCTAACCATTAAATTACTGACGCTTTTCATAGTAACCCTCATGCCCGAGACTTCTCCTTCAATTTATCTTCAGGGAGAGTGACGTCACAAGACCCTACATAAAAATGGTCAAACTAACGTACCTCTCTGACTATCGGCACAGGCGGTGCCGTCTCCCTCCGTCTCTCCTCCGTAATTCTATCCATCTCCCTCTTCTTGTACTGCTGCAGTCGCTCCGCCTCTTGTCGTTCTGCTGTCCTTCTGCGGGCGGCTTCTTCTTCGTCGCGCTGAGCTTTGAAGGCTTGTTCCACCTGGATAGGGGAGAAGAAAATTGGTTTTTTTTTTAGCTAAAGTTCAAATAATTAATGAATTAGCCTAACGCTGTTTAATGTTGCGAAGCATTGGCCTACAGTTTCCACGCTGGCCAGACGGGTTGGTACAGGGTTTATTTCGAGTTTCCCTCCTCTCGCAGTGATATCGTCTGCGTATGTTTCCGTCAGCCGCCTCTTACGACACCCTTCGGATGAGATGGGGTGGTGACACTTGAATTCTTTCTCCGTCACCACACGGATAAACTAAAATTACTTGTTTTTTTTATCCAGCTTTTGCAAGAAATATGGATCTCTTTCCCGCAACGCCCAGGAATGTGTATTCTTGAGATAAAATGTGTCTCCTTTGTCGACTGTACCCTATGAGTTCTTCCAGATTACAATCCATATCCATGACAATTTTTATGTGAACCCATTTTGTACAGCACGTTTTGTATTATTTCCATACATACATACATACATAATACTCACGCCTGTAAATTCTTGAAAGGGTAGACAGGTCTATTAACACCCACATTTCGCCAACTATGATTTTCGGTCCCACGTAATAGAGGGCGAGCCTATTGGGCAACAACATTAATTATTTGTCAAAACTAAAAGAATTACGTGTTTGCACCGGTTAACGTACGGTATTCTACAACTTCCTAGCCTAGTACTATAAATAGTTTCTTTGTGAAACTTGTAGAATGCGGTGCACATTCTACTATATTTGGAATTTTGGATAAATCAAAGTATTTTTTAAATCTATATGGATATATACTCACCAGTGTGATCCTCTTGAGTGCATTAAACTTGTCCTTCTGCGCGTCGATGGTCTCCTCCAAGTCTCGGTGGCGGTTGATCAGCTCTTCTACTTGAGCTACGCTCTCGCCGTACTTGCCGTCGCGTACCAGTGGTACTCTAGTGAAGAGAATTGTGAATTATTAGTATAAGCAGTGAAAGAGAGAAGTAAACCTGTAAGCCGGTACATGTGCAAGCCGGTACACCTACTGGATGGATAGCCAGACAGCGTTTACTTACTCCTCATTTCCTCAGAGATTGAGTTTTTAATATATTTTTATTTTAATTGGTTGCCTGCGTGTGATTTGTTTTGAGAACAATGGCGGATGAGTAGGATGTTGATAGTAAATAAATAAAT
This sequence comes from Eilema caniola, assembly GCA_949126895.1. Taxonomy (NCBI): domain Eukaryota; kingdom Metazoa; phylum Arthropoda; class Insecta; order Lepidoptera; family Erebidae; genus Eilema; species Eilema caniola. The sequence continues at coordinate 1,567,622 of OX421485.1, forward strand.
AATATTCTACAAAATTCTACAGAAGCGTCAGTAGCTAAGTGGTTAAGGAGTAGGCCTTACGATCGAGAGATTCCGGGTTCGCATCCTGGCCATTACACTTCCTACCGACGTGAACCCACTCCTGGCACAAGCAATTTAGCTTAGTTGGAGGAGTTAGGGGGAATATTAGTAATTTGGATAATTTCGGTTCATAAAATTATTAAAAAAAGCGCTAGCTAGCTTGTGTTATGTAGTCGAGAATGCGGATAAACATACCTTTAGATACTTTTTTTTTTTTAAATACATACATAGAAACACCCAGACCAATATAAATATATATATTCATGCATACAAATATTTACACTGAGTGTTTGATCCAAAAGGTTAGGGTTCCATGTCAACATTCATCCTGCCATTTTTAGTTTCGATGACAGTTGAACTGTCACTTCTGAGCTACTGGGTCTTTTTCCCGCTGGGCTTGAGGACGGTTTCCAAAGGGTTCGATCTTTTATTGGAGTATATTTTGGGATTTGTCCAGTGGATCTGTGAAAATATATACATATCCGGGACCGCGGAGTGTATACCTAATTGTTTCTGGTTGAATTACGTCCGGAGACGTTAATTCGTGGACACGTGTGTGTGACGTCGTGGGATCTGTTGGTGAGCGCCGTGGGGCGGTTCAGCGGTGTGATCGGCCTGGAGGGAGCCAGTCAAGGGCAAGTAAACACTGAACAGACGCATCACACACACAAATACACACCTCACATACATACACGCCTTGCGAGGGTTCTGCAGGTGCTGGTGACATCACAATGGGTAAGTGACTTGCTGTTGTCATATCAGGGTTAGGTCTTAGGAAAAGCGCTGCGTTACTTGCAGCCAGTGTGGAGTAACAGAGGCTGTTATCTCCAACACTGAGCGGGAATGAAACCCGCGCGCCCTGTGTAGCAGTCGAACGTTCTACCGCTACGCCACAGAGGCTGTCAGCTGAGATGACAGTATGACAATTTGGATGTTCTCACCTGTTGGTAATCCAGTTGTCAAGCGCGTCCGCGTCTCTCTTAAACACGAGCGCATCCAGGTGCTGAGTATATATCCTCTCCCTGTTGGCGTAAGCAGCATCCAGCTGGGCCCGGCGAGCACGCAGGTGAGACATGCGATCTTCTATCTCATTCGACATGAAGTGGCCTTCTTTTACTAGTTTCTCGCCTAGGGAATAGACTTTAGTTTAGTAATTTCTTTCAAAATATTGAAATGTTTTGCAGAAAAGAGTATAGATCATCAGCTTGATTTGGTAGCGGCGATTACAGAACGATCTCTGCCGTGAGCGGGGGCCAGGGGGCAACTGTTGGGACTTTACTAGCAGAAACAGGTTAGGAGCAGCTATAGAGGAGGTTATTTCAACTCTAGCATAATATTGGAGTAGTCTATGTTGGTGGCCAAGGCCAGTCAAGATCTCGTATGGTAGAAAGAGACGTGGCAAGAACGTAAGACGGTTTGAGTAACACAATATAAATCTTACGTAGCGTGCAATAACGTCGTTTTAGACTTAGGAGGAGAATGCGCCTCCAGGCGAAGTCCCGCCACTAAATGACGACGCAATTCCAATTTAAGACAAAAACGACGTTATTGTACACTGCATAAGATATATATTGTGTTACTTAAATTGCCCGCCACCAGAAAACGTCCCCGCCACGTTTCTTCTATATAAACCGGGCCTGACACACCCAATTCCTCAGCCACGTAAGCAAATATGAAGAAACCGACTAAAACTATAGAAATGGTCCCGTCGGGTATGAACTACTGTGTCCACATCTTGCCTGCTTCTGCTAGGTTGAGAGGCGGCTTCACCTGTCACTCCCATGTTTGAGTTCATGGAGGACGGAGGTCGTTGAGCTACTTCCGACACCCAAGTAAGTTAAACTCCATTGAAGTGAAATCCGAGAAAAGTTTTCTAAGGGTCCGTGACTGGCTCCTTGAGGTATCCCTCTCGATGCACTAATGCTACCACTCACCGTCGTTGTACAGCGTGTTGAAAGCATCTTCCTTGGCCTGTATCTCCACGTGGATGTCGCGGTGGCGCGCCAGTAGCCGCTCCGCCCCCGACACGTCGCTGGCAAGTTCCGGGGCTGTGACCCTGGCGAGGGTCTCGTTGGTCCACGCACTAGAGCGAGAGGTTAATATATAAGCTACTTATATTTTGTCTGAATAACTAAAGTGGCGGTAGCATAATTTCTACAAATTATACTACTGCCTAGTGTTTATTGTTTACATAAGCTGCCGTGAATGACATCATTCCAAATTTGGAGTGCGAGCGAATGTGTCTGTTCGAATATGTCTCCATCTAGTTTATTTATTTAAATGTTGTTTAAAAATCATTTGCGTTATAATTCCTGTTGGAGTATGCTTCAGAAGCTTGTGAAAATACATTCCCACTCTTTCCCGCATATCAACCACGACAAGTATACCTCGTTTTAAACTACTAACTAGTCTATAAGACTTTCATTATTATATGCGAACCTATCGAATACATATCTCGGGTCAGTAACGCATCGCACTCTACAACTGTGGACCAAAATCAGTTCCCTGAGGAACCCCGCCTACGACTGTACTAGTAAATTCTGCTCTACTCACAGTACATCGTGGTAGCTGCCCAGCTAGTCTATAAGAACTTCATTATTATATGCAAACATATCGTATGCATATTTCGGATCAGTAAGAAAAGTGTGGATCAAAAGCAGCTCCTTGAGGAACCTCACATCTACTACTTCACAGTAGCTCATAGTAGATGCCCAGTTAGTCTAAATAAAAATTGCATTATTATATGCAAACCTATCGAATGCTTGTCTCGGGTCAGTAAGACAAGTGTAGACCAATAATAATTCCTTGAGGAACCCCACATCTACTACTGTACTAGCAAGTTCTGCTGGACTACTCACAATAGCCCATAGTAGATGCCCAGTTAGTCTATATAAGAATGCTTGTCTTGAGTCTGCAAGGGAATATGGACCATAAATAGTTCCCTGAAGAACCCCATATCTACTACTATACTAGCAAGTTCTGCTGCTATACTCACAGTAGCTCGTGGTAGGTGTCGAAGTAGGCTTGCAGCTGGCCGGCGAGCTCCAACTGTTGACTGCACTGCTGTGTTACCGTCACCAGCGTCGTTAGGGCTTCGGTCACGTCCTCTAATTTTGATGTTACGTGTTCTTTAGCGTCGGGGAACGCCTCGCCCAGTCTGTGGGAAGAAGAGCGAATTAGGTATTTATTCTTTATTGATTATATCCTATCCTGTTGATATAATGGTTGTGTAAGTTTATAAAGCTGTTTGTTAGTCAATCATACTCAAACTGCTGAATGGAACTGAAATTTAGTACCATTGATAGTTGGAAATATATGGAATAGGTTCGGATAGGAGGGTATGGAATCAGAATTCCTTGCGAACAAAGCCGTCAACGGCAACCAGAATTTAACATACATCAGGTTCTTTCAACTAAGAAACAAAAATTTTTTTCAGTATGAGTATGCTGCATTTTACTATTTTCCTAGGGGCAAAGGCGTGGTATATTCAATAAATGAGTATTGAATGAATGCGAAAGTAACTAACATCGAAAATGACAAAAAGAGACATTGAGACTCGTTTTCCACCACAGACAGTAACAGCGGACTCATTGTCCGCCAGACACTGACCAGCAAACTTTTTGTCCGCTATAACCAGTAAGTACATACCGAACGGCTTCAACCTGCAGTCGGTCATGCGCACTCTTGATGGCATCCAGGTCAGCCCCGAGCGCGCTCAGCATCCTCTTCTGTGCGTGTAACTCGTGAAGTTCTCGCGGGGGAGAAGTGTCCCCAAGTGCGGACTCTTTCTCCGCCACCCAGGCCGCTGTTTCTTCCGCTGAGCGGTCAAACTCGTGGACTTGGCGAGCTCCTGCCAGAGCCTGAGAGACGAAAATAATTATTATTCTTGGGTATACTACAAGGAAGAAGAATCCGGAATGAAGGACCATAAATGTACCATAATGTAAATTTATGGTCCTCCGACTACCTAATTCTTTTGTTAAATTATTTTTACTCTAAGGACAAATGGATATTTAGTCTCAAAGAACATACATGTACGATCGTTGTACAGGAATTATTTTTTTGATTAAAATATTCAACCTTAAAGGGCGAACGAACTTCCGGCTCGAAGGACCATTAATGTGCGATCTCCGTACAGATGTTATGACCCCGCTACAAACTATTATGGGAGATTATTATACTATCAAAATTAGTACAGTCAAGCTATCGTACCTCTTGCCTGGCCAACGCCAACTCCTTCAAGTCATCCCACAGTCCCTTGATATCATCTATCCTCTGCTTCACTCTGCCCGCTTCTGGAGTGTTCTCTTCTAGAAGCACGCTGCCCGCTTCGCAGACCGCTTCTATGCGCCCTTCGTTGGCTGGTGAAAGAAAAAATGTAAATATGAGATCATGTCAACAAAAAAGTTTTTGAAAATACGTGGATGTTTGTTGCTCAATCACACGTAAATCGTTGGATCAATTTTGATGAATATTGCCACATAGATAGACCATTTCCTAGAATAACATATAGGGTACTTTTCATTCATAGCCGCGTAGTTCCCGGCAGAGTAGAATTTGGGCCACCCCTCTTCTCTCCCCATGTGGTGTCGTGCAAGGCGACTAAGTGATAGGGCTGATTAATTTGTACATTAGACAGATATGTACAGCCCAGACTCAGCCTCAGATGCATGGCTCGAGTCAACAATAGTGACCGGAATACGGCATTAGGCTCACCCCCAATTACGTGGGACCGAATACAGATTGGTGAAATGTGGGGGTTAATTCACCTCTGCCTAACCCTTCAGGGATAAAGGCGTGGTTACATGTATGTTTGTATGTACTTTCATCCAGGTAACAGGTATGGGTAAACAGCATTGAATACCAAATTTGGTGATCTCCAAACTGGATCTCCAGGTTGCACTCTTCAACGGCTGCCTGGGCCATCTGCTCCATGTTCCACTCCTGAGGGAAGGGGGGGGGGAACCTTGCGCTCACGATGTAGCTACGCCAGGAAGCTGTCGAAGGCCTGCTGCAGCATCTCCACGTCAAGGTCGTACTCCTCGCTTCACTCCTAGGGTGGGAGGGGGCTATGGTAACATTGTTCTCACCATGAAGCTGCGCCAGGAAGTTGTCGAAGGCCTGCTGCAGCGTCTCCACGTGTTCCACGTCCAGCCCGTACTCCTCGCTGGCAGCCGTGGTCATCTGCTCGCCGATCCACTCTTGGACTTCCTCGCATTCTTGGACGAACCTGAAGAGGGAGGCAAGGATGTCGCATTAATTGTAAAAATCACCTAAGCGCCAATTTCCAGGATCGTAGGGAAACCCGTGCATATCTTAGAAAATTCCCAGGAATTCCATCGAATTCCCAGGATTTGACTATTGGAGAAGGTGTTCTGGCTAAGGAGTTCAGAGAATCTTGATCGCTTCCTTGAGAAAAGAAAGAAGCGCATGAAGTGATGAACAGCCTTTCTGATCAGCCCCTCTAGACAAGTGGCAATTCGCTAGCAGGCGTTTGGTGGAATAGAATGACGAATGTATGCGATTTGACGTATTTGACATGCGTTAACGACTGTCATTTACGTCAAATCCCATACATTCGTCATTCTATTCCACCAAACGCTGGCTAGCGAATTGCCACTTGTCTAGAGGGGCAGTATTGATCAAGCTTGTGCCCCGAGCACGAAAAAAATTCGAATTTGTAACAAACCTATCAGTAGGCAGGCAGCCAATGTCATCCAGTTGCAATGCTCCGTTCTCACGGTACGTGAACGTTACGAATTCGAATGTTTTTCGCGCTCCGGGCACTGAGTGTAAACATTCTCGCCAAAGATTTTTATGAGTTCAGTTTGAAATTTGTGAGGCAAAACTATAGGATTCTTGTCTCAATAAATACCTGACAAAACTACAAAGTGGTTGTCCCCAAAAACTACAGGAATTCTGTCCACAAAACTACAGGATGATTTAATGAAAGTTTAAAGTAATTTGTATACTAGCGTAATTATATCGATTTGGATTGGAATGTTCCACCTGAGCGTTCAGTTCTTTTCAATCTAAATATAGCGTGGTAATCCCCAAACCTACAGGTTATTTATCCCAAAAACTACAGGATCTTAGTCCACAAAACTACAGGCTGTTCGTATCCTGTACTTACTTGAAATACTTCAGACTCTGCTGCAGCCGCTGTTGGCGCTTCGCTGACAAGAGCTTCATGTCCTCGTAGGTCGCCTTCAGGTCATCCATCTTCTTCTTGACCTGTTCGCCGTCTATCGTTGCGCGGTCCTGTGTACAGGTAGATAATTATTAGGGTAGAAAAGGTAATGGCTTTTTTAAATAAATAAGTCAATATCGAAGACAGAGCTCGAAATAGTCATAAATTTTTTAGTCAATTGAGCTAAAAGGACTTTTCCCTGGTAAATAAATTGTAATGTGTCAGAAGTTGATATATCTAAGGCCAGCGGTCACTACGCTCACCGCATATCTGTTTTTTTTTTTATATTTTAACATTTACCATACATTAACTTTAAAATTATCATGTATGTATGATACACGTGGTAAACGCCGTGGATGTCACAATTATTATTATTATTTAAACTGAACTATTTTAAGAATATATTGTTGTGATGTTGTTTGTTTACCCAATAAATGCACAAAAAAAACAGTTTCTTTACAGAATCCTTATCCTAAAACGATAATTACTCATTTGCTTTAATAATAATAATATATTTTATTTATTCAGACAATGGTCCATTTTGTTAGTATACATACATAATACATCATTGGGCCACTTCTTTGAATTTCGGGAAGCCACAGTTGTAGATGTCTACCTGCATTGCTATAACATTATTAAGTGAGTGATATAAGGGAAATTGAGACATTCATTACGGGTAGTTGGAGTTCTCATAACTTCCACATCCTGGTCCAAGTGCAAACATCGAAATCGCCAGTCAGTCATGGAGCTCAGATGCCAGTCGCTTCACGGAATATAATATATGTAAATTCAGCCGTTTTATACTCACACTGAAAAAGGCTGTGGGCGCATACAATTGACAGCCTCCGTGGCGTGGCGGTAGTGAACACGGCCGCTATGCAGGAGGCGCGGGTTCGAACCCCGCTCAGTGCAAATATTTGCACGCATGATTATGTATATTTGCATTGGTCTGGGTGTTTCTATGTATAATATGTATGTATTTACAAAAAAATAAGTATCTAAGTATGTTTATCCGCATTCTAGATTCCATAACACAAGCTAGTTAAGCTATGCTTGCCATGGGTCTAGCTAGCGCTGTGTGAAATGTTGTGGAATATTTATTATATTATTTTTATTATTAATTAGAACAACATACCATTAAACCACTAGCAATCCTATCCAGCTTCCCGACCGTGGCGTCGAATCCGCTGAGCTCCCGCTGCGTGGCCTCCAGCCGCCGCACCAGGGCTAGGGCGGAGTCCTCGTCGCGCCCCACGTCTGAGGAGACCAGGGCGAGGCGACGCTCCAGGAGCCAGGCTTCCGCTTCTGAGATCTCGGAGGCGAGCTGGAAGGAGGGAGTTGTTAGAAGACATAATATGATGTCTGGTATATTTTTTTATTTAATGCCTAGCTATTGCCCGCGGCTCAGTGTGCGTTGATGTCGGTTATCGCGACCAAACATAGCTCGTTTCTCAAGGTCTAATCTAGCCCTATACCAAATTTCATCAAAATCGGATAATGAAAAAAGGATATCGGATTAATTTTATATATTGTCTATTTCACAGCGGACTAGCTAAATCACCCGTCCAATTAACTGCCTAGGCTCTTTACTAAACGGCGCCGTTCAATTAACGGCCTGAATGATGTTCAGCCATTTAATTAAACGGCTAGGTAAATGGCTAGGATCGATGACGTTTAATTACTTGCTTAGCCATAATGAAACAGCAAGGCAAATCACTTGTTTCTGCACGGTTATTTACGCCAGAGCAACTGTGTCTTCTATTCAAGACACACATTCGTTCCTACGTGGAATACTGCTCGCATATCTGCGATGGATCCACGGTACATAAGTACTTTGCGGATTAAGACCTGGCATTCCTCACCAGCTCACGTGTTTCCCTCTCCCTACAGTCCTGGGTCCTTTAAGCGGGGCGTGAGAAAGCATCTAATGAGGCCGTCAAGCTGAGTGCCACCATTGTTAACATGGCACGTGTGTATAATGGTGGCCGTCTTTCCTGAGACTTTGCCTTCATCTTACCATCAGGCGAGGTAAAGTCAAATTGACGAGTCCTATAATCACGAAGTGTTAGAGTGACTATACTTAAGAGGTAACTCACTTGTAACAGCTCGCATCTCTCCTGAATAAGCTGGGTCCTGGCCGCGGCCGCCTCCAGCAGAGCCCGGTAGCAGGCCGACAGGTCCCGGGCACGGGACTCTAGCTCTCCCGAGGCAAAGTGGCCGCGTCGGGATAGTTGGGACGCGCGGTTTATGAGTGCCTTGATTGAGGGTTCTCTGCGAAATTGTATTATCCTGTTATTTAGGTATGCTAGGAAAAGATAAATATATAGGAATTAGTAACTGAAATTACTAATAATCCTTGTAACCCAGAAGGCCACGTCGGTAATGTAATGGCCAGAATTTAATCATTTCGATAAAAATTAAATATTAATATTAGGATTGCTCTCAACTATTGCAAATGTGTTTTAAACTTGTATACAACTTGTTGGCTACACATACAGTGTTGAAGAAAAAGTTTCTGTAACAGCCTCAATACAGATCACAAACAAATCATACAAATCTTCTAAAAGTTTTGTAGCAAACATATTTCTTGGTGAACACGAAAGATTAGACATGTATTTCGAGTATTTTGTTTAGCTTTTGCCCGTGGTTCCGCCCGCGTGGATGTCGCTTATCGCTATAATATCGGTTATCGTCATAAATTGTAGCCTATGTGTTATTCTGATGTACAAGCTATACTATTGTAAAGTTTCATTAAAATCCATACAATCGTTTTTACGTGAAAGACTAACAAACAGCCATCTTTCCATTCATACTTTTTTTTGACGTGCGGGAAATCCCCACGGATACCCCCCAAGCCGGAGCCAGAGGTTATGTCGGACTCGAACCGACTAAACCACACGCCGTCTATGGGTCGTAGTGCTAGGCCGAAGGTGAGGTTGTCTTGCGACATATCCCTCGCACCCCGGCTGACCCAGGGAACAAACTTTCGCGTTTACATAAATACATACATACATAAAATCACGCCTGTTTTCCATACGGTAGGCAGAGATCTCGGATCTCCATTTGCCACACGATCCTAACATACTACTCTCGCTTCATTCACTCTTATTACATTCTTCATGCGTGCTCGTCGGTTTAGGGTACTCCTGACTTTTTCGAGTTCATAATATAAATTTGCACTAAACGGATATGGAACGTGCCAACTCTAACTTGGCAGTCTAACATTCTACTTCTACACCTTAGAAATAACTATAAATCATATAATAAGTATAATATTTTTCTTTTTATAAAGAATATTAGCAACCGAAATTATCGAAACTACTAATATAGAAAACCCATCCAACTAAGCTAAATTGCTTGTGCTAGGAATGGGTTCACTTCGGCCAGGATTCGAACTCGGGACCTATCGATCGTAAGGTCGCCTCATTAACCACTAAGCTACCGACGCCGTCCTGGGACATCCTTCCGAGGGCTTACCCGGGGCTACCAACCGCAGGCTAGGCGGTACGTGAGGGTTTTTAGTCGGTAGGAGTCCGGCATAGCATCCATGAAGGATTTTCCCTCACGTTAAAAAACAAAAAAAAAAAAAAAAAAGCTACTGACGCTTATGAAGCCCATCAATTGAACAATATTTCTTTCTCACCTAGCGATGAGCTCAGCCTCCAAGGCGAGATGTTTCTTCATCAGCGTCTGTGCTTCTGCGAGAGTGGTGCCCGCCTCTTCTTGCTTCACGGCAGACTCGCGCTCTTGCATCCTGTACCAATGGACATGATTGTGAAGTCTATAGGACAGCCTCTGTGGTATGGTGGTAGTGAACGCGGCCGCTAACGCAGGATACGCGGGTTCGATCTCCGCTCAGTGCCAATATTTGTATGCATGAATATGTATATTTGCATTGGTGCGGGTGTTTCTATGTATAATATGTATGTATTTACAAAAAATATCTAAGTATGTTTATCCGCATTCTAGATTCCATAACACAAGCTAGTTAAGCTATGCTTACCATGGATCTAGATAGCGTTGTGTGAAATATAGTGGAATATTTATTTATTTATAGTCTTAGGTCACTGTACTCCATGCGGTTAGGTACTGAACTTAACGTAAGCAATATAGATGTAACAGTTTATTAATGATTTACCCGACTGCCAAAAAGGGGTATGTTTCTCGAGCGTATCTTGTATGTAATTTGGAAAAAAAATGCCAATATGTAGTGTTCCCGGAGTACTACCAGGGGCGTTCAGCTTCGGGAGCGTTCTCCTTACACCCGGTATATATACGTACGCGTCATATGGCTACTGCAGGCCAAATGCCCCATGTACTCAATGATAAGATTAGAAAACATGGGACAGCCACCCTCGGAACAACACCTCGACGATCTGAAGGTGGAACAGATCGTAAGATTCTGTAAAGAGACAGGTGGGTTCGACGGAACCCCGTGATTGCCGGACACTTCTTACCCTCCAAATAAGAGGAATAGGGAAATTGGGTGAAATGGACCTCATAAAAAGGCAGATCACCCGTCCGGTCTGCGGCGTCCCCCACTGGAAGTAAGTAAGTAGTAAATAAGTACCTACGCGTCGTTACAATCTAAAATTTTGTAGATTTAATTCTTTGGTTGGGGACCGCGTTGTCTCTATGTGGCACCGGACATGGAGAGAGACTTTGAAATGCTGATACTTCGTCAAACAACAATGGCAGATCTACAATATTGCTACGCCCGGCGCTTGGCCACTTCAATATATGGCCAAATTACCATAGGAGTGAGCGAGACGGCACTATAGAAAGAGACAGCATGCCTTGACGTCACTGTTCTAGAAGGAATCGAAGGAATCGAATGAATAGAACAAGACGTCAGGCTAGAAAGAGACACAAGACCCAATAGAACCTTCCAGAAAGTTCCTGTCTTTTTCAGAACATTCCTGTCTTTTCTCGATCTTTCGCTACTCGGCCGCGCCCGATATAAAAGGCGAGCTAACAGCCTCCACTCAAGTTAGTGTACGACTAGTATTCGAAGCGATCATAGCGATAAAGTGTGCGAAGCTATACAGTGCGATTATACAAGTGACTGTGTATTGTGTAAGGAAGAGTTTTCGAATTTCTACGCGCTTTGCTGTAATTGAAGTGCAGCTGAATAAAATCTGTTTTCAACGGTTGTCCTCGCATTTTCTATTTAAACCGTCCCCCACGCTCGTAACAATATTGTAGCTTGTTATCACTCACCATCTTAATTCCTCGTCAGCATCCCTGTCCCACCTATGTAACAGCGCAGCATCTTCCAAGTTGTCACGGCGAATCTGCATCGGCTCTTGGAGCTGGCGGTATCTTAGGGACAAAGATATAAAATGTAAAAAATGGTGTAAATTATTTCATGACGGTTGCAGTAAGTTTTGATGTGGTAGGACACGACGGTATTTTCATCCAATCGAGCAGTCCGACTGGGGAACTACCTCCGCCCTACAGAATACCGCGGCCATAATAACCTCGTGTTGTGTTCCCGGCGGTGAGTAGAATAGCCAGAGCTCACTGGAGAGTTGTTGTGCTGTCAGTAGGAAGAACAAAGGCTACTCCTGCTTTGTCTTCTACACTGACGGCACAGCAGCTCTCTGTGTTAACATCTTCAATGAAAACACTTGTACTATGTGTTTACAGGTCGGCAGCACGAGTGTGACTCCCCTGGTGTTGCACACGTCTATAGGTCACGGTAATCACTTCTCATCAGGTAGACCGTGTGCTTATCTGCCATCTCAATTGTATAAAACATATACATATATATAGCCACGCCTGTAAATCCCCGAAGGGGTACAGTCAGAGGTGTACTAACACCCATATCTCGCTAAATCTAATTTTCGGTTCGACGTAATCTCTGTCTGAGGCACGACTATACTAATGCAAATATTCGTAATCACGCATACAAATATTTGCACTGAGCGGGGATTGATCCCGCGCCTTCTGAGTGGCGGCCACGCCACAAGCGCTGCGCGTTTTGTACTAAGGTTACTTTTATTATAACATAAAAACCTAAAACCTGGGAATTAGTAGTCTTTTCATATAACAGTTACATACCTCTTAACAGCCAAATCAGCCTTATTCAGTATCTGTGGGGCCATGAAGTGCTTGCTGTCGGCGAGTTGCTGCGCGTTGTCGGCCAGTTGCGTGGCCACGTCCGCCTTGCTCAGCACCTGCTGCTCCAGGCGCGAGTGGCGCTTCAGCAGGGCGGTCACCGACGCCAGGTCCTTACCTGGGGAGGGGCTGCTTGGTCAGTGGGGGAGATACATTTTGTTTGTAATGTCGGGATAGGTGGTCAATTTCTATCTAGCGGTAATAGTAGAGTTGGGTCCCGATTTAATAATGATACGCTTTTGAAAGGTGTTATTATTAAACTTGCGAAAAATGTTAATAACTGACATTAATTTTAATATCAGAAATGTAATTTCTTATGTCAAACTTTAAACACACTCGCCGCGGTTTGTAAACCACTCACCCGAGTTTCCAACACACCGCGGTCTCCAAACATACTCAACGCGGTCTCAAACACACTCACCGCGGTCGCTAACACACTCACCGCGGTCGCTAGCACACTCATCGCTGTCTTCAACACTAATCGCGGTCTCTAAATACACTCACCGCGGTCTCTAACACACTCATCGCTGTCTTTAACACTAATCGCGGTCTCTAAACACACTCACCACGATCTCTTACACACTCACCGCGGTCTCTAACACACTCATCGCTGTCTTCAACACTAATCGCGGTCTCTAAACCAATCACCACGATCTCTAACACACTCACCGCGGTCTCTAACACACTCACCGTGGTCTTCACTAAGCAGCTGCGCCTCCACATCATCGAGCCAGGCGGTGAAGTCATCCAAGCCTCGCAGGTACACGCGCGCCTGGTAGGCCTCCGCTAGACGCTCGCGGCGGAGTTTGGCAGCGGCCTGGAGCTCGCGCCACTGGCGTTCTAACTCCTCCACGTGTTTGGCTATCTCTTGGGATGCATAGTGTTTGCTTTCTGTGGAAAATATATGAATCAGTTAGCGTCTTGTACCTTATATGATCATCCTGGGATAAAAGATAACCAAATTTCACCGAGGTCCATTTAGTAAAGCGTCGGTAGCGTAGTGATTAAGGAGTCAGCCTTACGATCGAGAGGCCCCGGTTCGAATCCTGGCCATTACACTACCGACGTGAACCCACTCCTAGCACAAGCAATTTAGCTTAGTTGGAGGGGTTAGAGGGAATATTAGTAATTTCGATAATTTCGGTTGCTAATATTCTTATTAAAAAGAAAAAAGAAAAAATATTGTAGTTTTTGCGTGATTAACAAACATTCAACTATCTGTGATATTGTACACAGTCTAAGCAAGCATACCTTGCCCAGCTTCAAATATTATAAGCTAAGTAAACTTTGCTTACTTTGGATCTAAATAAGAGACATAATATGGGTTCTTGAAAAATCGATTTAGATAGGAAAAGTATTGAATCGGCCTAGGCGGGGTTTGAACCCGCGATCTTTGCCTTACAGGGGCAGTGCTTTGACCACTAAGCTACCTGACCTCGCCCGAACCAATCTCTCTTTGAGGCGACAGAGGAGGCATCTACCGATATTATATTATAATTTCATATCATGTCATATGGCGACCGGGAACGACGGCTTAACGTGCTCTCCGAAGCACGACCAGACCAATGCAATTACCCATATTCATGCATACAAATAGTTGCAGTGAGCGGAGGTAGAACCCACGCCTCCTGCGTAGCGGTATCGTATTTACATACACTTGGTTGTAATATAGGTGCACCGAGATCAATGCCAATATACGTATTCATAATATAAATATCTGAACTGCCCCTGTAGACAAGTGGCAATTCGTTGCCGGCATTTTGTAGAATAGAATAACAGATGTATGGGATTTAACGTCAAATCCCATACATTATCATCCCATACAAGCGTCGGTAGCTTAGTGGTTGAGGAGTCGGCCTTACGATCGAGAGGTCCCGGGTTCGAATCCTGGCCATTACACTACCGACGTGAACCCACTCCTAGCATAAGCAATTTAGCTTAGTTGGAGGGGTTAGAGGGAATATTAGTAATTTCGATAATTTCGGTTGCTAATATTCTTAAAAAAAAAAAAATTGTAATTCCATTCCATCTAACGCCGGCCAACAAAATGCCATGAACGAGGGCCTGAAATAAAACCACGTATCGACGTACCTATCAAACGTTCTATCCCATACAAGCCCACCCATTCATTCATATCTGTTTAGTCATTCTGGAGTGATGGAATACCTAACGTACCAATAAGAGTCTCCCCGTGGTTAGCGACGTCATCAATACGCCCCTTGTTGGCCGCGAGCTCCGATTCGAAGGCTGAGTGCTTTTGGATCTTGCTTTGGAGATTCGATAGCTCTCTGGAAAGAATAAGGCAATATCAATACCTGTTTCATCAAATCCTTAATCTCGTTTGCAAATAAAACTTGCCAACAATTATTACGCGATCTATACAAAGTAAACGAATACCTCAATGATAAAATACATGGTCAAATGCATGGTCATCCTAATCTTTTTGCTTGCTCGCACAATATAAATCTATTTAAAAAAAAAAACAAATCGTTTTAAAAAGAATCGATAATATTGTTCACTGAGTTTCTTGCTGGTATCTTCTCAGTAGAACCAACTTACCGAACCAGCGAAAGAATCATTTTCAAATGATTTATTTACTTAATTTAATATTATATTAGTAATTTCTTGACATGACTGTAAAATTTTGACGTTCATATGTGCTCTTTATGTGCCTAAACTGAATAAACGAAATTGATTCTTTGATTGATTCTTCTCAAAGAAGAATCAATCAAAAAATCAGAATCTTTGGTGGAAGATTTTTACCTTACTTTCAGGGAAAGTACTCTAAATATTGGAGGTAGTTTATTCACTCAAGGAAGACATTCGTGTAATTTAAAAAATAATAATAGTTGCATACAAAGAAATTAAAAAAAATCGCTTGCCAGAAAAGTTAAAATATGGCAATAAGTTACGTTCCTAGTACAGTATTATGCCGTAACTACAGCATTTTAGGAGGTGCTTGCACCATGCTCAAGACAGACATTATTGTCTTTAAGATCTGATCGTACTGAATTGCTTCATGCAATTCATTGCAACATGGCTTCATTTTGCAAAGTAAGCCCTTCGCTATTTAAACATACAAAGGGATATATGGAACGAAAAAGCGACTTTGTTTTATACTATGTAGTGATGTGTGTTCATAAACACATGGTACACAGATGAAGGTATATATTACCTGTAATTTTGATCGTTAGCTATCTGCATCTTGAGGGCGATCCACTCCCTCTCGTGGTACAAGTTTCTGAGGAACTGGTGCAGCTGGCGCGATTGCTCCAGCATCTCTCCACGCAGCTTGCACGACTCCTGAGATGATAGGGTTGTTATAAGTACTCATACAGGTCACTGCACATTGGAGTAAGACCTAACCAGGATCTGCTGGGCAAGACCTTGGTAGGGAATGTCATTGGTTCATTTCCTCTGACGTCATCCAGTTTGACCAATAACAATCTCTATTATCTAGTTGTTGTAAATAGTTGTCCTATTGCATTATTAAATTGAAGTAAAACACAAAATATTAATAGTTTAGAATCCGAAACACTTTTGCAGCTATCCACACATCATGTAGTCGGTGAACATTGACGTCACGACAAGAGCGCCAACATAGCGGTCGTTTGAAAAGCTGACAGCAGCCCAATATTTTTAAATTAAAAAATATGTTTGTTTAACACTGTTTATTTTTTTAAATATTTATATAATAATGGGATTAAATTATAAAAAATCTAAAAGTAAAACATGCATATTCCCTATTGACGCTTAGAGAATTACACAACTGAGTCTAAGCCAAAAGTTTTCATCTCAGCTTTGAGGTCAGACGCAGTCGCCCTTGTAAATATAATGTTGTATATATACAGGTATTGTGTGTATTATATATAGGTATTATATATGTAGACATTGTATTTATTGTTAGTAGATATTGTGTGTAATGTATGTAGATGTTGTATACCGGGTGTAAGGGGATTGCTCCCGAAGCCGAAGGCCCGTGGTAGTACTCCGGGCATTGGCATAATTATTCTTTTCGAATTGGTGTAAAAAAAACATTTTTTTTTTCATATTCGGAAAGCTCAATGAAACGTCAATTTCATAAAAAAAAAACATTCGTACAAAGTGCCTGTAGTGAAGTAAAATTTTTTTTATGAAACTTTCGTTCTGCAGTCGGTTTCAAAACCATCGGCCCCAAAACTAAGCATAAATTCTAATATAGGTAAATAGTTGTATGCTTAAGTATTCACAAACACAATGGAGAGACGTTATAGTACATTACTGCCGCGGCCACCAATTGTAGTGTTGCCGGACGATTGTGAAGTATGCGGGCCGAGGCGCAGCCGAGGCACGCATTACGGAGTCCGGCAACGCTCAGTTGTGGCCAAGGCTTGTATAGCGCTTTTCTCAAACAAGGCGCGGAAATTAAAACTAAGTAGTATCTAGGCAGAATTTTTAATTACCTACTTTTCAAAACCAATGACTAACAACGAACAACAGTAATTTTTCACGCGGCGAAATGTTTGGTTTTTTATTTTTCTTAATAAACAGCATTCTATTTGCAAGCCAGTTCTATATTTAAATAACGCCTTGGATAAGTTTCCTCCTTGGTTGCCATGGTTCGGAGTAAAAGTTGGTTCCATTTTTAAATTACACGACAGATATGAGTTTACATAGTAATTTATTTGGCCGCTAAAACACGACAGATATGGATTTTCATACAACTTTATCTGGCCGCTGCTCGCATGTACAGCAATTTCGATTTATCTCGAAGAAGGTTGTCAAAATAATGTTCACATTTCCAAGCATGTTTGAGAAAATGTAATTAGATGGGCCGTTGGGATCTTACAATCATCACATTTATTACTGTTATTGTGAACGTCTCATCGCATAATGTCCTTTTCTCGAAATGTCCTTCCTTTCTCATAATGTACTTTACTGCATGGATTTCCGCATGGTTAAAAAAAACCACGAAGGCTTAATGCGCCTTCTAACATAACCTAAACAAGTCGGATTGCGCAGCTATCACAATATAAAGACTGTAATCCTGATTTTGAGAAAAGGACATTATGAGAAAAGACATTTCGAGAAAAGGACATTATGCGATGAGACCGTTTTCAAAAGCGACTACAATGTGGGTTTCTTCATAAAGGGCGTTAGAAGGTTTCAAGGGTCGGCATCGCGAGTGTGTCGCCCCTGGTGTTACACACGTCCAGAGGCCACGGTAATCAAGCACTATCATGTGAGCCATGTGGTTATATGGACGGAAGAATAAGCCACTCACCTTCAGCTTGTCCCTCCTAGCGAGAATCTCCTGTACCCTCTGCTCGATATAGGGCCTGTCGTAGTGCCCGTCCGCTAGCATGCTGGTTGAGAACCTCTGGAGTTCGTCCACCCGCCCCAGCTGAGAGTCCAGCAGTTTGGAGAACTCGGCATGCTTGCGGATTAGGGTCTCCACGGCTGGAGGTGGAAATGTTATAGTCGTTTAGGTAATGTTGTAACCCGTATAACCTTCAAGATTAATACTTCTTGAATTTAATTACGATAATTTATAGGGGGTAGGACACGACGATATATCCTTCCAATTGAGCAGTCCGACTGGGGAAGTATCTCCTCCCTAAAGAATACCGCGGCCACAATAACCTCATGTTTTGTTCCCGGCAGTGAGTAGGGTAGCCAGAGCTCACTGGAGAGGTTTTGTGCTATCAGTGGGCTTGTCCTGCAATGAATCGGCAGCGCGAGTGTGACGCCCCTGGTGTTGCACATGTCCATAGGCCACGGTAACCACTTTCCATGAGGTGGGCCGTGTGTTTGTCTGCATAAAAAATCCCTTAGGATAGCCGGAGGCGACGCGGGTGGTTTTTTCGGACTCGAACCGACTTAAATGCACATCGTCTGTGGGTCACGACACCCCGGCCGACTTAAGGACATGTCTTTGGAGCTGAGCTCTGTCTGGAGATCACTGTGTTTTTATCCACCCCCGGGTTTGGGAGTACTAATATCAGCTGTTCTGTGGTACGGGTAAGTAAGTATCGAAAAAATTAAATGGATAATTTTTTCCATATTTTTTCTCTATTGGGTATAAATTAGGCTAAAAAGTACACATATTTTAAGTGGCGACATGTGGACCTACCATCAAGGTTTTCCCCTAGATCGTCGTTGTTGAGGAAGGCCTCCTTGGACGCGAGCCAGTCCTCCGTCTGCTGAGCCTGCTCCTTCAGGAGTTGGAGCTGGTGACCCTGGGGGAAGAAGATAAGTTTTAGTCGATATCATTTTCATCACAGCAGTTTTGTGACAATCTATAGTTTGCTTAATTTCTTAGTTATTTCTCAGAGAATATACGCGCTGGCACGCTGTGACGTCACCGCGTGCAAAGATTTCTTATGGAGTGTTATCGGATGTTCGATAAATTGCATTTTTAATTATTATTTTTAAAAGAATATTTGCAACCGAAATTACTAATATTCCCTCTAACCCCTCCAACTAAGCTAAATTGCTTGTGCTTGGAGTGGGCTCACGTCGGTAGTGTAATGGCCAGGATTCGAACTCGGGACCTCTCGATCGTAAGGCCGAGTCCTTAACCACTAAGCTACAGATATCTTTAAAACTATTTGTCATAGCCTAGAGAAGCTGATGGTGGTTGGTCAGGTCTACGGGAAAAGATCACGCGGTCGCTCACCAGGTCAGACCTAGTAAAGCCGCTCACTGGCCTGCCAATTACCGAGGCCTTGAAAGTTGCCGAGGACAGAAAGACGTGGAATAGCATGGTGCATCAAGTTATCAACATTTCAACCCTAGACACGACCTTCAGTAATGAAGATACCGACTTGGAGGAAGAAGTTATAAGAATATTTCAAATCTTTACATCAATATTTTATATCTTTTTATACTTTTTTTTATATTCGATTAAGATAGGAAAAAGTGAATGCTCAGGTTGGACTCGAACCCACGATCTTTCCCTTACAGGGGGAATGCTCTGACCACTGAGCCACCGAGCCACACCTGAAGCTATCCAAATTCTCCTGTACTACCGTCTTAGGGCGACGGTTTATTATTATTTACGGTTTATATTATTCAAAATTTGAAATTGTTTGTGATTGGATTTCGATCTAGATTCGACCTATTACTAATAAAAACTTGATATATGTTAAAATAAAACCACTGTTTAATGAAGTCTATCGTGATTTATTTGTTATTATTTACTTAAGCGCAATACAATCTGTTAAAAGTTTTATTTCAATGAGTGATAGTCACCTAAACTTTAGAAAATATCATTGACATAGACATGAGGCCGCCATTTGTACATTTTTTCATAATGTTGTCCGTACATCCGTACATGTACTATAATTTATTGGTGTACAATAAATATTTATTATAGGTTGTTTTCCGGTAT
The DNA here is from genome assembly GCA_949126895.1 of Eilema caniola. NCBI lineage: Eukaryota > Metazoa > Arthropoda > Insecta > Lepidoptera > Erebidae > Eilema > Eilema caniola. The sequence continues at coordinate 1,587,364 of OX421485.1, forward strand.
AAACATACGCCGCGTGGTCCTCAGCAGAGTAGAATGTGGGCCACCCCTTCTCTTCCCATGTGGTGTCGTACAAGGCGACTAAGGGATAGGGCTGATTAAATTTAACAGCAGACAGATATGTACTGCCCAGACTCAGCCTCAGATGCATGGCTCGAGTCAACAATAGTGCCCGGAATAGGCTCACCCCCTATTACGTGGGACCGAATACAGAATGGTGAAATGTGGGTGTTAATTCACCTCTGCATAACCCTCCGGGGATAAAGGCGTGATTATATGTATGTATGTATAAACATTTACGTAAAGGGAATGATATTCGTACCTGAGTCAGATACTGCTTCCTTTTGAGCCAGGCCTGGTCCAGGGTCGTGGACAGCTGCGCCACTCGCTTCACCTTCTCCGGGCTGTGCTCTGCCTCCTTCTGTAGAGTGCTGATGGCTTTCTGGCGACCATCGATCTCCGCCTGTTAGGGAAAATATAATATTAAAGATAATTTATACTAGGTATGAGGGCAAAGACAGCCTCTGTAGCGTGGCGGTAGTGAACGCGGCCTCTACGCAGGAGGCGCGGGTTTGATACTCGCTCAGTGCAACTATTTGTATGCATGAATATGTATATTTGAATTGGTGTAGGTATTTTCAAGAAAAATAATTGAGCATGCTTATCCGCGTTCTATATTCCATAACACAAGCTAGGTAAGCTATGCTTACCATGGGTCTCGATAGCATTGTGTGAAATGTTGGGGACAGGGAAAATTAAGGTCCTTCTAATGGACGAAGGTGAAATAAAATCTAAAGTAGGTTGTCCTCTCGAGATTAGGGGGTCATATTACAGTCGCTCCCGTGAAAGCTACAATAAAACATAGCTGAAACGACCAGTATAAGGGGATCAACATTGGATGCAATCGAGATTGGTGTTTTTTTATCGTGCTTGAAATCCCCACGTATACCACCCCTGCCGGTGCCGAAGGGGGCGGTTATGTCGGACTCAAACCGACTAAACCGTACGCCGTCTGTGGGTCACAGTGCAAGGCCGCAGATGAGGCAGCTATATAGTACATAGCCCTCGCATCTCGGCTGACCCAGGGCCATCTCTCTCAATCTGGTCTACTTCGGGATCAAGATTGGTGCTCGTTGGTCGAGACTAAACAATTGGCCAATTTATTAAAAACAATGTTTAAATATATATTTCTTATATTGGTCAAGTACATACCTTCTTCTCGTGGTGTAGTTCCAGTAAGGCTTCAGCATCGGAGACGGTGTCCGGGGCGCCGCTCTCGTGCATCCGTTTGACGGCCTCCGAGACCCACAGCTCCAGTTCCTGATGGAAACAAGCTTTGGATCAGGGTCTGTATTGATGCAGGTGTTATTTCGACAGGGAGCATATTGTGAGTGAAGTTTTATTTTAAATCGGTCGCACAGTAGACTCATTTTAAGAAATAAAATTGTTAAAACGATTATTTGCTGACTTAGAATCACGTAAATTATCTCAGAACTTATACTCATGATAATGTAAGCATGTAAGCATATAAAACTCGTTGGTAATGTAATAAAGGGGGATTTCGTGTCGATCGTGCTATTTATTTATTTTGAGCCATCTAGCGCTTAAAGTTACTGACCTAATGCACTAAGCTTAAGGTTTGTTACTTTTATAATTACTGCAAAATCTGGCAGAATCAATACGGGTTAGAATATTTATAGTTTTATTCAGTATACTCAATAATGTGTTTAGTTTTATTTTTGATTCGTTAATTTTAATACTTAAAACTATACAAAGGTTGTAAAAACAATGTCACCATCTAGTTATGAACTAAAACTACTCATGAACTAAAACGCTGCCTGCCTGCTTTTCAAAGTTACGAGTGTAACCATTTTTTTGTTCCTGATTTTTGTTTTGCAACTGTATAAGCATAATATTATCTGTGCATTTATCTTCAAATCGATACTTCCCCACGGATACCCACCCCTCCAGAGGGGGAGGTTATGTCGGACTCGAACCGACTAAACCGCACGCCGTCTCTGGGTCGTAGTGCTAGGCCGAAGGTGAGGTTGTCATGCGACATAGGACTCTGTGTGCTGAGTCGGGTGTGTGGAGGCGCCGTCGTGGCCTGCTTCTGCTAGGGTGACGGGCGGCTCCACCCGTCACTCCCAGGCCCGCGCTCATGGGGGGTGGAGGTCGGTCTGCGCCCTGCGACGCCCGAGCCGCCTTCGAAATCGATACTATTATATAATTGTACATTGGAAATGTTTGTACGCGATGGACGCAAAAAGTACCAAACAATATTTGACACAGTTTTTTCTGTTGGTTCTGGTGAAGCTTAAAAACTTACGTTTGTTTTATTGCAATTGAACCAGAACCAGAGTTAAACGATCCATGCGGGTGGAACCAAGAAATATACCCACCTTGAGGTTATCCTCGAACTTGTGCTCAGCGATAGCCTCGTCCAGCATAGCACTTCTCTTGGCAGCCAGCTCCTGAACATTGTCCCAGCCCTCGCGGAGACTCTGCAGGCTGGTTTCTATCTCCTTAGCGCGTTCTGGGTACCTGGATAGATTATCACAAATATATAAAACACATATTAATTGTACTTCTTTTTTTAAAGTGCGTGATATCCCCTAACCACTTGTGTCGATGATAGTGGTAATGGCGGACTCGAAACAACTAAAATGCACGCCGTCTGAGGGTCTTCGGTTGCGGGAGGTGAGACTGCTAGAGACATAGCAACCAACCAAGGATCATAGGCTACTTTCAATCCGAAAACAAAGTTTAAAAATTTGACCATATACTATACCGTGTGTAAGGGACCCAAAGTCAAAGGCCCCTGGTAGTACTCCGGGTACACTACATAATGGTACACCGGGTACACACACACTTTTTGAAACATAATTTGTCACAAATACGGCATGAAATACTCGTCATGCGGGAGTCAGCTAATGGAGAAACCAATTGCTAACTCACACATAACGAGTTCGTTCGTTAAACTGTAAATACATATATGTCAACTTATCTTTTTTACGCCGTGTTGTAGTCTCAATTACTATATTTATAGAGTTTGTATATGGTCTAAGAGCCTCTTACTTGTGCGCCAGAGCCTTCCCCTCGCCCTCCAGCTGCTGTATCTTGTCCCTAATGGCCCCGGCCTCTGCGGCCCGCGCCTGGTGTTTCCTCTGCAGCTCGTGAGCGACGCTGAGCTCGCGGCCTCGCTCGGCGCTGCTGAAGAGGGCTGCTTTCTTCGAGATACGCTCTTCTGTGTCTTCGACGTCCCTGGGGATTAGTTGGGAGGTTAGTAATAATCTTTAGGGGTAAAGAGTTATAGAAAATTGTTTATAATTTCACTACGTCGGAATCGAACCGAGTAAATCCATACGGTTATTTGAGGGTGGTGGGACCCGCGTGGTTTCTTTATTCTGGGAAACAAGTTATATCGTTAATTAAGTATTCCTCTATAAATAATGTCTTTTTATCAAATATAAATTATCTACATTAATATTGTAAATGCGAAGGTAACTCTGTCTGTCTGTTGCACTTTCGCGCCTAAACTGCTGAACCTATTCTGATGAAGTTTGGTACAGAGATAGATGAAACCTTGAGAAAGGAGATATGCTATATTTGGTCGCGGTAACCGACATCCACGCGGGCGGAGCTGCGGGTAACAGCTAGTAAAATATATCTATAAGGCCAAATCTTGCTGAAACTTAAGAGATAAAATGATAATGAAATTATATAGCAAAAATAGAAAATGACTCTTTCCTATTTTTTTTTATTCAGCAATTTCGATAATATCAAATAAACGATAAATTTCTATACAAATTATTATTCTTTTTTTTATTATATACGACACGTCAATTTGACTTCACCGCTGCTGGTAAGCTGAAGGCAAAGTTTCAGGATAGAAGGCCACCATTATAATAATATACACATTCCATCATCAGATGCTTTGTCACGCCCCGCTTAAAGGACCCGGGACTGTAGGAAGAGGGAAACACGTGAGTTGGCAAGGAGTTCCAGGTCTTAATGGTGCGACAAAGAAAGGAGTCATTAAACCGCTTGGTTCTTGAAGAAATATTCTGCACCGTATGCGGGTTTTTTTTACCACTCAGGTGGCAGACAAGCACACGGCCGACCTGATTAGAAGTGGTTACCGTGGCCTAGGGACTTGTGCAACACCAGGGGCATCACATTTGCGCTGCCGACCCTCCCTGTCACCGAGCCGCTTGGTTCTTGAAGGAATGTTCTGCACCGTATTCAAACACCAATAGTAAGTAGGAAGCTCAATCCGTACCGGTTGAAGGAGTGTATCTCGAGCGCGGCGGCCAGGCGGTCGCGGTAGGCCTGCAGCGCGCCCGACAGCGCGCGCCACTTGCCCACGAACTGGTCGCGGCGCTGCGCCACCGCCGCCGCCTGCGCCGTGGGGCCCTGCGGGCGGGGGGCGGGTATGCAATAAGTCAATCAGTACTAATCCTGCTTATACTGTTGATTGATGGCACTTGGTGGAACTTGCTACACATCTTCAATGAAATCACTTGTACTGTTCCACATTATTTATTGATTTCCTGACCGGTTTCGCCTTACGGCATTATCAAAGGTTGATACATGTTTTTTGGGTATCAGATGTCAATTAGAGTAATATATTGAATATATTACTCTAATTGACATCTGATACCTATAAGTGATTTCATTGAAGACAGTACTAATCCTGTTCCTAACCTAGTTTGTATATATAGTAATTTAGTAATGTAACTTTAAATTCTTAACAAAAAAAAAACATGAAAAACTATGATGTTATACATCAATTTGGTATGCAAGAACACCTTTTCGAGTGAAGGCCTCCTTAAAAGAGTTCCACTTGTCCCTGTCTTGGGCGAGGTGTAGACACAGAGAGCCAGCCGTCTTTGTTATGTCATCGTCCCATTTCGTGTGCGGTCTACATCTCCGACGTTTGCCAATTGGGCCGGTCCATGACGTCACTCTTTTGGTCCATCTCTCGTCCTGTAGACGCGCCACATGTCCCGCACATATCCATTTTAGTCTCTGGGAGGGATATAGAACGTCTGTGGCTTTCGTTGTTTGTCTTATTTTTGAGAGACGTATTTTATGTATCCTTCTTATATTTAGCATAGGTGTCAGGTATATAGGCAACAAATAGAGAAGTCTATGTAGTGTTTGATTTTTTGCCTGTATAAGACTCTCTCTCTCTCTCTCTCTCTCTCTCTCTCTCTCTCTCTCTCTCTCTCTCTCTCTCCCTCCCTCTTTCTCTTTTAATACGAACAAATAAAGAAGACATTTAACCGCTAAATGTCTGTGTGTATTTGAATGCTCTCACAAAAGTTGCGGATAGCACAAGACAAAGTTTGTTTCTTACAGTATTTCTTTATATATCTCTTTCTCTTTCTGTCTCTCTCACTCTGTATAGCTCTCACTTTCAGTGTGTGTATGTGTCTGATTGTATGTGTATGCATGTGCGTGTACACTACCTGTTGCAGCAGTTTATCAGCGAGTGCGCAGATACTCTTGACGCGTTTGTCGTCGACTTTCATGTCGCTGTCCATATCATCAAGCTTGCGCAACAGGGCGCTGCAGTGCTCGTAGTCCCGGCCTAACTCGTGGGCTTGTACCTGGAGAGGAATGGAGACGTTTAATATTTATGTTCAAATGATCGTGGCTGGTATATTTACAGCGTACCAATGGTCTCACTACCATGGACGATCAAGATTATGCGAAGTGGAGGTGGAGCAGCCGGAAGGCAGACTCTGAGCTCCGAATTAACCTTGGCCCCGGAAGCAATTTGGTGAATTTTTATTTATTTACTTAAAAAGTACAGAAACAGACGCCAGACTCTTAAATAAATAAATATTCCACAACATTTCACACAACGCTATCTAGAACCGTGGTAAGGATAGCTTAACTAGCTTGTGTTATGGAATCTAGAATGCGGTTAAACATACTTAGATATTTTTTTTTGTAAATACGTACATAGAAACACAATGCAAATGTGCATATTCATACTTACAAATATTTGCAATGAGCGGGGATCGAACCCGCGCCTTCTGGGTAGCGGCCGCGTTCACTAACGCCACGCCACAGAGGCTGTCTTACTCTTAAGACTAAGATTCAACAATCCACACCACACTTTAAAATCTGACGTCCACTTACCAGTCTACAACACAGTAACCATCACTTAGATTCAAATAAATTACAATCAGTTACAACGAAAAAAAGAATTTATCATATCCAATGGGAGAAAAAATATAAGTAAAAACAAGAAACGCTATTCCGGCTGAAAGTCCTCGCCACACAAAGTCCTTTTTAATTCCAATAAACCATTGTGAAAAATATCGACACGAGTGCACACAAAATTATAATACCTACACATTCTAGCGAGCGGATCATTCTGAGATATATTGTTGTTACTTCTCAGTATTGTGAAAAGTTGTGGGACACGCACAGAACGCGTTGGTATCTTGATGTCTAATTTGTTTTATCTACTCTGATACTATAATACAAAGATTATGTAATTGAAATCAAAACTCTTATGACAAACATTACGCACAGGCCAAAAAAAAAGTTTTATTACGATACAGGTGTTGTATGGACACCTATATCATTAAATAACTTGTTAATCATAACGATACACCTATACAAACCATGCGCAATCGATCTTTGCGCCTTGGCGCCAACATTTTACATTTAAATTAAATAAAGTTTGGTTTAGTTTGTAAAATAAATTAGTTTATGTATTATAGTATGAGAGTAGATAATGTAGTGTATGACACTGTACATAACTTGGTCTTATAACACTCGTGTGATACTAAACTACTATAATCAATCAAAACAAATCATCCATTGTGGTTAGTTTGCACATAATTTTTTTTATAATATATTACTTAAATGATTTTATTTTTCATTTATAATGTTCCTAATGAAACATTTTCCTGCGAGAAGGACCCCAGGCAGAGCTGTAATCCTAACTGATCGCCCTTCTCACAATAAATTTTAGGATTGGAGAATCGATACTCTCCGCCACTGTTTTTAGTATGCTGTCACTATCCCGTATTCTTCGTAGCAGTGATGCAGTTTTGCGAATTACAGCGTGGAAAACGTCAGTCCTATTCTGAACAAACATCTCCGACGCGCTACAGAAACGTGGTACACCCAACATCACCCTAAGTTTAAGAGATAACTGCCAAGTGAACCATTTTCTATTCCGTGAAGAATGCACAGGTTGCGGGAAATCCCCGCGGATGCCCCCCCCCCCCTTCGGAGCCGAAGGGGGAGGTTATGTCGGACTCGAACCAACTAAACCGCACGGCGTCTGTGGGTCGATGAGCTAGGCCGAAGGTGGGGTTATCTCGAGACATATCCCTCGCACCCCGGCTGACCCAGGATGCACGTACACTTCCTCCTCTCAAGTATAACATGAGTCTCCATGACGCTGATGACGGTAGTTACAATGGATGACTCCGAACTTATAATTACGAGTTTTGGATGCAACCGGAGCAAAATGTGAGAATGATGATAAATTTTCAAGAAATAAAAATGTTTTCATATTTATGGATTGATGAAGACCCATGATTTTTTTTTAACGTTTGGAAACCCCCACGGGCTTTCACCCCATCGGTGCCGACGATGGGGCGGGCGTGTCGGAATCGGACCGACTAAAACCACACGGTGTCCTTCCCAAGTGTCCATTGCCGGGCACCCCGGGTGAGCCCTCGGAAGGATAACCCCAGGGTTACCGGCGTGAAGACCCATGATTGGATTCCACTTGTGGTAACAGCAAATGCTAACATTAAACTTATATTGAAATAGCTTATACTGAACTGATTTTTTTAATGTTTTTATTTTTAATATCAATTAGCTGGCAGAAAAGCACAGAGGTGGGCTCTGATGGTGAATAGTCACCGTGTCCTATGAACGTGTGCAACACCAGGGGCGTCACACTCGCGCTGTCGGCCCTGTAGGAACTCTCTAATACCCTTCTTGAAGAACCCCAGAGTGTAGTCGCTTGGGAAAAAAACACGACAGGAAGTTCATTCCACAGCCAGGGCACGCGGGAGATGAAGTACCTAATTCTAGTAATACTACTTAAGTGGCAGAAAAGCACACGGCCCACCTAATGGGACGTGGTTACCGAGGCCTATGGACGTGTGCAATATCAGGTGTGTCTTTTAGTAACTTTCGGCAGGGTTTAGGCTGAATGTGGTGTCATATAAGATTGCAATATTGTGTACATACCATCATCTCCTTGTCTCGGATCCAGGCTTCAATTTTATCCAGATGCTGGTTGAATTCCAAGATGTCTTGAGCTTCTTCCAATCCACGACCTGTGCCAAAGCATTACTTACGTAAGGAGTAGGCCAAACGATCGAGAGGTCCAAGGTCCATTACTAACGTGAGCCCACTCATATTATAAGCGATTTAGCTCAGCTGGAGGGGTTAGCGATAATTCTAGTAGTTTCATTTACTAGAACTCTTTAAAAAAAATAACTTTACGGTCCTTCGTATAATTATGGTCCTTCGAGCCCACCTTAGTCCTACTAAACTGAGGAGTTGAAATTATCAAGAATCCACTTTCCTCCTTTGCATAGCAACACCAGAAAATATGTATTATAGCACTTAGATCATGTGCTATCCCAGGGGAGTCACACTCGTGCTGTCGACCTTGTAAACACAGAGAGTTTCTGTGCCGGTCTTCCCACTGACAGCACGAAAACTCTCCAACAGTGGGTAGACCCATACCTCTCTGCTCAGTAGCCTGCTGCAGCCTCTCCCAGTCTCCCTGCAGCTGCTTGAGCTGTTGTTCCACCTCCTCATCAGGCCGCAGCTGCTCCGCCAAGGCCTGGACTTCCTGCAGACGGGCCTTGTTAGCGCCAAGCTCGGCGGTAAAGGCCTGGTGTTTCTGCAGCTTCTTGATTTTATCTTCAAGGTTTGTGACTTCGCCTGTAGGTATTAATTCACATGTATTAATATGTAAGTTAATGTTTTTCGGTCTAAGGTGATAGCTTCAGATGCGACTGGTAATGAAGATGTAAATAAATCCTAGGATATTCTATACACTACATAGCATTATTTTAACCCGAGTAAGCATAGCCTAACTAGCTTGTATTGTGTGGATAAACATACTAAGATATTTTTTTTTAAATACAGAATTAGAATACATAGGAACACTCAGGCCAATGCAAATATACATATTCAATTATTCATGCGTACAAATATTTGTGCTAAGAGGAAATTAACTGCATGACCTTATTTTTTTACAAGCGGGAAATCCCCACGGACCCCTTCCCCTCTTCAGAGCCGGGGAGGGGTGTCGGACTCGAACCGACTAAACCGCATGACGTTTCTGGGTCGTAGTGCTAGGCTGAAGGTGAAGTAGTTTTCAGCATAGCCCTCGCACCCCGGCTCACCCAGGGCCATCACTCTCGGTCTGGCTCTCCTCGGGAAGGGGGACCACGTGTTCCCCGGCTCGCTGCCGTGGCCTGCTTCTGCTAGGGTGACAGGCAGCTCCACCCGTCACCCTCAGGCCCGCGCTCGTGGGGGCGGAGGTCGGTCTGCGCCCTCCGACGCCCAAGCCGCCTACGAATGCAGCACGACCTCCTACTAAGCAGTCAAAACGCTACACCACAGAAATGATCTGGTCAAACATCCTATACTAAAATGGTACTCAGTTCTTCGTTATCTGAAGGCAGATTGTATAGACAATCTGTCAAGGACCCATTATTCCGGTCGACGGCTCCCACCCCCACGCCACACGTACCGTGCTGGTGCTCGGCGGCCAGCTTGGCCAGCTTGTCGGCCACCCAGCCGCGCGCCTCCGCCGCGTCCCGCGCGAACTGCGCGCGTGCTCTGGTACGGGACAGCAGGGCCCGGCGCGCGCGTGCCGACTCGTACAGCTGCGGGGAAAGGGGAGAGTGTAGGCTTCGTCTGTGACGGTACACTTAGATCTTTATCCTAGGACACATATCTTGAACTTCAAATAAATTAAATTTCTTTATTTAAAAGCAACATAGACTCATAGGCCGGATTGTAGTCGGTTTTTTTACATTTTTAAACACATTTATCATCAAGTCACATTGCAAATTGTTCCAAATAAAAATCATGTTCATAAAGAAACATGTAAAAACAGAAAAGCGATATATATTACTTTCCTCGATAGAACTTAGCTTCAAATATGGCTCTAAAATGCTCCAAATCGTTATTTCCAACACATTTTACACTAAGACGCCATTATCAAATAATTTGAACTTCACATAAAAATGAGCATAAAAATATCTAAGGACTGGTAAAATTACATTCTATAACTTTTATAAAAGCTTGACAAAGTAAATCTTCTAAATCGCTGCATTCGAGCTCACGTGGCCATCTCTCTCTTTCACAGATTTTATATTAGCAGTGCAAAGAATACAGAAGTCGCACTACTACTCAAGCTTAAGTCGCGAGACAACAAGGCCCTAGCGCGCTAAGTATTTTGTAATAATCTGTGCTTGGTGAATGTGAGCTCGTCCCCGCCGTAGCGTCGCGCGCTATCCGCAAGACACCCAAGAAACGCGTACTGCGCCGTTTAGAGCATATTTTAGGTCCAAAATTTACCGGATGTAAGGGACACGCTCCCGAAGCCGAAGGTCCGTGGTAGTACTCTGGGTACACTACATATTGGCATAATTTTTATTCGAGTTAGTAAACAAAATTATTCTTTAATCCGTTTCATTAGCATTATTTATTCATCATCGTATTAGAAAAGCTCAATAAAATGGTAATTTAATAAAAAAAAACCTTACTACCAAAAGAACAAAGCAATTCGCGCCATTTGTTTTTATCCTGTAATGATGTTTGTTTTATCAAATTGCCGTTTCATTATTTTATTTTATTATTTTATTATTTATGCTAAATCAAAAAAAGAAATGTATAAATAAATAAATAAATATTCCACAACATTTCACACGACGCTATCTAGACCCAATAACTATGGTAAGCACAGCTTAACTAACTTGTATTATGGAATCTAGAATGCGGATGAACATACTTAGATACTTTTTTTTTGTAAATACATACATTATATACATAGAAACAGCCAGACCAATGCAAATATACATATTCATACATACAAATATTTGCACTGAGCGGGGATCGAACTCGCGCCTCCTGCGTAGCAGCCGCGTTCACTACCACTACGCCACAGAAGCTGTCTGTATGTCAATATGTAGTGTACCCGAAGTACTAGCAGGGGCCTTCGGCTTCGGGAGCGTTCATCTTACACCTGGTAAGTCCCGAGGGATACGCTACATTCTAAGGAAATATGCTGATCCTCACTTACCTTCTTCCTTCTCTCGTTGATATGCTGTAACTCATCAGCGATGCGTTGGCTCTCGACATGGTTCTGTTGAAGTAACTTGTCGCCGTGGCTGTTCAGGGTTGCCAGTTTCTCGTCCTGTATAAGAAATTTTATATTTAACACATCTATTTAATTTTTAGTATTCAAAAATACAATTAAAAATAAATAAAACCGATTAATGTTGAAAAGATCGAAACAAGCTTAATAGCAAGCGGTACCTATTAATTTTCATCTGGTTTGAAATTTGCAAATGGATACTGCCTGCTATTAAGCTTGTTTCGAGCTTTTAGTTATGAAATATAAATTTTTGAAATCGTCGTTTAATTTCCTTCATTATGATAAATTTGAGCGAAGTTTTTTTTTTACCAAAATCCGCCAAATTGTTTTTTTCTTATTTTGATATACCCAAGTCACTATCACAGTAAATACGAATCTAAAGACACCTCTCAAGCTGAAATCTATCGAGCCATACAGGCTGCAGAGCGTGCTAAACAATTATACATACACACATACTTTCGAAAAACATAACCCTCCTTCTGGCGCAGTCGGGTAAAAAAACTATAGCAATATTGATTCAGCGCTACCCCATTTCTTCCTGCGGGTGTCATAGGAGGCGAGTAACGGATAACGCGCCTCATTTGATATTGTTGCTATTGTGTAATACCATATGATATTGTTATTTTAATTGTAATCTCATTGATTTGACATTGAAATTAGATTATTGTGATTTGACATTAATGGAAACTTGACTTATTTATATTGTAATTGTAATTTCATTATTTTGACCTTAGATTATTCTGACTTGGCATTAAATAGGAATTTGACTTATTTAAATTGTATAGGTATAGGTAACTGTAATCTTTTTAATTTTACCTTAGACCATTGTGACTTGACATAGAATAGAAACTTGACATAAAACAGGTAATGTTAATTCTGATTTGATTGATTAATTATGTTATTCTTATCTTGATTACATTAATTTTTGATTTCAACTAAGGGGGTATGGGTAGTATATTGGAGTAAAGTCTATTTATTGTAAAACCATTGTATTATATGTAATAGGAATTGTTATAATTGTGGTCTACTACCATTGCATTAGCGGCAACCTGTAATAATGGTAGTATGAGGAATAAATAAATAAATAAATAAAAATTTCTTCTTCATAATCCCAGTCGCCTCCGAAGTTATCAGCTTGGGAGTTTGGGGTCCGCTTCGGGTCAGCCGGGGTGCGAGGGATATGTCGCATGACAACCTCACCTCCGGCCTAGCACTACACTACTACTACCTAGACACGGCGTGCGGTTTAGTCGGTTCGAGTCCGACACAACCTCCCCCTCCGGCTCCGGAGGGGTGGGGTATCCGTGGGGATTTCCCGCACGTAAAAAACTGCGGATTTGGCTGAACTCCGTTATTTTCCGTGAAGTGGCTGTTACACAACCCAAAGGCGATATCGAAGCATTGGAGTTAGACGTAGACCATAGATAGGGCGCTTCTCTATACGACAGTAAACAGCCCATAGGAAAGTGCCAGCTTTACAGCAATAAGCTGTCCCCCTGTTGCGTGAGACCGATAAACATAGTACGCGGACTGTGTTAATACACCTCTGTCTACCCCTTAAGGAATTTACAGTGTGAATTTAAAGAGTGTAACTTCTAATTTTTTTTTATAAGCATATTAGCAACCAAAATTGTCGAAATTACTAATATTCCCTCTTTTTCTTCATCCTAGCGTTGATCCCAGTCGCATCCGAAGCTATCAACTTGGAGTCTGGGGTCCGCTTTTACCAGTCCAACTGCGGATTTGGCTAAACTTCGACATTTTCCGTGAAGCGACTGCCATCTGACCTCCACAACCCAAAGGCGATATCGAAGCATTGCAGTTAGACCAGTTGTTGGACTTTTGAGGGCTCCAACTACCCGTAACGACTGTCATAGATGTTTGTATGACAACCGGGACCGACGGCTTAACGTGCTCTCCGAGGCACGACCAGACCAGTATACAAATATTTGCATTGAGCGGGGATCGAACCAGCGCCTCCTGCGCAGCAGCCACGTTCACTACCGCTACTTTACGAAGGCGGTCTAATTTGCTAGAACGCTTACTAATATTCCCTCTAACTAAACTAAATTGCTTGTACCAGGAGTGGATTTACGTCGGTAGTGTTATGGCCAGAATTCGACCCCGGGATCTCTCGGTCGGCCACCCCTTAACCACTAAGCCACCGACGCTTCCATTTTTCCATTGCTAGATATTCGATAGTATGTTCGGTGCTCACATACCTGTGTAGCGAGAAGCTTCTCGAATGCTTCATGCTTCTTGAGCTGGTTGTCTACCTCCTCGACGCTGCTTGTCTGGGATACCTCCGTACCTGTGGACCAATTATATTCACCTTTAATACCATTTTTTTATTAGGTATAGAAACAGAAAACAGATTACATGAGACACAGATATAACATTATTTTAGTCACCACGAGAGCAACAAGGAATCAGTTATACATGAATGGGCCAATCACAGAATTTAGCGAAAATTAAGGACACAATTCGACACACGTCCACTCGCAACCGTCTCTATAATATACTGTAATATTAATTTATAATAATATTTTTTAGTTATTTATTTACTAATATTATAAATAATGGGAAAGTGTGTGTCTGTTTGTTTGTCCATTTTGCACGGCAAAACGGAGCGACGAATTGACGTGTTTTTTTAAATGGAGATAGTTGAAGGGATGGAGAGTGACATAGGCTACTTTTTTTTTTCTTTCTAACACCCCACTTCCATAAAATGGGGGGTGGAAGTTTGTATGGAGCATTCCGCAATTTTCAAGGTAGAAAACTAAAAATTAGTATACTAGTAGGTAGTTTTAGGAATCTGCCCCCAACCCCTTAAAGGAGGGGGTGAAATTTTATATTGGACTTTTCACTGTTTTCAAGCTTTCACGCCTAAACTACTGAACCGATTTTGATGAAATTTGATGTAGGGGTAGATTAGACTTTGAGGAAGGGCATAGGGTATGTTTGGTCGTGATAACCGACATCCAACAAGGCGGTGCCGCGGGCATCATCTAGCAAGACATAGTACGAAAAGTTAGTTAAACATGGGTCGGATATTGGTGAAACCTTGGCGTTCCCATTTTGCCCCGGAAAGGGCCACCGCGCGTGTCGATCGGGGCCCCCTTGCTGATAAAAACTCGGAACGATCTGGTCTCCCAAGATACTTTATTTTATTCCCCAAATACCCATATATACCCCCGCCGATCTCAGGGATATTCCTGGCACCCCGGCCAACCCAGCGTCATCAGGTCTCTCGAGATACTGTAACTTGTCATATAGCTATAAAGCAATGTAACTCACTGAGAGCGGCCTCCTGTGCGGCACAGAGGTCGTGCAGCAGCTTGGCGTCCCTGAGGAAGCAGTGCAGGTCGATGAGCTGGTCCAGCGACACCTGGCGGGCGGCCCACGCGCCGTGCAGCCGGTTGCGCTCCTCTAGGAGGGCTTCGCACTTCTCTTCGATCTCCTGGAAGAAGAAGTTAAGTTAGCGTCCAGCTGATATCAGACGTTTTACTAGTTTGATGTTCAATAGGGAATTTTAGTCGAATTAATACAATAATTTTTCTTTTTTTTTCAATAAATATAAATTAAACGTAACAGAGGTAGGACACGACGGTATTTCCGTCCAATTGAGCAGTCCGACTGGGAAAGTACATCAGCCCTACAGAATACCGCGGCCATCCTCATGTTGTGTTCCGGCGGTGAGTAGAGTAGCCAGAGTTCACTGGAGAGTTTTTGTGCTGTCAGTGGGAAGACCAAAGGCTT
The DNA here is from genome assembly GCA_949126895.1 of Eilema caniola. NCBI lineage: Eukaryota > Metazoa > Arthropoda > Insecta > Lepidoptera > Erebidae > Eilema > Eilema caniola. The sequence goes on from OX421485.1 coordinate 1,602,509, forward strand.
GTCCTGCTTTGTCCTTATCTTTAACTCTATTCTAACAGGGTCGGCAGCGCGAGTGTGGCGTCCCTGGTGTTGCACATGTCCATAGGCCACAGTAACCACTTTCCACTAGGTGGGCCGTCTGATTGTATGTTGTAATTGGTATAAAAGTGTGGCTGTCAGTCTGTCTGTATATTACGCTTTCACGCCTAAACCACTGAACCGATTTTGATGAAATCTGGTATAGGGGTAGGTTAGACCTTAAGAAGGGACATAGGCCATGTTTGGTCGCGATAACCAACATCCACGCGGGCGGAGCCGCGAGCAAAAGCTAGTGCAGTATAAATACTAGTATGTAAAAAGTGTACTCACGTTGGAATTAGGATGGTTATCGGCTTGTAGCGCGCGCCCTGCCTGCAATGCGTCACGGAAGCTGTCGTCCCGGGCGTCAAGCTCGGCGCGCACTGCGTCATGCTCGGCGCGCGCCGCCTGCGCCGACACTGCGTCACGCACGCGCAGCGCTCGGCTCATCGCTGAGCGGAGGGATACTGACCAGGAGGTCAGGTCGCGGACCTACAGCAACGATATACACACAATGTAGCAAGAAGCAATCACTACATAGTTTAAAACAAAGTCGCTTCCTCTGTCCCTATATCCCTTTGTATGCTTAAATCTTTAAAACTACGCAACGGATTTTGATGCGGTTTTTTAATAATTAATAATTAGAGTGATTCAAGAGGACGGTTTATATGTATAATACATGTTTAATATAGTAGAGGGTGCAGCGGGAAGGGGATCTGACGCCACGCAGGCAGAAAAATATTGGCGGTCATTGTACATTTGAGAGAGTTTGCAATTAGAGGTTCCATCCGGGGACATGGATGAATGTGGTGATGAAAGCGAAATTAGTATGGTAGAGATTGTGGAAGCGTTAAATAGAATGAAATTGGGCAAGGCTGCAGGGTATGATAGAGTGACAGTCGAGATGCTGAAAGCTGGACAGGGCATAGTAGCTAGTCAGCTGTACCGCCTGTCCAACCTTTGTTGGAGGAGCGGCATTGTACCGGGTGACTGGGGCAAAGCCGTCATTGTACCATTCTACAAAGGAAAAGGGTCACAGCGGGACTGCAAAAACTACCGAGGCATTAGCTTGCTCAGCATCGTCGGCAAACTGTATGCAAAGATCCTGATTGGAAGAGTGATGAATGAAACTGAAAATAAAATATGGGATGTACAAGCGGGATTCAGGAGAGGAATGGTATGCATGGATCAGGTCTTTTCCTAGCGAAGCATAGCCGAAAAATTCTTGGCTAAAAGCCAAAAGGTCTATTGCGCCTTCGTGGACTTGGAAAAGGCCTATGATAGGGTAATGAGGAATGAATTGTGGTCGACATTGTCTGTGTATGGGGTGAGCAGAAACTTGATACGGGCATTGAAATCACTCTACGGGGGTTCCAGTGCCTGTGTCAGGGTAAACGGGGCTTACACTGACTGTTTTAACATCGAGAGAGGTGTTCGACAGGGCTGTGTAGCCTCACCGGGGCTGTTCAACTTATACATAGACAACTGCCTGAAAGATTTGAAAGAAAAGACATGTGGATTAAGAATGAGTGATTTGACTGTCAAATGCCTCCTATACGCTGATGACCAGGTGATATTAGCATCATCGGTGGAGGAGTTACAGGCGATGGTTAATATTATGCATGGCGCCCTAAAAAGCAAAAGGCATGAAAGTGAACGTAAGTAAGACGAAAGTAATGGTTTTTGAAAGAGAAGAAAATATGACGGACTGTACGATTCTGATAGAAGGAGAAAAAGTGGAACAAGTGAAAGAATTTGTGTATTTGGAATCAAAGTTTACGAGAAACGGAAAGTATGACTGTGATATTGAACGAAGAGTGTTGGCAGGAAACAAAGTGAACGGGGCCCTGCATAACTTTATGAGCAGCCAGAACGTGTCTAAAAAGGCACGACTGGCTGTACATAGAGGAGTGCTGGTTCCAACACTTATGTATGGTAGTGAATGTTGGGTATGGCAGAAGAAGCACGAAAGTAAGATTAATGCTGCGGAAATGAGAAGTCTAAGAAGTATAGCTGGAGTGACTTTGGTAGATAAAGTGAGGAACAGTGTAATAAGGGAACGTTGTGGAGTGGAAGAAGATGTAGTGACAAAGATAGAGAAAGGGATGCTTAGATGGTTCGGACACTTAGAAAGGATGAGTTAAAGTAGATTGACGAAACAGATTTATGAGGCGAAAGTGAATGGGCGAGTCGGTAGGGGGCGACCTAGGCGAACGTTCTTTGATCAAATCGAAGACGTCTTGAGTAAAGGTCAGGTCAAAAGTACCCAGAACCGACGCGCTTGTATGAAAACGCTTATGAAAGTTCCCTAACACGCCAAAAGAAGTATAAGTTAAAAAAACTAAATCGCTAGTTGCGATTTGCTACGACCTTTAAATGAACACATGTTGAGTTGATTCATGTATGTGTTATTTTTAATATAAAAAGACATAGAATTTCCATAGATAAAAATGTAGAGGAATATCGTGTATATAGGAAATTAATAAAAACGACATTTATTGTAAATGACCCCAATACATTTTGATGATTTTAATATTAAAATTTTTCTAAAGCATTTGAGTGTATGAATCGTAATATACTTTCACGGAAACCAGTATATTTAGCATAGTATCAAGGTACTTGCTTCAGCTATTTAATTATCACGTTATACCACGAACACACGAACGATATTTTTAATATATTTATTCTCTACAATACTTGTCGTAATAAACGTACCACAGGGATCCATTGCAGGACCTTTGAATTTGCATTAGATATTAAATATGATACGTAACATTTATCTGAATCTACAGGAATAGATTGCAATGAAAATACGCAATAAATAATTGCAGACTATCTAGAATACCTGCGTCAAGAACTGGTGCAACTGCAGATACTGCTGCAGCGTATGCCGCCTCTCGTCAGCCGCCTGCTTCAATTGCGCCCACGCCTCTGCTAAGGCTCGCTGCTGCAGGCCAATCTGCTGCACGTTCCCTCCTGGGTACAGCTTCTGGAGACGGGAGCCTTCTTCTTGCAGCACCTGGGGGAGGAACGTTATGTGATAGAAAAGAGCGACCTTGGAATTTTTTGATTCGAAATGGAGCGTTAAGGATACATAATATATATTAATTAGTTTTTTAGTCAATAATACATGTTGATTTTTTTTTTATTTGTTTAGCATTATTTATTCTTCGTCGTTAGTAAAGCTCAATGAAACGGTCATATCATTAAAAAAAACATCACTACAAAAAAAAAGCACGCGCTTGACGCCATTTGTTTTTTTTCTGTAGTGATTTTTTTTTTATGAAATTCGTTTCGTTACATTGAGCTTTCGTAATAAGATGGAGAACAAATAATGCAAATTAAACGGAATTTAAAAAAAAAAACACCAAATCGAAAAAAAAAATCTCATTATGGAGTGTACCCAGAATACTATCAGAGGCCTTCGGCTTCGGGAGCGTTCCCCTTACACCCGGTATTTAAAAACAAACAAAAAATATTTTAACTGATCGTATGCAGAAATACAAGCTATCACAGCATTTATATGTGGCCCATTTAGCGCTATTTAAAGTCTAGTTCTCACCTGCATCTGAGCATCGATAGCCAACAAATCGTTCTGCGTAGTCTCATGCTCCCTCAACAAGCTGGTAGCGGCCCGGAGGTCCCTTGGCGGCGGTGGGGCGGCCAGGGCGGCCCTCTTGTCGGCAGCGCGGGACACTAGCTCGCCCACGTCGCGGTGGAAGCGATGGATCTCACCCGCCGCGTGGAGGCGAGACGCACGAGACTCCATCTGCTCGACTAAGCGCTGCCACCACTCGCTGAGGAAGAAGGGATGATGTTATGATAGAAATAGTTTACTGTAATCTCAATGATAGATTTTCGACTTTCGATAACAGTATGCCCCTCTTGAAGAACCCCATGTTGTAGCTGCTTGGGCAAACACAGCAGGAAGTTCATTCCATAACCAGAGAGTGCGTGGGATGAAGTTCCTTTCAAACCACACGGTGCGCTCCTGTCCTGTAATTGTGGCATATTCTATCAACATTTTGGTAACTAACATATGTTTGTTGTCTATTTGGCTTATATATTTACCAAAATCTGCAGGATGCAAGTAACCTCCTAAACCAGTAGGCATGGCTCTGAACACTCGTTGTTCACAGGTCAGACAGCCGTCGCTCGTCGTAAAGCCAACCTTGAATTTCATAGGAAGAACTTTGGATGCAACTGCGAAATTGTTATAATAATTATGAAGTGTCTCACCCGAGCGCCTCCTGCCTTTTCTCAATATCTCCGATGTAGGGGCTCTCAGTAGCCAGTAGTTTCTTGGCTAATTCCTCGCATTGGTTGAATCTTTCAGCTCCACTCTCTACCCGGTGACGGAGTTCGTCGAATTTCGAGCGAAGGATCTGGAGGTAAGACGGAGGTTGGGTTAGATTAATAGATAGATAAGTCTTTATTGTACACCAACATTGGATTACAAGAGATAATAGTATGGATTACAGTAATTATAGTTAAATTCACAATGGACGGCCTTATCGCTAAATGCGATCTCTTTCAGGCAACCGCGGTTCGTAAAAATATTCAGTAACACTCTCGTTACAATTTGCGGTATAGCTGTCACAGTATATATGTCGCCGCCAACTAGCTTAATCAGCCGTCCAATTCACTGCCTAGGCAGTTAACTGAACGGCGCCATTTAATTCACGGCCTGAATGGTGTTCAGCTATTTAATTAAACGGCTAGGCAAATAGCTTGGATCGATGACGTTTAACTACGTGCCTAGCCATTTAATTCAACAGTTAGAGAAATGACTTATTTCTGCATGGTTATAAAAAATAACCCAAGCCCAAATGACGCGCCCACCCTTACCCACACAAGCAAAGCAATCACGATTGTTTTCGGATTTGTTGGTCAACTAGTCATAATGTAACAACGCGCGAGCGAGCGGACGTCTTGTTCTGTACAATATGTCAGCGCTGGGCCACACACAGAGTGTACACGGATTTATCACGCAACTAGTCGACTACAACGTTCGCAAACATGTCATAGTTCATGAAACAATCGACGGTTTTAATACAGATAAAAATGAAAGTGTGGGGGATGCGTCAATTCAGTATAGCTTTAGACATATTAGACATTTTTTTTCTTTAGACATTTTATCGTGGGTATAATCTCCACGGATAAACCGGAGCTGGTGGGGTTGTTATGACGGAACACGAACTGACTAAAACATCTGAGGGTCGTAGGACGCCAGAGGTGAGATTCGCTGAGACATATCTCTCGCACCCCGGCCTGTATATAACTCTTACCAGTAGATGTTCGTAGTCCTGCCCGTAGTCCTCGCTGGAGGCGGCTGCATATTGTTCCTGTATCCAACTCTCCAGCTCCGCACTCTCCGCCAGGTATTCGTGTCTGGAAATAAAAATCAGGAATTAGGAAAAGAGTGAGATACCGGCGTTTTTTTTTATCATGCGTGAAATCCCCACGGATCCCTCCCCAGCTAGAACCGGAGGGGGAGGTAAACCGCACGCCGCCTGTGGGTTGCAGTGCAAGGCCGAAAGTGAGGTAGCTAGAGCATATCCCTCGCACCTCGGCTGACGCAGGGTCATCGGCTTCTTCGGCCTCTTCGAGTCGAGGAACCACTGGGTCCCCAACTTGTCCCCGGTACAGGGGAAGGGGGTGGGGCGCGACGCATGCCGCCGCCGTGGCCTGCTTCTGCTGGGGTGGGCGGCGGCTCCACCCGTCACCCTCAGACTCGCATTCATGGAGGACGGAGGTCATTCATCGTCCTCCGGCAGACCAGCTTACATCGGCTTATTTCTGTTTCGTGTATTGCTCATCGAACTGGCCCTCGATTCTTTCATGACAGTGGTTGACAATTTGTCGAATCGAAGTCAGTGATATCGTCTGCGTATGGTTCCTTCAGTCGCCTCTTACGACACCCTTCAGATGAGATGGGGTGGTGATACTTGTATACTTTCTCCGTCAGCACGCGGATCGCCACTAGTACCCTATGGTATCTCACCTGCACACGCTCTCGACCAGCGCCTTCTGGCGCAGCGCCGCGAGCCGCTGCAGGCGCTGCAGGCTGTCGGCCAGCAGCGCGTGTATCGTATCTCACCTGCACACGCTCTCGACCAGCGCCTTCTGGCGCAGCGCCGCGAGCCGCTGCAGGCGCTGCAGGCTGTCGGCCAGCAGCGCGTGTATCGTATCTCACCTGCACACGCTCTCGACCAGCGCCTTCTGGCGCAGCGCCGCGAGCCGCTGCAGGCGCTGCAGGCTGTCGGCCAGCAGCGCGTGTATCGTATCTCACCTGCACACGCTCTCGACCAGCGCCTTCTGGCGCAGCGCCGCGAGCCGCTGCAGGCGCTGCAGGCTGTCGGCCAGCAGCGCGTGTATCGTATCTCACCTGCACACGCTCTCGACCAGCGCCTTCTGGCGCAGCGCCGCGAGCCGCTGCAGGCGCTGCAGGCTGTCGGCCAGCAGCGCGTGTATCGTATCTCACCTGCACACGCTCTCGACCAGCGCCTTCTGGCGCAGCGCCGCGAGCCGCTGCAGGCGCTGCAGGCTGTCGGCCAGCAGCGCGTGTATCGTATCTCACCTGCACACGCTCTCGACCAGCGCCTTCTGGCGCAGCGCCGCGAGCCGCTGCAGGCGCTGCAGGCTGTCGGCCAGCAGCGCGTGTATCGTATCTCACCTGCACACGCTCTCGACCAGCGCCTTCTGGCGCAGCGCCGCGAGCCGCTGCAGGCGCTGCAGGCTGTCGGCCAGCAGCGCGTGGCGCGCCCGCAGCGCCTCGCCCTCGGGGTGGCCGGAGTTGGCCATGCCGCTGGCCACGTGGCCCATCTCCGCTATGATGGCCGCGTACGTGTCCAGTTCGAGCTCTACCGCCTGGGGAACACACACACAGTTGAAACAAAACTCATTCTTCAAAAATTCGCGACCAATCCCTTACAGTGGGTATGATCTGACCACAGAGCTACCTGAACACATCTTGAGCATTCAAAATTCTAACATGGGTGACGGTGGAGCCATCAACCGGCCATGAACCATCATTCTTACGAATTATACTATCGGAAACAATGAATTGTTACAATATTTTTGAAACATTGTTTTTTAGTTACTCCGGTGTACCGTTTTAACGAAATTAGTATGCTATTTTAAATATTGATATCGATATTTAAAATTTAAAAAAAAATCATAGTACTTATGGTCAATGTGCAGACGACAAAAGACTACAATATGGGGTTCTTCAAGAAGGGCATTAGAAAGTTTCTTCAAGGTCAGCAGCGCGAGTGTGGGCACCCCAGGTGTCCATAGGCCACGGTAACCACTTTCCATCAGATGGGCCGTGTGCTTGTCTGCTACCTAAGTGGTATAAGAAAAAAAAAAGATACGGTCGCACTTTTGAAGATAAAGTTGTATGTAAAGTAGTAACCATATCTTCTTTGTGGACTGTACAAAATTAACGAAAACTCACAATAAAAATTAGCAAAAAATGTAGTTATCCCTCAAGGCAGTAACTTCGGCCCTACCTTATGTCGTGTAAGCAACTGTGTGGCCCGATGTCGATCCCTTGCGGTATCCGCTGCAGCTAGCGCCGCAGCTTTGTCTGCGAGCCAAGCGTCTACCTCCAGAGCGTCGTGGTAGAACTGTTGGGCTTTTAAGGCTCCTTCGAGGGCAACTCCACGGCGTTCGGCTTCGAGAGATACGGCTCCGTAGCGTTGTTCTAACTCTGCTATGAGTTCTAAGATCTGAAAGGAATATGATTTTAATATCTCTGGAACAAATACGTGGACAAGCAGACAACAGTCGCACCCACGAAAGCAATTGTCTGTTTGTTCCGGCTAATCTCTGGAATGGCTGGACCGATTTTGACGGGACTTTTATTGGCAGGTCGCTGATGTCATAAGGAGTAACTTATGCCACTTTCATTTTAGAAAAATAGCGTTTACTCAACACTAAGCGATAACCGACATCCACGCGGGCGGAGCCGCGGTCAACAGCTAGTCAACAATATTACAATGGTGGCCCTCAGCTTGACGGCCTCAACCCTGCTGTAGTGTTCTCAAGCGACTACAATTTGGGGCTCTTCAAGAAGGGCATTAGATAATTCCTACAGGGTCCACAGCTCGAATGTGACGCCCCTGGTGTTGCACACGTCCATAGGCCACGGTAACCATGCACTATCAGGTGGGCCGTTGTCAGCCGCCTAAATGGTATAAAAAAATACTTTCTTATGCTTCGCTGAAAGGACCCGGTATTCTAGGAAGAAACGTGTGTTGGTAAAAAATCCTTCAAAGTCTTACCTTCTCTTTCTGGGGATGTCCATCCTCCACCAGCCCCTGCCCGTGGGCAATAACCCTCTCGATCAAGGGTCTCCTCCCCACCAGCTCTGCCTTCAGCTTGTTGTGTTTCTTCTGCGCCGTCTGCGCCGCGTGAAGGTCTGTGGGTGAGGAGTCAGAGGATGCTGCGGTGGCTCGCTCTGAGAGCCAGTCGAGTTCTCCTGCTACTTCTGCTGCGAACTTGTGGAGTCTGGGAAGAGAGGGAGAAAAAGAGGTAACAATACTTGTAATTTGTAGAATATACTGCTTCGGGGCTGTTTGGTCGTCGCCCAGACCTGCGCCACTGAAGATGTCGACCGCAGTGATCGACGAAACGTCTGGAACGCAAGTTTCACATGGACCACGGCCAAACAGCCCAGAAGCAGTATATTCTACATGCAACGCCGGCCGTGAAAGCCTGAAGACTTATAATACTTGTAATTACTTATGGAGATTGACAGCCTCTGTGGCGTGGCAGTAGTGAACACCGCTACACATAAGGCGCAGGTTCGATCCCCGATTAGTGCAAATATTTGTATGCATGTATATGGATATTTGCATTAGTCTGGTCGTGCTTCGGTGAGCACGTTAAGCCGTCGGTCCCGGTTGTCATGCAAACATCTATGGCAGTCGTTACGGGCAGTTGGAGCCCTAAAAGTTCAACACCTGGTCTAACTGTAATACTTCGATATCGATAATGGTTTGTGGAGCTGACCTCCATGGCAGTTGCTCCAAGGAAAATATCAAAGATCAGCCAAACCCGCAGTTAAACTGGGAAAAGTGGATCCTAGACTCCGATGTGTGAAGCTTCGGATGCGACTGGGATTATCGTTCCGAGGAGGACCGGACCGAGAGGGATGGCTCTGGGTCAGCCGCGTTGCGAGGGATATGTCGCATGACAACCTCACCTTCGGCCTACCACTACGACCTAGAGACGGCGTGCGGTTTAGTCGGTTCGAGTCCGATATAACCTCCCCCTCTGGCTCCGGAGGGGTGGATTTGCGTGGGGATATCCCGCACGTAAAAAAAAACGAAAAAAAGGGGATTAACATTAGAGGCAGAAGAAGCTCGATTAAAAGGGGTTTTTTTTATATCTAAATACGGAAATTCTAATTCACACCGGAGTCACAGAAACACCAATGCAAATATACAAGCGTCGGTAGCTTAATGATTAAGGAGTCGGCCTTAGGACCGAGAGGTCGCGGCTTCGAATCCTGGTTATTACAATACCGACGTGAACCCATTCCTAGCACAAGCGATTTAGCTTAGTAGGAGGGGTTAGAGGGAATATTAGTGATTTCGATAATTTCGGTTGCTAATATTCTTTAGATTAAAAAAGAAAAACACAAAAATTTACATTTGGAAATCGAACCCCCGCCTTCTGCGTAGTGGTCGAATGAACTGCCGCCATGTCACGGAACAAACTCTGTAATGATGATGACAATAAAACTACTCACTGTAAGCTACTCTCCAGCGCCTGTTTCCTCTGCCCAGCATTGGGCTGCAGCGCCCTCACGGCCTGCAGTAGTACGGCTGACTCCCTCTCGATGGCTGGCGCGTCGAAGTGGCCTTCGGAGACCAGGTCTTGACCCTGGGCAGCTAGGCCAGAGGCCTTCTGCTCCCATAGGGTCAGTTCTTGTTCTAGAGCCTGGGGGAAATGTATTGTGTTATATTCAGAAGTACTAATATAGGACTTACCTGATGGTAACTTCGATACCATATAGTATGCTTGTAATAGCAATTTGTTCTACCGTACTGGAGTCGAACACGCTTTTTAAAAAAAATATTTTAGTAACCAAACTTATTAGTTTACTAAACCAGTTAGGCTAAATTGATTATGTTAGGAATGGAATCGTATCGGCTAGGATTTGACCGATTTTAGGGCCGATTCCTTAACCACAAAGTCGACACCGTTTTAATTTTTATTATATGACTCAATGAGGAACGTCCTGTGGTCCCCGGTAGAGTTCAATTTGGGCCACCCCTTCTCTTCCCCTGTGGTGTCGTAATAGGCGACTAAGGGATAGAGCTGATTAACTTTAAAATCAGACAGATATGTACAGCCCAGACTCAGATGCATGGCTCGAGTCAACAATAGTGCCCGGAATACGGCAATAGGCTCACCCCCTATTACGTGGGACCGAATACAGATTGGTGACATATGGGTGTTAATTCACCACTGCCTAACCCTCCGGGGATAAAGTCGTGATTATATGTATGTGTGTATGTCAATGAGGAACGAGTGAGAGAATCAAATTCTTAATACTTCTAATGAACAAATTCGGTGAAACCTGTAAGATATTATGTTCTTAGGTTTTGTTTGGGACATAGACCTAGTGAGTTCCATGGGACAGAATCATACAAATATTCAAGACAAGGGTAAGCTGAACCACGCTCTGCTACCAAATGTTTGACAGGCAGAATTGACTTACCCACACTTGGCTTAGCGCCCCCTTGAAGATGTTCTTCTGCTCAGAGCCCGGGCGATCTTAACCTCCTTATCTTCTGAGCTCATGTGGGACAGTCAAAAATCGGACGCAGTGGAAGACAATTTATACAATTTTTAACCCGACGCACTACCCGGCGGAACTCGCTCGTGTGTTTTTCGACCACACCCAAAGTGACGCGATTTCCCAGCAACTAAGTATACGTGCTGCGCCCACGGTGATTTCTGTGGCGACCATACCCGAACCTACACGACTATACCCGAATCTACACGACTATAGCCGAACCTACACGACTATACCCGAACCTACACGACTATACCCGAACCTACACGACTATACCGGAACCTACACGACTATACCCGAACCTACACGACTATACCCGAACCTACACGACTATACCCGAACCTACACGACCATACCCGAACCTACACGACTATACCCGAACCTACACGACTATACCCGAACCTACACGACTATACCCGAAATTTCCCGAACAATAATAATAACCAACCCTAAGCATTAAACTAGATCACCAAACAAATAGATTACTCACTTGATGTTGGTTTAGCAACCTCTTGCAGCTTCTAAGATCAGTTCCAATCTCTTCACTCCTGAGCTGTCGTTCTAGGTCTACCAGGCGAGCCTTTGCGTCTTCTACAGATCTGTGGAAGTAATAAAATGTTAAAACGCAGTCACTAATATAAGTTTTCATGCATAAAGGTCGCCCTTTGTGAGATAGTGGATTAAAAAATGTAATTTTGTCTCGAATTGAACTGAAAAAGTTAAACTTTTGTTGGGAAGAAGAGTGAGTCATTTTTTGTCGGACACGATCGACTTGCATAATAGAGTTCTTTTTACCGCACAGTGCATGTCTAATGCTTGGTATATTTTAAGAGTAGTTAAAACCGACGAAACAATTTTAACTATACTAATTGATTTTAATGAAACTTTACAAGAATATAGCTTATACATCAAACTAACTCATAGGCTACAATTTATAATGATAACTGATATTATAGCGATAACTGATAACCACGCGGGCGGGCAATTCCGTCCAATTGAGCAGTCCGACTGGGGAAGTACCTAAGCCTTCCAGAATACCGCGGCCATAATAACCTCGTGTTGTGTACCCGCCGGTGAAGAGGGTAGGCAGAGCTCACTGGAGGGTTTTTGTGCTCAAGGTTCTATGATTGGCGCTATATTATAGGTATGGTATATTATGGTATGTTCTTTTAATCTTTTTCTCTGTACATAACAAAGAAAGATAGAAAGAAAAAGTTTTCACTTCTGCCCGCACTCCCGGAGTGCCACCCGTCTTTTTTTTATACCTAACATTTCTTTGGGACGTCGTACAGTAGTCGATCATTGAATATCAGCAGACAGTTCAAGACAAAACGTGCAGGACTTAGATGTCACCCGCATACGGTGCAGAACATTCCTTCAAGAACCAAGAGGTTCGGTGACTCTTTCCTTTGTCGCACCATTAAGACTTGAAATTCCTTGCCAGCTCACATGTTTCCATTTTCATACAGTCCCGGATCCTTTAAAAGTGGCGTGAAAAAGCATCTTATGTGGCCTTTAAGCTGAGTGCCACCATTGTTAACATAATACGTGTATGTAATGGTGACTCTCTTTCTTGCCTTTCCTCTTGCCTTCAGCTTACCATTAGACAAGGTGAAGTCAAATTGACATGACCTTTATAAAAAAAAACAACCAGAGACAAGTGTAAACTTAAAATGATAAGCCAATAGACTATTATTATCTAAAAGACGTCGAAGCTTCATAACTAATGTTCCAAACAACGTACCTCCTATGTTTCCTCTGCTCGGCGGCCTGGCGCAGCTTGCTACCCTTGTCCCTGGAGGCGGCCACCAGCTCCTCCCACGCCGCCTGCAGGGCCCCCAGGCGCTCCGACACCTCGGCCGCGCGGGCAGGGTCCGACTTCTGGAGAGACTGGCCGATCTGGGAGACAATTATATGGTTTAGTCCTGTGTATTATAGTAAGCGCGTTATCGACCGGTTATATAGGAGATAAAACACGTATTTCCGTCCAGGTGAGCAGTCCAACTGGGGAAGTACCTCCGCCCTACAGAGAACCGCGGCCATAATAACCTCGTGTTGTGTTCCCGGCGGTGAGTAGGGTAGCCAGAGCTTACTGGAGAGTTTTTGTGCTGTCAGTGGGAAAACCAAAGGCTATTCCTACTTTGTCTTCTACGCTGACGGCACAGAAACTCTCTGTGTTTAAAGGGTAGGCAGTACGAGTGTGACTCCCCTGGTGTTGCACACGTCCATAGGCCACGGTAACCACTTTCCATCAGGGGGCCGTGTGCTCGTCTGCCACCTCAGTAGTATAAAAAAAAGCGGTGTTTACCTATAAATAAATAAATATTCCACAACATTTCACACAACGCTATCTAGATCCATGGTAAGCAGCAAGGTAAGCTTGTGTTATGGAATCTAGAATGCGGATGAACATACTTAGATACCTTTTTTTTGTAAATAAATACATACATATTATACATAGAAACACCCAGACCAATGCAAATATACATGTTCATGCATATAAATATTTGCACAGAGCGGGGATCGAACCCACGCCTCCTGCACAGCGGCCGCGTTCACTACCGCTACGCATAGGATGAAGAAGAATACTCACGCTCTCGACGTTCCTGAGCTGCTTCTCGTTGGCCTGCAGCTCGCGCTCGAAGGCCTCGTGCTTCTGCAGCTTCCGCTCCAGGTTGGCGAGGTCGCGGTACGACTGGTCGCGAGCGGTACGCGTCTTGTCCTGGATCCAGGCTGCGAGCTCCTCGGTGGCAGCGACGAACTGGAAGAAAAGAATGCAATGGTTGGCAGAGGTTAGATGATATAACTATGAAATAAATATGAAATAATCTGTGCCAAACTGCATGGCTGTTTGTTAGTAGATGCAACTCTCTTTATTACGAGTTCCGACCAATGGCGTTCCGACTCGGAGTGTACTTTGACGTCATATCCCATAATAAAAAATATCAGTTTATGTCGTCCGGTATCTATTTGTTGTGAATAATTGTCCAGTTGCGTTATTAAATTGCAGTAAAACACAAAATATGAATATTATACAATCCACAACACTTTTGCAACTATTCATGTAGTTGTTAGCGGTCATGTACATTGACGTCACGACAAGCGCGCCAACATGGCGGTCGTTTGAAAAGCTGATATCAGCCTACTATTTTAAAACTTTAAAAAAATCAAATGTTGTCTGTTTGGCTCTGTTTCTTTTTTTAATATTTATAAATATAATGATGTAAATAATCATTTAAAAATATTAAAAACAAAACATGCTTTAATCCTATTCTGCGAACTAAAAATCTATATGTTACTAGCTGTCGCCCGCGGCTCCGCCCCCGTGGATGTCGGTTATCGCGAATCGGGGTATGAAAAATAGATGTTGGCCGATTCTCAGACCTACCCGATATGCCCACAAAATTTCATGAGAATCGGTCAAGCCGTTTCGGAGGAGTTTGGGAACGAAAACTGTGACACGAGAATTTTATATATTAGATGGACCAAGTGATATTATTGGCCATTATTATATTGCTCGGGCATTATGATGAATATAAGAGGTGGACACTGCGCCCCACGACATGGATAGATATAGGTTAGAAGGCTAAGGCGGGAGCGGAGCCACCCATCCATACATGAACTGTAGTTGAGTAGTAATGAGCTCGAGTATGATTATTTAAACTCTCATATTTATTATAATACCCGGGCATTATACATAATATCCAATTTATCATTTGGTGTAGAACATTTATATTCATTTTCAATTAAGTTCTTAAGCATTTTTCATGCTAAATATTCAAATCAACTTAAATAGAAAAAATTAAATTGGTCTATAACTTTTAAACTAAAACGCTGCCTGCCTGCTTCTTGAAGTTACGAGTGTAACCACTTTTTGTTGCTGATTGTGCATCTGTATAAGAATTATATTTATCTACTCTGATACTATAATACAAAGATTATAAAATTGAAATCAAAACTCTTATGACAAACATTACGCACAGGCCAAAAAAAAAGTTTTATTACGATACAGGTCTTGTATGGATACCTATATCATTAAATAACTTTTTAATCATAACGATACACCTATACAATCCCCATCTGTACTGAACCTCTACTTTAAAAAAAAAACGGCCAATTCGCAAGAAAAAAAAAAGAAACGCGCATGCGCAATCGATGTTTGCGGCCTTTTCTTGGCGTCAACTTTTTTTTTTACATTTATATTAAACAAAGTTTGGTTTTGTTTGTAAAATAAATTAGTTTATGTATTATAGTATGAGAGTAGATAAAGTAGTGTATGACACTGTACATAACTTGGTCTTATAACACTCGTGTGATAATATAAAAAAACTCGCCTACGGCTCGTTTTTTTAAAATACACTCGTGTTATAAGAACCCTTATTATGCAACAGTATCATAAACTACTATATATTATCTGTGATACCGGCTACCAATTATAAGCTCTAGTAGCTTAGTGGTCAAAGCATTGCCCCTATAAGGTAAATATCACGAGTTCAATCCCCGTTTAGACCGATAATTTTTTTTCTCTTTAAATTGATATACATCTACAATCATCAAAGTTACTATCCTCGGTACGTACTTTTTTTTTTCGGAAATTCCCACGCATACCCTCCCCTCCGGAGGGGGAGGTTATGTCGGACTCGAACCGACTAAACCGCACGCCGTCTCTGGGTCGTAGTGCTAGGCCGAAGATGAGGTTGTCATGCGACATATCCCTCGCACCCCGGCTGACCCAGGGCCATCCCTCTCGGTCTGGCCCTCCTCGGGAGGGGGGACCACGCGGTCCCCGACTCAGCCCCGGCGTGGGGAGGCCGCCGTGGCAATATACATCTATAATCATCAAAGTTACTATCCTCGGTACCTACTGAATCTCTCGTAGGGCGTACGGGTACGAGTATACTATAAATGGTGGCCAGGCAGACACGTTACCTGTTGGTGCGCGAGGCTGGCCAGCAGCGCCCGCCGGCGCTCGGCCGCCGCCCTCCGCACGGCGTCCCGCCGCGCCAGCACCGCCGCTCGCCGCGCCGCGATACTGACAACAGATGGCGCCATTGTTTAGTCGAGAAAACACGTGATCGGCGTAATAAGATTTGCCACGTATTCTATGCTGTTTGGATGGCGTTTGTGACACGTTAACGTCACGTGTCACAAACGTCATTTACGTCAACTGGGTAGGTCGATGGTCGATGTCGATCATAGACCATAGATCATTGTTATCTTTTGTTTTATTTCTGCTTTGATTTAATTTATTATCTGTGCCACTAGTGTTTTAAGTATAACAATTTTATTGTAATGTGCGTTGTGTTGCAAATAAACGCGTTTTCTTTCTTTCTTTCCTTCTTTCTAATTCAATTCAATTCAATTAATTTAGTTCTTAACAAACATAATTCGTGTAGAAATTATAACAGCAAAATACATGGCAATCAATAACAATGTAAAATATCAACCGTTACATGTTAAAATTGATCAATAAAATAATAAAATAACAATATAATAATCAATTCCAAGTCATGTGATATTATCATCCAAAAACCAATAAAAAATATTCATTTAGCAAAAATCAATAACAATGTCAATACTATCATTAGATGTAATAGTAAATTGAATTAGGTTTAGGTCCTTGCTCACTGTAAATATTTGTATGCATAAATGTGAGTCTTCAATGAAAACACTTGTACTATTTCACATTATTTTACTGCTTGATAATGCCGTAAGGCGAAATCGGTCAGGAATTTAATAAATAATGTGGATTAAGATAGGAAAAAGTGAATGCCCAGGTGGGACTCGAACCCACGATCTTTCCATTACAGGGGGAATGCTCAGAGCATTGGTCAGAGCATTCCCCCTGTAAGGGAAAGATCGTGGGTTCGAGTCCCCCAGTCAGTGGTCAGAGCATTCCCTCTGTAAGGGAAACATCGTGGGTTCGAGTCCCACCTGGGCATTCACTTTTTCCTATCTTAATCGATTTGAAAAGTTAGCATAGTAAATGCTTCAAAATTTCATTCAAATAATGTGGAATAGTACAAGTGTTTTCATTGAAGATGTGTAGCAAGTTCCACCAAGTGCCATCAATCAACAGTATAAGCAGTATGAATGTGGGTATTTGCATTGGTCTGGTCGTGCCTCGGAGAGCACGTTAAGCCGTCGGTCTCGATTGTCATACAAACATCTATGGCAGTCGTTACGGGTAGTTGGAGCCCTCAAAAATCCAACAACTGGTCTAACTGCAATGCTTCGATATCGCCTTTGGGTTGTGGAGGTCAAATGGCAGTCGCTACAGCGGATCCCAGACTCCAAGTTGAAAGCTTTGGATACGACTGGGATTAACGCTGGGATGAAGAAGACTATCTGGCGATGGCGCCCCCGCCGGCTCCCGGTACAAGGGGTAGGCCCGAAAAGGCTATAATTTTCTGCCTGTTACAGCCTCATTTTTTATTCATAAACTTAGAAAATAACACCAGTGCGGCGGCCTTCGCTGGTGTAGGCTAAGTGGATAACAAATGTCTGACAATGGCGCCCCTGTAACAAGGAGAGACCCAAGAAATCCTGAGTTGACGTCGTGGAGAGTGACAAGCATGCAAATGGTCTCACTACCATGGACGCCCAAGATCGTGCGAAGTGGAGGAGGAAGAGCCGGAAGGTAGACCCTGAACTCCGAGGGCATTTCAGCCTCGGATGCAATCAGGATAACGTCTAAATGTTGATGATGTAGATAATTGTGTATGCTAGGCCTTACGGGGCCATGTGGACCGTATTTCATCTTCTATCTCTCTCGCATCTGTGGCTCTTTCTCTCTCCCTCCTGACAAGATGGTGTATGGTATGTAGCATTATATTTTTAGTGTAATCAAATAGATGTGAGTACATTAATTAATTGTTTTGTAGAAGTTAGGACACGCACCAACGAAGGCCGCCGCACTAGCGTTATTCTTTTAGTTTAGGAATAAAAAATAAGACTGAATCTGGCAGCCAAAATTGTTGCACTAAAAATAGGGAGGAAAATTAGCAATCAAAAAATTATATAGCAGCCAAAATCGGGTGACGAAATTGGCAACTAAATTGTAATCGGAAGCAAAAGTGACAGACAAATTGTTTAGCGGCAAAATCGGTAGCCGAAATGGGGATGCCGTCTGCGCTTATTTCCCTACAGCGGGCGCCTCGGAATGGCCAATGTTAGCAGTCATCTACGTACATTTCATTGTTTGTCTCTTCAAATCTGACAGCTATGAGTTTGTTATTGTCACAGAACAGATGGTTATTGTTGTTTGATCATATGCTGCAGCCATCTACAATTAGTTTTGCGTCGGTATACCCACTGACCCTTTTTTTTTTGACCAAAATCGGCCTTACTATACAATTTTGCTTCGGGTTTTGGCTGCTAATTTCAGCGTCATGAACAGAAAGTATGTGCTAGTATACTGACTGCTGCGAGGCGTAGTGGGGCAAAGCCTCGAGCGCCTCCGCCCTCTGCGCGGCAGCGGCCAGGCGCTCGTCTTGCGCCACCAGGCGAGCTTCTAACTCCTCGTGGCGTTTCAGGAGAGCCTCCGCCTCGTCCACTGATGACTGGGGAAGGGATAAGAGCATTTTAGTAGGCCGAAACACAATTTATACTCTTTTTGTCAGTCTTTCCCTCTGTTCAGGCAATACATTCTACAGACGTCAAGTTTAAATTTAAAAAAATGGATTATGCTTAAGTCTATTAAGGCGACTCACCCCACAGTGGTTGTACTCCAGATAGGCCTCGTGGGCCCCACTCGACGCGTCGATTTGGTCGCACTCGCGGTTGAAGCTGGCCAGCTGGACCAGCTGCTTCAGGTAAGCGTCTTTCTCTTGCCATTCTGTAAAAAATATATATATTTTAGTACTAAACTCTGTTGGTTATTCGAAGTGGCAATGGCGCAGAGTCAGAATGATCTCGACTCCCTCTCAAAATGATATTAAACTATACATTAGTTTATAAGAGCAAATCAAACTGTTTTATTGATTGATTTAAATTGTGAAGAGGGGAACCAATATATTAAAATCATTTTAAGTATTTTTTTAACATGACATTTTAAAGCATGAAGCAAGTCAGATATAAAGAAAAGTTTGATTGAAGATTGGTTCGGGCGAAGTCTGGTAGCTTAGTGGTCAAAGCATTGCCTCTGTAAGGCAAAGGTCGCAGGTTCAAAACCCGCCTAGACCGATTAAATTTTTCCTGATGCTAACTGTACATGGGTAGGTTACGACATTGCAAAGTTAAGAAATGATAGCTAATGGATGTGGAGGTCATATGGCAGTCGCTACACGGTAAACAACGAGTTCAACCAAACCCGCAATTAGACTGGTAAAAGCGGACCCCAGACTCCAAAGTGAAAGCTTGAGATGCGACTGGGATTAACGCTGGGATGAAGAAAGCTGTTGTCACGTCCCAAGACGGTTAGATACGAGAGTTTGGAATACTCAAGACGTGTTCTTTATTTAAAACTAGCTGACCCGGCGATATTTGTACCTGCATTTAGGTGATTTTCCACCTGAGGGGCGAGACGAGACGAGGCGAGAAGAGAATTGAAATCGCACTGACCCTTTTCCACTAAAAATGGCCACCGCGAGCTCGCGCGTGACCGCCGCGAACTGCCACCCGTATTTTTCATATATAAATGTATTTTAAACAGCTCACACACAATGCTCGATATAACTTTGTTCTAGCGTCAATGCCGAAAACTCCGAGCAAAAATTAGGCGTCAATATTCTCTTCAATCGAAACTGCTTCCACCAAAGAAGCACTGGGAGAGGATTGAAAATTTGTTATACATATTTCAATTCTCTCCTCGCCTCGCCTCGCCTAGCCACTCTGGTGGAAAATCACCTTGAAGGTGATTTATACTCAACATCGCAACCAATACGGTTCATTTTTGCACAAACAAATGTTTCAATTCACGCCTCGCATATTCTCGTCAATCCACACTGTTTCCACCAAAGATACGCTGGGAGAGGATTGAAAATTTCCCATACAAATTTCAATTCTCTCCTCGACTCGTCTCGTCTCGCCCCTCTGGTGGAAAATCACCTTTATTTTTCCACCCGCGTGTCGTCAAATCCCGTTCCCGCTGCACCCTCTACTATATTAAACATGTATATACATATAAACGTTCCTCTTTAATCACTCTATCTTATAAAAAAAACCGCATCAAAATCCGTTGCGTAGTTTTAAAGATTAAAGCATACAAAGGGATATACAGCGTCGGTAGCTTAGTGGTTAAGGAGTCGGCCTCACGATCGAGAGGTCTCGGGTTCGAATCCTGGCCATTACACTACCAACGTAAACCCACTCCTAGCACAAGCAATTTAGCTTAGTTGGAGGGGTTAGAGGGAATATTAGTAATTTCGATAACATCGGTTGCTAATATTCTTAATAAAAAAAAAAATATAATAGGGACACAGAAAGCGACTTTGTTTTATACTATGTAGTGATTAATGAATTTCTAGCTTGAAGGACGATACGAGGTTCCGAAATATGCTACGGGTGAAGCCAGGGCGGGCCGGCTAGTTAAAGAATAACATATTACCTTTGTTAACAGCTTTGTGCTCATTTTCTAAGCTCTTGATTTTGTCCGCTACGTCCGTCAGCGATGGGTTAGTGGCCAGCAGTTGCTTACCAAGACCTATCACTTCTTTGAACCTGCGGAATAGAAATAATATTTGTTAAATATGATAAATAGAATTTGCATGCTAGGAGGTAGGACACGGCGGTATTTCCGTCCAATTGAGCAGTCCGACTGGGGAAGTACCTCCGCCCTACAGAATACCGCGGCCATAATAACCTCGTGTTGTGTTCCCGGCGGTGAGTAGGGTAGCCAGAGCTCACTGGAGAGTTTTTGTGCTGTCAGTGAGCAGACCAAAGGCTTGCTTTTTCCTCTATACTGATGGAACAGAAACTCTCTGTGTTTTGATGTTGCACACGTCCATAGGCCACGGTAACCACTTTCCATCAGGTGGGCCGTGTGCTTGTTTGCCACTTAAGTAGTATATAAGAAAATAAAAAAAGCGGTACAGTCAGTGAAACTTTCAATATTTGTTTAAAATAGAGATATGTGTATGGAGCGTATTCGGACGGTTCGAGAAATTGAATTTTGAAAATCAAATATTTTATTTCTATTTGTTGTAAGGAAATTTCTCTTATGCAGTTCTGAGTCATATTCAACAATTTGTTTAGTGTATATTTTATTTTTAACAGTAAAAATCAGAATAGTTTGCCAAAACAATGTCGCCATCTAGTAACAACTCCTGCAATCAAAACTTGCCTGTCTGCTTTTGGAAGTTACGAGTGTAACCATTATTTATTCCTGATTGTGCATCTGTATTAGAATTATTTAATACTAGCGATCCGCCCCGGCTTCGCACGGGTGGTAAAAACGTTCCCGTGGAAATTCAATACAGCCTATGTTACTCAGGGTGAATGTAGCTTTCCAATGGTAACTAAACTTATAATAAACTTTATAATAAATAATATTGAAATGCTAATAATTTTCACAAATATTTATTAATGACTTGTTTTTGTGCATTTTATGTTCTGACATTCTTTTTAATTTATTGTATGCTTTGTGATTGTAGAATTTTCTTACATGTCCTAAAATAATAAAAATATTGTAATGTACCTAAACTAATATTGATACCTCATGTATAATATAATGTTTGCATGCCATAAAATGGTAAATGTGCTGCACAAACGTTAATAATAACACCTGTATAACCATTGAATTTGAAAGAATTTTTAAAATTGGCACAGTAGTTTTTGAGTTTGTTCATTACAAACATACAAATCTTTCCTCTTTATAATAGTAGTGTAGAAGTGATCAATCAGCTACTCACTCGTCATCATGTGCCTTGATATCGTCCTGCAATTCTTGGTGTTGTTTGTACAGCGCCTCTGCAGTGGCCACGTCCTTGGCCGTGGCTTCCTGCGATAGCTGCTCGCGGATTTTCTGTTGGGATAGAGGATAATAAGTGTTATGCTCTAATTACAAGAAACTAGAAAGTCACGAATGGAAACTGCGACCCTTACCAATAACAAACAATTAGACATGGTCTTATAAATAAATAAAAATGAATTGCAATTCTGTTAGCCTCCGTCTCGGATGAAGTCAAGATAACGTCTAAATGTAGATAATGATACGTATCCTGAGGTATACTGACCTGGGACCAGTCCTGTAGCTGCGCAGAACTGGAACCGAAGATCTGGTGTCCGACAGCAGACTCCAGGCGCGACCGTCTCTCGGCGGCTTGCGCCTGGCATCGTTCCCAGACCTGCTGGATTTCTCTCTGACGGGTCTCCACGTTCGCTCTCTCGGTGGGGTATTGGGATTTCACACTAAAAATTTAGAAGACGGATATTTTGGAGGAGTCTGTTAGACTCAACGTCAAAGATTTTTATGCAATCTAGAACAACATGTTTGTTTTTTATTGACGTCAATGACAATTCTATGTACTTAACCTAAGTTTACCACCGCTTCAAGGGCGCTGGTGGAGAAGAAACAGCGCAACAAACTCCACTGCGGCATTTTTTTTAAGACGTCAACTTACAATATTTATATCCTTAAGGCTAAAAGTGGACGAATCTACATTTGTCTCGTGTATAAATGGACAAAAGTATATTAGAAAAATTTATATAATTAAATAATTAACCCAAGTTAAAATATGACAAAAAGTACAGTGTTATGCCGTAAGTACAGCATTTTAGGAGGTGCCTGCACCACAACCTGTTTACGCACCTGGATCCGTGCCTGGGTATAATAGACTAGAGCAGATTACAGTAGACAAATGTTGACTAGTATAGACTAGAGTAGACTAGAGAAGACTAGTATAGACTAGAGTAGACTAGAGTAGACTAGAGTAGACTAGAGTAGACTAGAGTAGACTAGAGAAGACTTGAATAGAATATAATGGAAAAGCTTTGAATTTTTAAACGCTTAAATTATTTACTAGCACAGCGCTTCAATTTACGGGGATTCAAATATTCTCTGATTGATAAACCAGTATAATATTGCCGGGAAGTTCCCGGGCAAAGTTTTATCGAGTATGTATGCTACGTTATTACAGAGTATTGAAACATGATGATGGTTATACTGTACTGTCTACCCTTTTAGTACTATAAGGGAGGGTATAATGTTTATGACTATAAAATGTTTCTTACTTATGAGTTTCATACCAAGTTATAAGGCTGCGTGAAACATAGAAATATACAATAATCAGTTTCTTTATGCCATTTAGGCGGTATATAAGCATATAGAAAGTAGTTATCGTGTCCTATGAACGTGTGCAAGGGCGTCACACTCGTGCTGCTGACCCTGTAGGAACTTCTAATGCCCTTCTTGAAGAACCCCATTTTGTAGTCGCTTGGGAAAGCACAGCAATTTAGGCGGAACTAGACTTCGCTGTATCATATGTTAGCTGTTACCCGCGACTCCGCCCACGTGGATATGCGACCAAACATAGCCTATGTCCTTTCTCCAGGTCTCATCTATTTGTCTACCGAATTTTATCATGATTGGTTTACTGGTTTAGGAGTGAATGCGTGACAGATAGATAGACAGAGTTACTATCGCATTTATACTATTTGTATGGATATGTTATATTGTTGGTGACATGGGTTTGTCCAATAAAAATCCCAGGAAGATTAATTAATTTCAACATTTACATGCAAGTACGTAAATAACTCTATCTAATTCCGATGATGTGTGAGTAAGCTTTTGGCATGGGGTATTGATCCTAAGAAAATATCTTCAGTAATATTCAAAAATCAATAGATGGCACTAGTAGACTCATTTAAAGAAATAAAAAAGTTAAAACGCTTGTTTGCTGACTTAGAATCACGTGAAACTTTAACACATGATAAAATAAGCATGTAAGCATATAAAACTTGTTGGTAATGTAATAAATAAAGTTTCGTGACAATCGTGCTATTTATTTCTTTTTGTGCCATCTAGCGGCATGGTGCTTTATGTCTGTAACTTTTACAATTACGAATTTAGCAGAATCAATATAGATTAGAATATTTATACTTTTATTCAGTCATACTCAATAATGTGTTTAGTGTATGTGTTATTTTTGACACGTTAATTTTAATACAAAAAATTAGGAAAGTTTGCCGAAACAATGTCGCAATCTAGTTATAACTACTAAACTAGAAGTTACGAGTGTAACTATTTTTTATCCCTGATTGTGCGTGCATCTGTATAAGAGTTATATTATATTATCTGTGCTTATGGACAATATTGTTATTTAAACTGTCAATGTGTGAATGTTACTTGATGTGTATAATGAAATGACACACTTGGACCAACGTAGTAGATCATTTTTACGTCGCGTTATTGTGTCACTTATCGTGTCTATAAGAGTTTGTGTACAGTTTAAGGCTTTACATATTTATACTCACGAGTCCGCCAGCAGACTGATAGTAGACACCTTCTCCCTGAGCGGCTCCAGCTCCCTCTCGAGCTGGGCGTGGCGCCGCTGCAGGGCGCGCACCGTGAGCAGGTCGGAGGCGGGCGCGGAGCCGGCCGCCAGCTGCTGCTCCTTCTCGCCCATCCAGTCCAGCGCCTCGTCGCACGTGCGGGAGAACAGCTCCACACTGTAACAATAGTAGTTTATGATACTGTTGCATAATAAGGGTTCTTATAACACGAGTGTGTTTTAAAAAAACGAGCCATAGGTGAGTTTTTTTTATATTATCACACGAGTGTTATAAGGCCAAGTTATGTACAGTGTCATACACTACTTTATCTACTCATACTATAATACATAAACTAATTTATTTTACAAACCAAACCAAACTGTTTAATTTAAATGTATAGAACAAAAAAAAAATGTTCGCGCCAAGGCGCAAGCATTGATTGTGCATGCGTGTTTCTTTTTTTTTCCCGAATCGGCGGATTCTTTTTTTAAAGTAGAGGTTTAGTCCAGATGGAGGTTGTATAGGTGTATCGTTATGATTAAAAAGTTATTTAATGATATAGGTGTCCATACAAGACCTGTATCGTAATAAAACTTTTTTTTTTGGCCTGTGCGTAATGTTTGTCATAAGAGTTTTGATTTCAATTTTATAATCTTTGTATTATTTGCCTTCCAGAAAGACAGTATTTAATTGAAGAAGCTGTCTGTGATTTTTAGCATTTTTAGCGTAAATATGGTTCAAATCTTACCTGAATATCTTACTTTCGACTTTTAGTTACGTATTTCAAACTCACCACTGGCAACAGCACATCTCTATGACATATCATAGATTCATAGCGTTTTGTGATTTTTACCGCGTAAGGTGTAAAAATTTTCAAGTCAAGAAAAAAGTTCTTAAAAAGTGAATTACATAGTAATTATGTTGTTTTTACCGTTTGTATGTGTACAGTGCTACATAAATAATTGCAAGGTATATTATTTTAGTGAAGTTTCTTTGCTGAGAACTTCGGTAAGTAGATATTGTACCATACTAAATGAATACCGCAGAGGGAAGCGAGAGTGCTCCAGATCGTTGCTCCGGAGGGAGAACGAAGTACTTATAAATCCGAAGGCAGTTCCTCATCTTCGGAAGATCAGGATAGCTTTACCTCGCCATCCCCGAATAAGCGGTTCAACCGGTCGAATCACGTCGAAACGTGTTCGAGAGATGAACCCACATAAGTACGTAACTTAGACTTAAATTTCACAATAAGATAAGGTTTACACCAAAGAATTAACCTGTTGGAATTGGTAATAAAATCCAAGACACTCATTAGTTACTGATATACATAAAACTTAAATCGTTGCTTGGCTGACTCCTCAACATTCAAAAAGATTGTAACTCCCCAGCAATTTAAGTCATTCAGACAATACTAGCTCGGCAGACACTTGATATATAGACTATCATATATATAAGTTTACTGGCCACTTTCGTCACCTATTTAATGTGTGATTGATCAACAAATGTTACCGTAATAAAAGTAATGATTATGGCAGGCACTGATCAGTTGATAGCAGGCTTGTCTAACATAGCATTAACATGAAACTATCTTACAAAATGTTATAGCAATCTATAACATTCCAAGGCCTGGTAGGTTAGTAGAGAAGAAGACTAGAGTGTCTAGTGACTGGATTCTTACATCCTTATGCCATCAGTAGAATTTTTCAGGATGTCACAAGTTATAAGTTGTAACCAAGACTAACTATAAATATTATATTATAAGTTATACCGTAAAACTAAAAAAGAGAGTTCTAGTTCACACTCTAAATCTGAAAGGAAGAGTAGGTAGTAACCGTAAATGCATGTTATCTTAATAGACCAAGATTTTAACATTTAAATTACATTGGACTGCAACCTGCCAAGCATGATCACCATGCCTAAGACAGGAAAGTTAAGAGATTTACAGGTGTCACTCGTAAGGAATCTAGCGACTCCAAGTATTTTAAGTAATAGGCACCTGAATAAATAATTCAAACAGGAATCAAATTAGATTTTGAGAAACAGCTCCTTCTCGCTCACAATTTTAATAAAATTTGAACTTAACATAACAGTTGATCACCCAAATAGATGGGGTTCAATTCCTACAACAGGAAGATTGAATGACAAGAATTGTACCAGGCAGTTCTTCATCTATGCAAAAAAATGATCTCACAGAAGGCTCCTGTGCAAAATACCTATAAGGAAAGAAATTTCCTATCTAAGAGCCCTCCCTTTGGGCCCCTCATCATCACCATTGCAACGACAACTAATTGGATTGCGGAAATCCTTTGGAAACAAGTCACAGCCATGGTCCTTTTTTGCTAAATAAATCATCAATATTCTTTTATTTTGATCTCCTTAATGCCATCTTAATGGTCCCATAATAATATTTTGGTTCTTGAATATACCTAAAATATACCATATACACATTTTAGGAAAGTCAAACTGATAGGTGAATTAGGCAAATTCCAAAGATCAATCCACCTTGAATCACTTGGAACATTAATTTCCAGTCTACTTTAGATAAGTGTTTTATTTATCAAAATTTTACCAAATATGACTTGACTCCAAGCAAAGGTCAACAGCAAAAGAAGAGTAAATATATGTACAAAATCTACATTGAATTACCTAGTAATGTATCAATGTAGTTGATGTATAAGTAATTGTATAATGTTTAGAGAACAAAGTTAATGTATTTCATAATGGTGATTACTTTAGGAAGAGAAAAAATGAATAATAAATGAAACTTCTAATTAACCACTTTTGCTGTTGACTCTACTATAGTTGCAAGGTACTCTAAAGTTAACCTGAGGTCTATGTACAACTTTATTGTCTCAGGATGAGATTGACGTTTCCTCCACCCAGTTAATACCTCAGTGGCTGGGCCATCTAAACAGTACTCTAGGCTGGTCGATCTTAGATTGAGAGCTTACCACTAAGTCTTGTCAATAAAGGATTTGCGGAAGATCCTTAAACAACGACAAGAGACAACACTTTCTAAATAGCCCTACTGTGGGATGAGTACTGGGCTGGTCAATCTCAGATTGACAGCCTGAATGGACCCTTACCAATAAAGAATCTGCGGAAGATTCTAACAGGCCCTCATCAGGGACTGGGAGGTTATCCTGCTTAAAGAGGGGGGGGGGGGGGGGGAACAAATAAAGTACTGGAATAAACAAGAAAGGGAGTTATTGAGTTGTAGTTGGTGGACGACCACTCTCAATACATACATGTTTTAACACTTTGGCTTTTACGTGGTTGATATTCTGTAGAGACTCGAAATATGCTTTATATACCTATGAGTCTAAACTGTCAATGGATGTTATGAAATCCATAGAAATAACATAACATAACGTAAACTCACGCCTTTATCCCCGAAGGGGTAGGCAGAGGTGCTGGCACCCACATTTCGCCGGTTTATGTTTAGGTCCCAATGTAATAGGTGGCGAGCCTATTGCCATTAACTGGGCACTTATAAACCTGCGATAAATACACACATAACTTCGAAAAGCATCGAAAATTCATCGGGGTGTGCCAAGGAAAACCTGGGATCGAACCCGAGACCTCGTCTCAGCAGTCCATTACCCATACCACTAGACTACCGCGGTTAGTCTATAGAAATATCAACCAAGTAATACCTACTTTTATGCCAAGTTGTAAGGGCCATTTCTTTCTCTATAGACTTTGATCTATAGTCTGCGCATACAGGGTAACCCTGAAACTATGGGTTATATATTGCATTTTCACTGACATTCTTTCATGTTATAGGGCCAGGGTGGTGCTTGGTATCCCAGATATCTTGGTTTAAACATAAATAAATTTATTTACCTTTTGCTTACAATTCGATTAATTTAACAATTAAGATCTGCAGTTCTTTATAGTGGAATCTGCAGTCTCAGCATATTGTGCTACAAATGTAGACAATTGTTCTAAGGACTTATTCATTCAACAAGTCCTAAAAGCTACTGCTTTAGTCAAACCTTAGGCCATTAACTCCCCTAGATGGCATATGTTAATACATTCATGCATGTGGATCTCCAAAGGGGAGGCAGAGATGTATTATTTGACACCCATACTATGTACATTTTTCATTTCCATATAACATGGAGCGAGTCTGTTGCGCTCAAATGGAGAATCATTGGCTGATTTCTACTATTGGTTGGTAAACAGCCGTATCCCTTAGTAACCCATACCATGGGAAATGATAGGATATCCAAATCACACTTTAATTTCCAGTTTCAGTACAATATAACAGCTCTTTTTTAAGAATTCTAGAAGAGTTGCAATTATTATGCTTCTAGCTGCAAGCAGGTTAGCGCGTAAGTTCATTTACTAGATACATCTTGCAGTATCTTCACAGAAGAAGAGAAAAATATGTAAAGAACAGAATTTATTATATAATACATTCTAAAACTGATGGTAGATAGCATAGGCAGTTCAGGTGCTAAGATCAGAAAACCAGAACGCCTGTTTGTGCTACAATATACTCAACTCTGCAGTTTCAAATACTAATGTAACTAGTTGTTTTATCTCAATCAGAGGTGCTGTAAGAGCAACTACCGGGACACAATTTAGTGTCTATTCCTAGATGCAGTACACATGGATGCGGCTTCAGGTAGGTTTCGATCCGCAGTGACCTTCAGAGGTTGGTTTGTAAACATGCCTATAGCATAGATTTTAAGTATTATCACATAGCGTTACAGTTACCATCACCAGCAGAAACCAAACAGGTCTTCAATTAAATACTGTCTTTCTGGAAGGCAAATAATAGAGCTGTTTTACATAAAATAAAACAGTTATTATATGCCGAAAGAAAGACAGTATTCGAGCAAGGTCCTTGCTGGCGAGAAGACCCTATGAATCTATGATATGTCATAGAGATGTGCTGTTGCCAGTGGTGAGTTTGAAATACGTAACTAAAAGTCGAAAGTAAGATATTCAGGTAAGATTTGAACCATATTTACGCTAAAAATGCTAAAAATCACAGACAGCTTCTTCAATTAAATACTGTCTTTCTTTCGGCATATAATAACTGTTTTATTTTATGTAAAACAGCTCTATTATAGTATCAGAGTAGATAAAGGAATTTATTAAACATGCGGTTTGGAAGTAGTAAGGTGAGTTTGATAGTAGGAAGAACAAAGAAACCCGCAGTTAGACGATTGACGCTAGGAAGAATAATTCTGTATAATATCTGTATCAATCGTATCATCGGGTACCAATACTAGAGTAGAATTTGGGCCACCCCTTCTCTTCCCATGTGGTGTCGTACAAGGCGACTAAGGGATAGGGCTGATTAACTTTAACATCAGACAGATATGTACAGCCCAGACTCAGCCTGCGTGCGTGGCTCGAGTCAACAATAGTGTCCGGAATACGGCAATAGGCTCACCCCCTATTACGCGGGACCGAATACTGATTGGTGAAATGTGGGTGTTAATTCACCTCGGCCTAACCCTCCGGGGACAAAGGCGTGATTGTATGTATGTATGTATACTTAAAACTGAATAGATGGCACTAGTAGTCTCATTTAAAGTAATAAAAAAGTTAAAACGCTTAATTCTCTATTTAGAATCACGTAAATTATTTCAGAACATAATCACTTGATAATGTGAGCATATAAAACTCGTTGGTAATGTAATAAATGAAGATTTCGTGACGAAAGTGCTATTTTAGGAAGCCGCCATCTAGCGGCATGGTGCATTAAGTCTGTAACTTTTACTATTGCTGCAGAATCTGGCAGAATCTATATAGATTGGAATATTTATAGTTTAATTCAGTCATCTACTATATAAAAATAAGTCGGGTTTTCCTTCCTGACGCTATAACTCCAGAACGCACGAACCGATTTCCACGGTTTTGCATTCGTTGGAAAGGTCTCGGGCTCCGTGAGGTTTATAGCAAAGAAAATTCAGGAAAAATTTCAACAGAAAACCGGGAAAGCGATAACCGACATCCACGCGGGCGGAGCCGCGGGCAACAGCAATAATTTGTTTAGTGCGTTTAATTTTGATACGCTAATTTTTAATAGTGATAATTAGAAAAGTTTGCCAAAACAATGTCTCCATATAGTTTGTTGCTGATTGTGCATCTGTGTAAGAATCATATTATATTAACCGTGATTGTATTAATATGAGATATGAGGTGTATTTTTAATATAGGAACACCTTGACTTACCGCCAGATCTTTAGACGTTACTAGGCCCCTTTTTTACTTAAAGACCCGCCAATATGACTTCACCTCAGCTCATGGTGAACTGTAAGCAAAACCTCAGGAAAGAGGGTATATACCGATGAAACAATGGTGGCACTCAGCTGGACGGCCTCATTGGATTCTTTTTCACGCCCTGCTTAAAGTCCAACATATAGAATAGACTACTTAAAGAAGGAAACACGTGTCTACTTAACTACCCAGTCGTTAAGTTATCGGCCTTACGACCTAAAGGACCCAGGTTCGAATCCTGAGAACACTAATGACGTGATCTCACTCCTTACACAGCTTAGTTAGAGAGGTTAGGGGGAATACTAGTACCTTCGTTTAGCTAGAGACCAATGGTAGCGGTCATCAACTCTCGGCAGCTGCATCTATATGCTGTCCTAAACAACTCCTCACCTGGAAGCACCTTCCAGACTCTTCTCCTTCTGCTGCTTGAGCCTCAGCAGGCGGTCCCACTGCTGCCGCAGCTGCTGCCTCCTGGCCGTGGCTCTCGCCGCCTGGCTGTGCTTGGCGGCTACCAGCTCTTCGGCAGCTGCGTCGATGTGTTCCAGGCGTCTGGATGCCGCTGATAGGTCGGTGACGAATTTCTGCAAGGATTTGTTGGTTAGGTAGACTGGTATGGAATGTAATAAGCTCTGGTGGATGTTTTGATGTGATGGTTGGAGTTTTCAAGACGTTTTCTTTTTTCCCACCTGATGGAAAGTAATTACCGTGGCCTATGAACGTGTGCAACACCAGGGGAGTCGCTGTTCTGTGCCGTCAGTGTAGGAGACAAAGCAGGAATAACCTTTGGTCTTCCCACTGACAGCATAAAAACTCTCCAGCGAGCTCTGGCTACCCTACTCACCGCCGGTAACACAACACAAATGTAATATAGTTCAATTTTTATGGTAACAGGGTTCAATTTCATCTCGCAAGGAAAACGCTACCGCCTGCAGTAAATTGAGGCCGAGGCAGGCCTGTAGACTAGCTCACAAAGGCTTTCCACTTTTGTCCCACAATTAGTAGAGAGCAGGCAAGAACGTGCACACTCATGAAGAATTCGGAATGCATTCGGATGTAGTCATCCGTCCTAATTGTAGTGTAGGAGGTAGGACTCGACAGTATTTCCGTCCAATTGAGCAGTCCGACTGAGGATGTACCTCCGCCCTACAGAATCCCGCGGCCATAATAACCTTGTGTTGTGCTCCCGGCGGTGAGTAGGGTAGCCAGAGCCCACTAGATAGTTTTTGTGCTGTTAGTAGGAAGACCGAAGGATATGCCTGCTTTGTCAGGGTGGCCCGCACGATTGTGACTCCCCTGGTGTTGCACACGTCCATAGGTCACGGTAATCACTTTACATTAGGTGGGCCGTGTGACAGTCTGCCACCTCAGTGGTATAAAAAAAATTGATGCTCGTCGGTTCCGGTTGTCATATGAACATCTATGGCAAACGTAAGAGCTAATTAACGCCCTGAAAAATTCAACAGCAGCTATTTAATGTAATGTAATGTAAATTTAATTGTAATTATTATTTTTTTATAATTTAATTGTAATTGTAATTTTGATATTTCATTCGGAATAAATTTAATTGAAATTGATTTTATTGTAATTTTCTATGACATTTTAATCTGTAATTGAATTAATTAAATTGTAATTTTTCGTTGACATTTTATATTATATTGCAATTTTTATTTTGATTTTAATTGAATTAATTCCAGAATTTTTCTTAAATTATTATACATACTAACATAGATTTATATAAGTCAATTGTTACTAACACATTGAGTCTTGTTGCTCGAAATAAAG
Source organism: Eilema caniola (assembly GCA_949126895.1). Classification (NCBI taxonomy): domain Eukaryota; kingdom Metazoa; phylum Arthropoda; class Insecta; order Lepidoptera; family Erebidae; genus Eilema; species Eilema caniola. The sequence continues at coordinate 1,634,832 of OX421485.1, forward strand.
AAATTTATATTATATTATTATATATTATATTATAATATAGCTAGTGGATTGTGACGGTCAAAAAAAAGCAATAGATTCACGGACAATATCGGAATACGGCGGTTCCATAGTTAGGCTGAAAGCCGATTCAAACATTTCATCAGTCGCAAAGAAGTCACCGACGAAGAGAGGTCTATGCACTCGTTGCTGCCCGGACCTGCCCCACAGAAGATGTCGACCGCAGTGATCGACGACCACGGCCAAACAGCCCGGCAGCAGTATATTCGCCGGCCGTGAAAACTTAAGGAAATATAATTCCAGCTGAGTTGTTAAAGGCTTGTAGGGTGACCACTCACCTCGTACTTCCTCTTGGCGGTGTCCACGCTGTCCTCAGGGTCGTCAGTCCTCAGCATCTTCTCCTTGTCCTTGATCCACTTGTCGAAGTCATCGCACTCGGCGAAGAAGCTGTACAGCTTGATGGCGTCTTCGAGCTGGGCGCGCCGCGCCGCTGAGAGCGTCAGCAGCTCGTCTGTGGGGAGAAAAATAAATCTTCATTATGATCATCATCTTCATAGTTATTTCCCAGCGTCCATAATTTGCATATTTGGAGCCTGGGGCCATCGTATTGTTTCTTTTTTTTGTAGGTATGGCAGTTTTTTAAGAAAAAAAAAAAGAAAAATGCGTTTTTTCAGCTTACTGCAGCACACAAAACAGATCAACCCAAATGCAAAACTTATACGAAGTATATTGACGACGAATAGATTTTAGATAATTTAACATGGGTTTTTTTGTTACACATAATTCAATTTCAATGAGGTATATACATCTATATACATATAAATAAAATTGTAGTGTCTGTTTGTAATTTTGAAATAACAGTTTTTTCACTACATGCATATGAATATAATACGGTACATACACCAAAATAACATTTTTTTACAATTTTTGTCTGTCTGTCGGTCTGTCTGTTTGTTCCGGCTAATCTCTGAAATTGCTGGATCGATTTTGACGGGACTTTCATTGGCAGGTAACTGATGTAATAAGGAGTAACTTAGGCTACTTTTATTTTAGAAAAACATAATGCTCAATAGCATTGACTCGACACTAAGCCATAACCGACATTCATTCGGGCTAGCTAGTTTTAAATACGAAATAAATTGTATACAAGTGGTCCGGTCAATCTAAATCAAAAAGTAGAAATTTGCACCCAACTGAATGTTGGTACGGATTGTTCAAAACAACACCATAAACGAAATAAAAGTCCTCATCGATCCAATGCCTGCCCCTCTAAACTGTGTTAATGACTCATCATATCAGCCACCCACAGTCCACTGCTGATCATAGGTCTCTCCCATAGACTTCCAGAACGACCGATCTAAAGCAGCCCGCATCCAGCGCTTCCCGGCGACCTTGATGAGGTCGTCCTTCCACCCGCCGTTGGACGTCCTACACCACGTTTGCCCGTACGTGGTCGCCATTCTTGAACATTTTTGCTCCATCGGCCATCTGTTCTGCGCGCTGTGTCCTGCCCACTGCCACTTCAATGAGCTTATCCGCTGGGCTATGTCGGTTACTTTTGTTCTCCTACGGATATCATCATTTCTGACGCGATCACGTAGAGAAATCCCGAGCATAGCCATCTCCATAGCTCGTTGAGCGACTTTGAGCTTTTTTAGGAGACCCACAGTGAGGGACCACGTTTATGACTCATATACTTGAAATCCCATACATTTGTCATTCTATTCCATATTCTATCCTCCGTGTTCTATTCCATCAAACACCGACCAACGAATTTCCACTAGTCTAGAGGAGCTGGATTTTATTATATAGAAGTCAAAAGGGATTCTCGCGATTTTCAGCAAAATAGTAAGTTTAATCATAAAAAATTCTCAAAGTTAAATATCATGCTATTATCTATTAATAAAAACCCTGTCGAGTGCAAGTCGGGCTCTTGTACATTGAGGGTTTCTTATGAAACTGAATTGAGGCGCGGGCTTATGTTACATACACGACAATATATTTTTATTGCGTTAAATTAGAAGATTGATTTTAGTGTACTTTCCGTTGAGCTAGAATCATTAAATTACGGCTGTGCTAGCTGTTGACCGCGGCTCCGTCCGCGTGGATGTCGGTTATCGCGTAGTGTTGAGTCAACATAGTAGCTTTATGTATGCAAAGTCTCAGTACGATCGGTTTAAAATTGACCCTATTTTATCCCCTTGGGGGTAGAATGAATCAAAATCCTTTCTTAGCGGATGCCTACGTCATAACATCTACCTGCATGCCAAATTTCAGCCCGTTCCGTCCAGTGGTTTGGGCTGTGCGTTGATAGATCACCATGTCAGTCAGTCAGTCACCTTTTGAGATATATATAATTGTGTTATTCTGACGAATAAGCTATATTATTGTTAAGTTTAATTGAAATCCATTCGGTAGTTTTTACGTGAAAGAGTTACAAACATCCATGCATTCATCCATACTTACAAACCTTTGCGTTTATAATATTACCTACTAATATTATAAACGCAAAGGTTTGTAAGTATGGATCAGAGGGGAATTCCCAATACATACCATAATCCTTCTGTATGTCCTGTATCTTAGTGTCCACACTGGCGGCCCTCTGCACCGGTATGGCGGCCCGACTGGCCCTTCTGGCGGCAGGCTTGCTCCTTTTGACAGGGACCACCTGCTTCACTAGGACGGTCTTCTTGACCCGTTGGATGGTACGGACTTTTTCTGGGCGACGGACTTGCACCTGAGGGGAGAAAACTTGATATAGAATCAAAGAATCAAAGAGTCCAAGAGACAAAGGGTCAAAGAGTCAACGAGACAAAGGGTCAAATAGTGAAAGAGTCAGAGAGACACAATGTTAAAGAGTCAAAGACCTAAAGAGACAAAGGGTCAAAGAGTCAACGAGACAAAGAGTATGTAAGAATCAAATATAGAGTTTAGAGCTTTGCAAGTGCATAAACACTGTATAAACGTCAAATTTGGGCTCAAATTGTAAACGAATAATGAACGGTGAACGAATTTGATTCCAAAAAAAATAATAAGAGGAGATATTCGAAAAAGAAGATAAAAGTCTAAGCAATTAGAATTAACGGGAGGATTACAGTATAATCCTGGGTATCCACTTACCGGCACAACCCTAGGCTCAATCTCCCTCACATAGTTAGCGGGCACGAACCCGTCGGTCCGGTCCGCCTTCCGCACCGACCACCAGTCCGGGTTCGTCTTGTTTATCAAGAACATCACCTCACCCTTCGCCATGGAGATGCCCTGGCCTGTGAACGCGTATAGCGCTTTGACCTGGGGAGAGAAAATTTGTCATAACGCCATCTAGTGAAGTTGGGAGTGAACTTTTATGGAGCTAGTGCTTCTGAATCGCGCTAACAAGTGTTGAAAGTTTGATTTCTGTATTTTTATAAATAAATATGATAAGTATATTTATGAAAACATTTTCATTATCATCATCACATCAGCCGCACACAGTCCACTGCTGAACATAGGCCTCTCCTATAGACTTAAAGGTCTGAACCCTGAATAGTCCCTTAGAGGTGGATTGTTCTGAACACTGAGCTTCTGAGCTATGAGTTGAGCCTTCGAAATTCTCTTATACAACCATCTTGATGCGACGGTGGAAGCCCTCTATTTTAAAAAAATGTTTTTTTTTTACTCGCGCAAATTCTCACCGAAAACCTCTCTCGCCTCCAACCAGTGCCGAAGAGGGAGGTTATATCGGACTCGAACCGTCTAAACCGCACGCCGTCTGTGGGTCACAGTGCAAGGCCGAAGCACCCCGGCCGACCCGGGGCCATCTCTCTCGATCTGACCCTCTTCGGGTGGGAGGACAATGGAGTCCCCATTTCGTCCCCGGTATGTGTAGGCGTCGCTGTGGCCTGCTTTTGCTGGAGTGACATGTGGCTCCACCCGTCACCCTTAGGCCCACGCTCAAGGGAGTTAAAAGCTCATAAAAAAAGGATGCTGGCTGTGTAGGAGAATTTTAAATGCTTAAGGCGTAACTCGATAGTTTAGTGATTAGAGCGTTACCCCTGTAAGCGTCTGCTCGCAGGTACAAGCCCACCTTTTCTTTTTTACTTCCGACGAGGTTATGTCGGACTCGAACCGACTAAACCGCACGCCGTCTGCGGGTCGTTGGCTGACCCAAGGTACAAGTCCTGCCTGAGCATTACACTTTTTCCAATATTAATCAACTGATTCAATTCTATAAAGTTCTGACCTGAGGTACACTCCTCTCCTCCGTGACGGTCCTGTGTTCAAGTCTCTCCACCGGTTCTTCCTCCCACACTTCGGTTGGTACCAGGCGAGACTCATTCACCCATTCTTCTTCTTCTATCGCTGGAGTGGATTCCACTTCAGTTGGGAGCTGGAGAAAGAGAAATGGATTTTTAATTTGTTGAGAACATTAAAAATTTTATAGCTTTTTAAGGGGTATAATAACACCCAGTTCATTTTGTTGAAATGTGCTTGGAAAATTTTAAAATGTAGTAGTGTAACTCCTAGTTCAGTTATTCATAAGGATTCATTACATGTCATATATCATATTACAGCAAGTTTGTCATATAACTTGCTATTCTTACTACTTAATAGTTCTGCAATCTTTTGTCAAACATAAAATAAAAATTGTAAAAATGTCAGTAAAGAGTTACAAACATCCATCAATCCATACTTAAAAACTTTAGCTGGGGTCATTTCACACCCCAACGTATACACCATACCCAATATCCCTTATAATAAGTCAAATCGACAAGTTTAAACTGGGGTCCTTAGACGCCCCACCGTACCTGCAAGCAAGTGATCCCAGCGGCCTGCAATCTAGCCGCGTGTGCACTAAGCGCCTGTAGCTCCGCACTATAAGCCGTAATCTCCTCGTGTAAGGCGCGGTGCCTGGCCAGTAGGGCGCCGGCCGAGGGGGCGTCTCGACCGCAGTCCTCAGTGGCCACTAGAGGGCGCTTTTCCTTCATCCAGGACTCGGATTCGTTGGCGTCGCCGTAGAACTGGGGATAGAAAATATTTAAAAACATGATAAGAAAAAACAATTGTAAGCCTTCGTTAAATATAAGTTACATAAGGCTTGCTTCGCGCTATCTAAAACTTATTACGCCTGATCGCATCATTTGATTTTTATATCAAAATAACTTCAAGGTTTTAAGCTTTACAAAAATACGAGGTCCTTTTTCTGCTTATCGGGTCAGTGGAAACAATTTAAAATATCTAGATGCTTACAACTCTAAAACTCAGTGACGGCATACTATAGTATGCCGTCAATGTCACTGAGTCAACGTCACTGAGGGCTTTTTTATATTATGTGGGTGGAGGAGTCAAAAATGAATGTTTAAAAATGATTAAAGAATCATTCATTGGCTCCGATAGTTCGTAAGAATATTAGTAGACGCTCCACTGACGCCTCAAACACAGATATAGAAGGAGACATTTGGATTGCTTAGAGCGAGGTCTGGTAGCTTAGTGATCTAAGCATTGCCCCTGTAAGTAAAAGAGCGCGGGTTCGAACCCCGTCTAGACCGATTCAATTTTTTCTATTTAGATAGATAGATAGATAGATAATTCTTTATTGTACACCAATAAATTTACACTAGGACAAGTAGATAGTATGTATACAGTTTAATGTACAATGGGCGGCCTTATCGCTGGAAGCGATTTCTTCCAGGCAACCTTGGAATGGACAGTAATGTGACAGAAACAGAAGATATGGTGTAGTTATCAAATAAACTAAACTAAGACAAAAATGTACGAGAGAGAACACAAATAAAATGAAATAATAAATATACGGCTTTATGTGAAGTACAATAAGGTATAAATAGATATAAACAGTTTTAACACATAAATGTAATATGTACATATATATATATAAATATAGTACATAGTACATATAAAGTAAATAGTACATAATAATATGAAAGAAGGATCACAGCAATGAATCAGCGTTTTTAACTGCGAGCTGATAGATAGTGGTCCTTTACCATTCTTTTAAAAACATTTAGTGATTGTGCCCGTCTGATATTTAATGGTAATGCATTCCATAAGCGCACAGCCTTAACAGTGAAAGACTTATCAACAAAGTCAGTGGAATGCATTGGCATTCTCAGCCTCAAATTCTCGGAAGACCTCATTTAAATCGATTTGAATATTTACCATGAAAAATGCTTAAAAATTTATTTGTGAAATGACAGATTAGTAAATTGTCAGATTTCAGTATTTTTCACAAATGGTAAAAATTTTAAAAAGAAGAATTAACAAAAAGACAGGATTGCAATATGACAGATGTATAGAATTCGTGCTGATTTCTTATTATCTGTATAGTTCCTATAGGGTACACGTAGGTACTGGCAATCACTGATGGTTCCTTACTTGGTGAGCCTCTGCAGCATCAGCCAGCTGCTTCTCTCTGGCCGCAGCCAGTTCCCTCAGCACCTGCCACTGCTTGTTGAGCGATGTTAGTCGCCGCTCGATCTCCGCGCTCTTGGGGTGCTTCGCGTCGATGAGGCTGGAGGAGAAGGGATATATTTAGATTGTTCCTCGTCTAAGAGTACTGAGTTTTGCATATCGATTTCATCAGTGAAAGTCAAACCGCGAACATAAATAAATAAATATTCCACAACATTTCACACAACGCTTACTAGACCAATGGTTAAATAGCTTGTGTTATGGAATCTAGAATGCGGATAAACATACTTAGGTACATTTTTTTTTGTAAATACACACATACTATACATAGAAACACCCAGACCAATGCAAATATACATATTCATGCATACAAATATTTGCACTGAGCGGGGATCGAACCCGCGCCTCCTGCGTAGCGGCCGCGTTCACTACCGCCACGCTACAGAAGCTGTAACACACATGACGTCTAAAAGTAAATATGTAATAACAAATAAATCATGATAGAACCCGTTAAAAGTAGTTTTATTTCAATGAGCGGTATTCGCGTAACTTTAGAAAATACACATACCGGCAGAATTAGCGGTACACAAAGAAAAGGAGAGTATAAAAAATTTAATTTATTTTCATAGTAGTTTATGATACTGTTGCATAATAAGGGTTCTTATAACACGAGTTTTTTTATAGTATCACACGAGTGTTATAAGACCAAGTTATGTACAGTTTCATACACTACTTTATCTACTCTCATACTATAATACATAAACTAATTTATTTTACAAACAAAACCAAACTTTGTTTAATTTAAATGTAAAATGTTGGCGCCAAGGCGCAAACGTCGATTGCGCATGCGTGTTTCTTTTCTTTTTCTTCCGAATCAGTGGATTCTTTTTTTAAAGTAGAGGTTCAGTCCAAATGGAGGTTGTATAGGTGTATCGTTATGATTAAAAAGTGATTTAATGATATAGGTGCCCATACATGACCTGTATCGTAATAAATCTTTTTTTTTTGGCCTGTGCGTAATGTTTGTCATAAGAGTTTTGATTTCAATTTTATAATCTTTGTATTACGGCTCGTTTTTTTAAAACACGCTCGTGTTATAAGAACCCATATTATGCAACAGTATCATAAACTACTATTATTTTTCAAATTTACTTCTCCATTTTTATTCTACAGTTAGATATAGCACAATATGGTATATTCATGGTATTTTTAACGATGTTATTACAAGCTAGTCTTAACAGTACCGAGTAAGCGTTCAAAAGTTCCTGTCTCATAGGACAGGAAATGACTAAAAAGTTGCAACGCGGTTCCCGCTCACATGGCTGTACTATCCTTATATATTTATGTGGCTAAAACTAGGGATCCCAGTATTACACACCAAATAGTCGGCCAGAGACTCCCAACATTGGGAGAGGCCTAGAGCATTGGACTGCAATAGACCCTTATGTTACCCACCTCTGTCCTTTAGCCCTGTGTCTCTGCGCGACATGGTCCCTGGCCCTGAGCTCGTGCAGTAGAGCCGTATGCTTCTGCCTCAGTGCTAGTACAGCGCGGAGTTCCTTAGCGGCCACGTCCGCACGGCAGATGCGTTGCTTCTCGGTTACCCAACCTGGGAACGAACGGGGAATTTAAAAATAAATACTACCAATACTTACTACGAGGGTATAGGGTCACTGTTCAGAGAATTGAAAGCGAAGAAAGATCTTGGTTGGTCAAATGTAACAGCCGAGATAAGCCTTATAAAGCCATAAAAAATAATTCGTACTCTATTCTACTTGTGCAAAATACAAATTTAAAAACAAAACCATCTCACCTTCTTCCTCATCGTGATCTTCGAGGAACTGGTACAGGTTCCTTGCGTCTTCCAGCCGAGCCTTGCGGTCCTTAGCGGCGGCCACCAAACTAATGCGGGACAAACAAATAAGCCATATTAATTTATTTTTGAAGTGAAAACTTCTTTAGCTGCGTTGGATGGGTGTAAAATGTTAAGGAAGCGTCAGGATTAGTTGACCTTTGAACCGTAACCGACGACTGACGTCATACAAGTTTAGGTACAGACTATCTATTTTGCAAATTACGATAGATAGCGTCGTAGCTTAAACGGTAAGCACGTCGACTGTAAGTGCTTATAGTTTCAGATAGTATCGGGTTCAAAACACCTGGCCTTCAGGGATTTTTTGTGATTGTTTTTTCTTATTATAATTTATTACTTTTGGTGATTATTTTTTCTTTTTGTAATTTATTACTTTTTATGATTATTTTTTCTTTCTGTAATTTATTATTTTTTGTGATTATTTTTTCTGTTCATAATTCATTAATTTCTTCTGACAGAAAATTAGCAGAAAATAAGTGATAGGTTCTATGATTAGCGCTATATTATAGGTATGGTTTGGTATGTTCTTTTTTATCTTTTTCTATGTATATAACGAAGAAAGAAAAAGTTTTCCCTTCTGCCGGCACTCCCAGAGTGCAACCCGTCTTTTTTTATACCACTGAAGTGGCAAACTGTCACACGGCCCACCTTAAGGAACGTGGTTACCGTGGCCTATGGACGTGTGCAACACCAGGGGAGTCACACTCATGCTGCTGACCCTGTAAACCGTTTCTGTGCCGTCAGTGTAGAAGACAAAGCAGAACAAGACTTTGGTCTTCCCACTGACAGCACAAAAACTCTCCAGTGAGCTCTGGCTACCCTACTCACCGCCGGGAACACAACACGAGGTTATTATGGCCGCGGTATTCTGTAGGGTGGAGGCACTTCCCCAGTCGGACTGCTCGGTTGGACGGAAATACCGTACATACATACATACCACCTAATCACTACATAGTATAAAACAAAGTCGCTTTCCCTGTCCCTATATCCCTTTGTATGCTTAAATCTTTAAAACTACGCAACGGATTTTGATGTGGTTTTTTTTTATAGATAGAGTGATTCAAGAGGAAGGTTTATATGTATAATACATGTCTAATATAGTAGAGGGTGCAGCGGGAACGGGATCTGATGCCACGCGGGTAGAAAAATAATGGCGGTACGAAGTTCGCCGGGTCATACAGTTACATACATATTATTCAAATATTTGCACTGAGCGGGAATCGAACCCGCGCCGCCTGCGTAGCAGTTGAATGTTCTACCACTACGCCACAGAGGTCGATATCAATATTGATTACGGGTAAGATTAATCCCAAACCAACTCACCTATCATAACTGTCCTCAAGCTGCGTCAACTGCTGAGTCAACTGCTGTTTCGGTTGAGCAGGTCCCTCGGCCGCGCCGCCGTGCCGCACAAGTCGGCGGATGGTCTCATCCACTGCTCCTAGCTGCAACTCTTGTAAGGCGTGTGCTTGCAGGAGACGTTCCACGTCCACTAGGTGACGGCCTACTTCTTCAGATTGGAATTGTGCCTGCGAGGGTACAATGAGTAAGTTAGTAGTTTGTTGAAACTCTCTGAATGGGAAGTACTTACTAGATTTGTGAACAATCACACGGGCTATATGATGGGAAATAGTCATCGTGGCCTATGGACGTGTGCAACACCGGGGGCGTCACACTCGCGCTGTCGACTCCGAAGAAACTTCATAATGCCCTTCTTGAAGAACCCCATATTGTAGTCGATTGAAAAAACCACAGCAGGAAGTTAATAAATAATTCAGTGAATATTAACATTTATTCTATTATTATATTAACTCTCTGTGCTTATAGGGTTGGCAACAATGGTGTTGTACACGTCCATAGGCCAGTGTAACCACTTGCCATTGGATGGGACTGTGTGTTTGCCTGCCACCTATGGTATAAAAAAGAATCTCGAATATATAAGTCATAAAAGACATGATCAGATTATTTCCCCGGTAAGGGACCAGCGGTTCAAGTCTCGTCGTAGTATTTAGTCTTCAAAATGAGTTTCTAGACAGAAAAATATTAATAAATTGTGCTTTTAAAACGTATTAAAATATTACCACAAGATTGTTTACGTTTAGTTGAGTACTTAACCGGTGCCGCTCCAGCAGCTCCCGCCACCTGGAGAGAACCGTACCTTCATCTCGTCGAGCGTGTGCCCCACGGCGTCGGCCTCCCGCAGCAGCGCCATGAGGTGCGCCAGGCGCGCCAGCGAGCCGCGGTGCCGCTCCAGCAGCTCCAGCAGCTCCCGCCACCTGGAGAGAACCGCCTGCTCCGTGCGGGACACGGCCTCCGCGCCGTGGTACTGCTCGCGGACTAGCTCCGCCGCCATGGCGGACAGGTCCTCGAATCTCTCAGTTCTGGGCGAATAACAAAATAATTAATGTATCTCTGCATCACCCTAAGGTAGACTGAATTAATTTGACATAGAAAGTATTCTAGGACATATTTTTTTATACCACTGAGATAGCCTGCAGACAGACACACCGCCTGGTGAAAAGTAGTATCTATGGCCTATTGAAGTGTGCAACACCAGGGACGTTACACTAGCACTGCCGACCTCGAAGAAACCTTCAAACGCCCTTCTTGAAGAACCCCATATTGTAGTAGCTTGGAAAACGACAGCCTCTGTGCTGTGGTGGTAATGAACGTAACTGCTACGCAGAGAACGTAGATTTCATTACGGCTCAGTGCAAATATTTGTATGAATATGTCTATTTGCATTGATCTGGGTATTTTCGTGCCTCAGAAAGCCTATTAAGCCGTTGGTCATGATTGTACGGGCAATTTGCTGCTCATACACTTAATAAGATGATGGGAAATGATAATACTCTTTAGATAGATCAAACTGATATATTATCTATCAAAGGGTCTAAAAACCCGAGGAGGGCCAGACCGAGAGGAATGGCCCTGGGTCAGCCGGGGTGCGAGGGATATGTCACAAGACAACCTCACCTTCGGCCTAGCACATCGACCCGCAGACGGCGTGCGGTTAGTCGGTTCGAGTCCGACATAACCTCCCCCTTCGGCTCCGAAGGGGGGGGGGGGGAGGGTATCCGTGGGGATTTCCCGAAGGTAAAAAAAAAAGGTCTAAAAATATGAATGATAGCTGAAAACGCGCGGAATGCTGATGACCGAATGGGAACTGAATTTATGGTAAAACGTAGCTCGTACACCGATTGTCACACAAACATCAATGGCAATCGTTACGAGCGATTGGAGCCCTCAACACTGCAACAACTGGTCTAACTACAATGCTTCTATATCGTTTTTAGATTGTTGTCAGGTGATAATCGCTTTACGAAAAATATCAAAGTTCAGTCAAACGCGCAATTAGACTGGAATAGCTAAAACCAGACTCCGAGGTAAAAGCTTCGGTCGCGATTGGGATAAACGCTAGGACGAAGAAGAAGTTACCTGGCGAGGATATCAGCAGAGATAGCCTCGTGTTTCTTGACTGTAGCGTCCACCTGTGCCAGGTTGGACCCATAGCGCGGGTCTGAGAGCACCTGGATCATTTCCTTCAGGTATCCCTTACGGAGTACCGACTGTGGAAGAAAATATTATAAGTGATTTTGGGTAATAAACAAAAAGAATTAGAAGAAGAATTTGCAATAAAAGCCTTTTTTTATACCACTAAGGTGGCAAACAAGCACACGGCCCACCTGATAGAAAGTGGTTACTGTGGCCTATGGACGTGTGCAACACCAGGGTAGTCACTCTCGTGCTGCTGACCCTGTGTACGAAGAGTTTCTGTGCCGTCAGTGTAGAAGACAAAGCAGGAATAGCGCTTGGTCTTCCCACTGACAGCACAAAAACTCTTTAGTGAGCCTGGCAACATGGATGTGTCATATCCTGTTTTTTTTTTACATACCTTAGTATTAAATTTATAGTTCAGCTGTTCAAGCCTCTGTTGTCTCAACAGTTCTGTTCGCAGAGCGATCTCTCGAGCGTGTTCAGCTTGCTCCAGTTTCTGCCAGGCCCTCTCCAAATCTTGGGGCAGTTGGCCCTCGAGCGGGGCCCAGGCTTCGCCAGTTAAGCTTTTCTGCATGGTGTTGATGTCAAAGTATAGGGCTTCGATTTCTGAACGCTCTTTATATCTGAAAGAAGATAATCAATCAATAAATTAGCACACCGTGGTCCATTGCTGGACATAGGTCTAAACAAAAAGAAAATACATACATACATACATATAATCACGCCTTTATCCCCGGAGGGTTAGGCAGAGGTGAATTAACACCCACATTTCACCAATCTGTATTCGGTCCCACATTATAGGGGGATGAGCCTATTGCCGTATTCCGGGCACTATTGTTGACTCGAGCCATGCACCTGAGGCTGAGTCTGGCCTGTACATATCTGTCTGATGTTAAAGTTAATCAGCCCTGTCCCTTAGTCGCCTTGTACGACACCACATGGGAAGAGAAGGGGTGGCCCAAATTCTACATTGCCGGGAACCACGCGGTAAAAGAAAATAAACGAAAGAAAATAAATTGTTATTTAAATTAAAAAAAAAAAAAAACATTTAAATGCTTTTGTGGAAGCACTCGTAGCCAGCCCCTCTAGAAAAGAGACAATTCGTTGACCGGCGTATAGAATGACGAATGTATGGGATTTGACGTATTTGACATGCGTTAAAAACTGTCAAATACGTCAAACCTCATTCGTCATTCTATTCCATCAAATGCCGGGGGTATGCCACTTTATAGATCTTAACAATATTAACCTCTAAAACTGTACTTGTCTGCTCTACTACATAACTCTGTGTTTGCTTTAATGTTGTGTCCTCTTTTCAGGTACTTCAACACACTATAAACCTTTTTGCCACTTTTCAAAATCGTCTGTTTGTATGGGGAATTTTATTACACTTGTACTTTCACAGGTTATTTCGATCAGTATGAAGTCTGAGTCATTGGCGGAATCGTTGGGATCGCCATAACACAAAAAAAAAATGCCGGCGGAGTTACACTTACTATTCGGTAAATGATCAGTGGATTAAGGCTACCTAGGCGCTGTTACCATTTAGATGGGTGACGGTTTAGTAGTATTTCATATGAGCGCTTCGGAGGACACGTTAAAAGTTGGTCAATCAATTAGCTTATCACAGTCCATTGCTGGTCATAGGCCTCTCCCAACGTCGGGTGTCTCTGGCCAACAGTTTCCAAGCTAGCCAGACGGGTCGGTACAGGGTTTTATATCGAGTTTCATTCCCCTCGCAGTGATATCGTCTGCGTATGTTTCCGTCAGTCGCCTCTTATATCGTAAATAAATAATCATAATCATAGTTTATTTGAGAATACAGGTACAGTAAGATATTACACAGAATTGTGAGTTTGTTAATTCCATACTAGCTTTTGCCCGCGGCTCCGCCCGCGTGGATGTCGGTTTTCGCGACCAAACATAGCCTATGTCCTTTCACAAGGTCTAATCTACACCTATACCAAATTTCGTCAAGATCGGTTCAGTTGTTTAGGCGTGAAAGCGAACATACAGACAGACAGAGTTACTTTCGCATTTATAATATTAGTATGGATTCAACCCAATTGGTATGTAAATTTACAAAGAAATTTAAAAATAAATAAACAGAAGCAATCTATTCTGTGACAGAAGTCAATAAAATTAAGTCACTCAAACCACAGAATAGATAATAGAATACCCTATTTCAGTTGCTAATATAAAAAGTCATTACTAACTTGGGTGGCTTCTCAACAGTTCTATACTGTTTAAAAGCCAGTAGGAGCCGTTGGATCCCGTCCAGCGAGTTGGGGAGCTCCCTGCCGTTCAACTCTTCAATCTTGAGGCGGATCCACTCTAGGAGGGCACTCATCAGCTGGGAGTATTCACCTTTTCGGCTGTCGCAGTCCATCATTTGGCCGATGATCTGTCGGTGATAATGTAAGAGTGAAATGGGGATTAGCAGGAGAGTAAATGATTTTTTATTTAAAGTGAAAACTTCTTTAGCGGCGTTGGATGGGTAAAAAGTGTTAAGCTCGCGTCACGACCACTTGACCTTTGAGCCGTAATCGACGACTGGCGTCATAGAACATTAGCTACAGATTGTTTATTTTGTTAGGTATGCCAAGAAGTTTCGTAGCTTAGCGGTATGCGCTTTGACTGTAAGTCCTTATGGTTTCAGATAGTACCGGGTTCGACCTGAGCTTTTGACAATTTTTGTGATATTTTTTTTCTTTTTGTAATATATTACTTTTTAGGTTTTTTTTTTCTATTTGTAATTCATTAATTTCTTTTGACAGAAAATTAGTGATAGGTTCTATGATTGGCGCTATATTATAGGTATGGTATGGTATGTTCATTTTTCTTTTTCTCTGTATATAACGAAGAAAGAAAGAAAGAAAAAGTTTTTACTTCTGACGGCACTCCCGGAGTGCAACCAGTCTTTTTTTTGGAGTATTTACATTGTATGGTAACTTTTTCATATAAATTAATATTTAATAAGAACCAAAAGAAGAAAACGGGCCCTGCATGTCTAAGAAGACCACAATGTACGTTTCATATTCAGATTTTATATTTATACTAGCTGACCCGGTGAACTTCGTACCGCCAATATTTTTCCGCCCGCGTGGCGTCAGATCCTGTTCCCGCTGCACCCTCTACTATATTAAACATGTATCATACATATGAACCTTCCTATTGAATCACTCTATCTATTAAAAAAAACCGTATCAAAATCCGTTGCGTAGTTTTAAAGATTTAAGCATACAAAGGGATATAGGAACAGAGAAAGCGACTTTGTTTTATACTATGTAGTGAAATAATCATATTTAGCTATTTGAATTGGTGACATATTTCACCAATTTAACATCATTCATGATTTAAATGAAATTTTAAAGCATTTTATTTTGCATGCAAAATAGTCGCCTCAAAGACAGATATAAAAGGAGAAATTTGGATTGGTTCGGGCGGGGTCTGGTAGCTTAGTGGTCAAAGCATTGCCCCTGTAAGGCAAAGATCGCGGGTTCAAACCCCGCCTAGACTGATTCAAACTTTACCTATTATAATCGATAATTAACGATTCATCTTAATTATAAAATATGTGGACCACTTTACGTGTTATCATTTACAACTGTTTAAAAATCAGAAAATGAAACAAACAATATGGCCTTTTTAGATATGCAGTACTTTATTAAATGATTTAATAATCAGTAATCGGGATATAAAACAACAATTTCATTGAAAACAAATCAAACTGACCCCCTCTATGTCGTGGCCCTGGGTCAGCCGGAGTGTGAGGCATATGCACTAGCTACCTCACCTTCGGCCTTGCACTGCGACCCGACAGTCGCGAAATCACCACCGTTCGCAGTGGTCGATATTGAAGCAGCGGAAAGATTTTTTGTCATTACAGTGATTCACAAGATATTGTTTAAAGCGGATCCTAGATGGTGGAATAGTACATTACTGCCGCGGCCACCAATTGTAGTGTTGCCGGACGATCGTGAAGTATGCGGGCCGAGGCGCAGCCGAGGCGCGCCTTACGGAGTCCGGCAACGCTCAGTTGTGGCCAAGGCTTGTATAGTGCTTTTCTCAAACAATGCGCGGAAATTAAAACTAAGTAGTATCTAGGCAGAATTTTTTAGTTACCTACTTTTCAAAACCAATGACGAACAACGAACAACAGTAATTTTTCACGCGGCGAAATGTTCATTGGTTTTTTTTATTTTTCTTAATAAACAGCATTCTATTTGCAAGCCAGTTCTGTATTTAAATAACGCCTTGGATAAGTTACCTCCTTGGTTGCCATGGTTCGGAGTAAAAGTTGGTTCCATTTTTAAATTACACGACAGATATGAGTTTACATAGTAATTTATTTGGCCGCTAAAACACGACAGATGTGGATTTTCATACAACTTTATCTGGCCGCTGCTCGCATGTACAGCAATTTCGATTTATCTCGAAGAAGGTTGTCAAAATAATGTTCACATTTCCAAGCATGTTTGAGAAAAACAGGTTTGTATACAAAATAAACGCCTGTATCCTTTCCAAGTTCTATACGAACAGTTTTTTACGTACACAACTATTCGAATACCGTCCATATGAAACATTTAGATAGTATCGCTGTGAACAATTTTAACGAACCGATTGTTCGATGTTCGTTAGTGGTACGCACGTACGAACAAAGTTGTTGCGTATCCTGAAACGCAGCAAATTTGTCCGTACGTGAAAAGAGATTCACTTAAAGACCAGTACTCACATTGGCTATTCTGCGTCCACTCTTCTGTTCGTTCTTCATTCGCGCGAACGTGTGGTAGTAGCTCGCCACATAGGTCATCACTGATTTCTCGTCGGGACGGCTCGTGTCCACGTCTGCAAGAAGAATATAATATGTTATAGAAGAGAAGTCCATGTTAATTTTTTTTATTTAATCTAGAACAACATGGCTGTTTCTTATTGATGTTTTTTTTTTTTACTTGCGGGAAATCCCCACGGATACCTACCCCTCCGGAGCCGGAGGGGGAGGTTATGTCGGACTCGAACCGACTAAGCCGCACGCCGTCTCTGGGTTACGACCCAGAGACGGCGTGCGAATGTGAGGTTGTCATGCGACATATCCCTCGCAACCCGGCTGACCCAGGGCCATCCCTCTCGGTCTGGCCCTCCTCGGGGGTCTGGCCCTCCTCGCGTCTTATTGACGTCAATTATAACGGCGCAAAAAAACTACATTGCGGCATTTTTTAAGACGTCAATTTACAATAGTCATTTCCTTAAGGCTAAATGTGGACGAATCTACATTTGTTTCGTGTCTGAATTAACAATAAGTATATGAAAAACTTTATATTAAACAGTACTGTACCGTTATTCGAAGCTTATTATATATGAGAGCAGCGTTCATTTCCTTTCGACTTGTTGCGCACTTCCGCCTGCGTGTCAAACGCCCTCATCGGCCAATCACGGGCTTTCGTGCCCTTTTTTAGTTCTCTCTAGCGCCACCAGAGGCAGTGAGTTGCATAACTCAGCTTGTCTTTTCATTGGCGTTTTAATTTCCGCCCGAGGCGGTCATAAAGAGCATCACACGTGCGGAGAACCGTCTCAAGTACTAGTTGCGCGCTGCCACGTGCAGTTTAAAATATTTTTATCAAAAATCATCAGCATTTTTGTTAAAATCGACAAAATCGTAAGTGAACTTAAACAAGCGATCAGCAAAATCGTAAGTGAATTTAAATAAGCGATCAACAAAATCGTAAGTACTCTAAAGTTATTTAAGATTGTAGTGGTTTATGCCGATAAAAATAACGGTTTTACCGTTCGTTATTTTTGTCCAACAGTGACAGTGTTTTACGTAATTATTTTCGATTACCCTCGAGGTTGAGTACAAAATTATTTAGACCTATCATTAATAAATGTTTTTCTACTTACTTGAACGGTCACAGACTGCCCCACCTACCCTCGTCTTTAATAACATACGAGGTTTTTTAATAAGATATTTCTAACGGAATTTTTCCGTTAGAATTGTGAGTTTAAGGATGAATGACGATACGCCTGCGTGTCTGAATCCGAGTGGAACGTCGTCGAAGCAGGAAAAGCGTGATCGGACCGGATCTAAGCGTAAAAAGAGGAGGGTATCAAGATCGAGCTCCTCCAGTAGTTCATCGTCTTCCTCCAGCGACAGCTCCTCGTCATCCTCAAGTGATGGCCGTAAGAAATCAAAGAAACGCAAGCGTAAGCTCCGCCAAAATCGTAAGTTGAACCAACTTATTAATGTAGTACAAGAAATTCAAAATAAAATGGCACAGACTGCTAATGTCGAAGCACCTCATTATAATTGCAACGATGAACCTTTGGTTGATCACAATTTTAGTGGAGATCTTTTTGGGTCTGAGGTGGATTCGCTACACGCTGGTGACATTGAGCCTATAGGTGACGGGAGTGCCACAGCGCCTGATTTTAATCTAACGCTCAACACTAAAATTAAGGAACCGTCCATCCCACAAGCATCTGATAAAGCCCTTCAGGAGCTGAAAGATTTACAGCGTTTGGGCAATGCTGATTGGTCTAACGTACGTTATTCCGACGTGCAAAAACTATATCTGCGCACGCCAGGCTTTACAAATTTAGATCCCAATGAGGAAGTTAGACGGTACGATAGTTCCAAACACACACTAAAGATGGAGCAGTCATTCGCTAGTATTACCTTTGCGTTATTAAGACAGCGTGAAGCTCTTGAAAATGATATGAAAAACTTCTTGTCCTGGGCTCAATCGACAAATGAATTGATTTTTGCAAACATTCAAGCAAAAATTAACGAGATCTTTTCAGGTGGAGATTATAACAAAATTTCAGGAGATGCATTGCAGTTGGTATGTGGCCACCGCGCTGAGCTTATACAGCACAGAAGAGAGAGCGTCCTCTCATCAGTGAAGGACCCTGTACATAAATCCATTCTAAGGAAAATACCACCGTCGTGTTCCACACTTTTTGAATCCGATAAATTTAGCTCGGCCTTGGAGAAAGCTGGCGGCGTAAATAAAGTTTTTTGGCCAAAAGAAAAGGATCGCTTTCCTGCACCGCAGAACGATCCAAGCAGGTCTGCTCAGCCCCTTTTTAAAAAATCTGGGAACTACAATTTGCAACAACAACAACGTGTGCGCTTTCAGCCCAAACAAAATGCAGCCTCCGGCTCCTCATATGGTAAAAGGGGAAAACAGCAGCAGGGAAGGGCTGAACCTGCACGGAAAAGACCTCGGACAAGCTCCCCCTCTTCCCACCGGGAGAGGAGAGATCAAAGCAAGAGGAAGTACTGACTATCCACATACTTTTCGAGCCGGACGATTACACCAGTTTTACAATCTGTGGGAGAGTCTGGGGGCGCCGCCCTACATTCTCAAAATAATATCGGGTTACCGTATTCCGTTCAAAATAAAACCACCTTTACGGATGCCAAACTATGCACTCCAAATGAAATATTCACCAGAAATGGAGCAAGCAATTACCAAAATGCTGTCGCAAGGCATATTAGAGGAAGCGGTACACTCTCCCAGTTTTATCTCAACGATTTTTCTCCGGCCAAAAATCGACGGCACCTTAAGACCGATATTCAACCTAAGAAACTTAAATCTTTTTCTACGCACGGACAGATTCCGGTTGGTAAATGTTCATCAAGTTCCAGATTTCCTCCAGGCATACGACTGGATGGTGAAAATCGACTTGCATCAAGCATACTTCCATGTACCAGTTGCAAAATGCCACAGACGATTCCTAAGGCTGATTTACGACGGGAAACTACTCGAGATGACCTGCCTGCCCTTCGGGCTCAGCACAGCACCGAAAATCTTCGCGTCCATAACAAACTGGATAGCGAGTTGTCTGAGAATGCGTGGGATCCGAGTTCTTGTTTACCTCGACGACTTCTTCTTGGTAAATCAAGACCCAGTCAAACTCCAAGATCATGTAAACATCACAACACAGTTGCTAACAAACCTGGGCTGGGTGATAAACACAGAGAAGTCGACGTTCTCACCACAAAGTACCCTAGAGTTCTTAGGAGTGATATGGGATCCCTGGCAGAATCACAAATACCTACCAGAACGACTATCGTCAAAACTGCTGTCTCTCATCGTAAGAATGAAAGACAAAAGCAAGACAACTTTAAAAGATCTGCAAACACTACTAGGTCTCATGAACTTTGCCAGCTTCGTTGTCAAGAGAGGTCGTCTTCAACACCGTGCTTTACAAGCGCTGACCAACCGCCTTATAAAACAAGAATCCCCAGCGGCAGTTGCCTTACCTGCATCTTGCATAGAAGAGATGAAATGGTGGCAACACAATGTAAGAACCAAGTCGCTAATTCACAGTCCTCAGCCATCGCACTACCTAACGACAGACGCAAGCGACGAAGGATGGGGAGCGGTCATAGACAATGCCACCCTTCAAGGAACTTGGACTCCTGCTCAGCAAAATCTCCACTGCAACCAAAAGGAGATGATAGCAATATTAAACGTACTGCAGCAGAAAGGTCGGTCACTGGCATCGAGTACCGTACTGATCCAGAGCGACAATCGAACTGTAGTGGCATATCTAAGAAACGAGGGCGGCACCAGATCGTCAGCACTTACCCGCCTGACAATAGAAGTTTTCGCTATCCTAGATCAGCACAATATCCACATGACAATCCATTATGTTCCAGGCAAATACAACACCCTGGCGGACCAGCTGTCTCGAAACAAGCCTTACTCGGAATGGCACCTACTACCGAAGTTGACCGAAATAGTTTTCAGGAAATGGGGAGTTCCTACAATCGACCTGTTTGCGTCACAACAAGCCCACGTGGTCTCGAACTACTGCACACTGGACAGGAGGGATCAGAAAGCAATTCTTTGCGATGCCCTGAGCCTGAAATGGAATTTCCCGATTGCGTGGGTGTTCCCTCCTCCGCACCTGATTCCGAAAGTATTAGCTCTCCTGAACGAGGCCACGGGCGTCTACTTAGTGGTAGCTCCGCGTTGGAAAAACGCGTACTGGAGACCAGACCTCAAGAGCCGAGCGATGAACCCACCATTCACAATCAGGAACTTAGAAAAAGTCCTTATAGACGTATCGACCGGTCGCCCGCCGCCACAAGTAGCAGAGATGACGTTGGAGATATGGAGATGTGGGGGTGGCAAAGGCAGATAAAAGGCTGGTCAAAGGAGCAGATTGCTCTTCTAAGATCAAGCTGGCGTAAATCAACTCTTAAAACGTACAAACCTGCATGGTCTCGTTGGCTGTCCTGGGCGAAGCAGCAAAATGTAGACCCTTTCAATCCTAAGGGCTCTCACCTTGCAAAATTTCTCGCTGACCTACACCAAAAAGAAGGATTATCATTAAGCACTATTTTAGTGCATAAATCCGTAGTTGCTACCTTTGCAAACCCATTTAATCAAGAAAATCTAAGTTCAAATATTCTTGTCAAACAAATTTTAAAATCGATAGCTTTAGCTAAGCCCAAGCCAGTAAAAGCTCCTATATGGGACATAGATATTATAATTAAGTATTTAGAGTCGAGAGATCCCAACACGACGAGTTTGTTCGAAACCTCTAAATGTACTGCTACACTCTTGCTGCTTTGCTCGGGAAGACGCGTCCACGATCTGACCTTACTCAGCGTATCTGCAGATCATTTTATAGTGGAAGTCAGTTCTATTATTTTAAAACCTATATTCGGATCTAAGACGGACACCATCCAGCATCAACAGTCGGCTTGGAAGATTTTGTCAAATTCCGGTAACCTTTCAATTTGTCCAGTACATTGGGTGAAACATTTAATTAAATTATCAGAATTGCGGCGAGAGGAAGCTAAAGCAGACAATTTGTTCCTCACGGTCACGGGGAGGCCAAGACCGGCGTCTCGGACTATTATTGGCGGTTGGATAAAGAAATTATTAAATGAAGCTGGTATAGAGGCTACAGCGGGAAGTATTCGCTCTGCGGTAGCTTCAAAAAGATGGGTTGAGAATTGTCAACTTGACGATATCCTGGCTAAGGCGAATTGGAAATCGGCCAACACTTTCACAAAATTTTACAGGAGAGAAATCCAAGTAACTCCTAGCAACTCTACATCTAATAGCATTTCTTCTAAATTTGTCCCAATAAATGATTAGTATTGATCTAAAGCGCGCCACTAAGCCTATTGTTAATTTATTACTTATTATGTTGATTGTCTTCAAATGCCTTGGAACATATGCTTCTGTTTTTGGGCTGATTAAATAAAATAAAACTTGTGCAAATTCTGTCTTTATTACTTTATAAAACACATATAAGTATTTAAAGTGCTAAAGGCTTCGCCAAAAGTCA
Source organism: Eilema caniola (assembly GCA_949126895.1). Classification (NCBI taxonomy): domain Eukaryota; kingdom Metazoa; phylum Arthropoda; class Insecta; order Lepidoptera; family Erebidae; genus Eilema; species Eilema caniola. The sequence continues at coordinate 1,656,919 of OX421485.1, forward strand.
CATTGGCGTTCTCTAGCTTCACCAGGCGATAATAAACACATCTCTCATATATAATAAGCTTCGAATAACGGTACAGTACTGTTTAATAGAGACGTTTTACCTGAAAATAAAACGTTTATTAAACATACTTACCTTATTCGAAGCTTACATTTTATTGCTGCCTGGTCTCAATAAACGCAATGAAAAGACAAGCTGAGTTATGCAACTCACTGCCTCTGGTGGCGCTAGAGAGAACTAAAAAAGGGCACGAAAGCCCGTGATTGGCCGATGAGGGCGTTTGACACGCAGGCGGAAGTGCGCAACAAGTCGAAAGGAAATGAACGCTGCTCTCATATATAATAAGCTTCGAATAAGGTAAGTATGTTTAATAAACGTTTTATTTTCAGGTAAAACGTCTCTAGTAAAATTAACCTAAGTTAAAATATAGCAAGAAAGTCACGTTCCTAATACAGTAATATGCCGTAACTACAGCATTTTAGGAGATTTCTGCACCATGTTCAAGCCAGACATTTTTGTCTTCAAGATAATCATCTGTCCCATAGTATGCTTTTTTTTTATGTAGAGTGGTCTTAATATAGGTTTAGAAACATTATAGTGAGGGGCCTCTGGGTGTAGCCTAGCCAAAGTTTCTATACCAGATTCAAACTCACCTAAAGAAATGACTGGACAATCTGCGTTTTATGCCTAAGCGAATTTATAATAAGTATACGGGCCTGAGTATCATCTTACCTTCAGCATCCAGCAGGCGTGGGATACCGAGGTGCTTGTGTGCCATGTCGAAAGCATGGTTGAGGGTCTCCACGTGGTCATTGGCTGGGACTTCGGTCCAGCGGAACAGGTCAGGTCTGTGAAGAGAAGAGGATACAATATTTATAAATGATTATGAAATGGTTTTAGTATTTATATTTGTTACAAAAATACGATTGGTTTTTTTTTAAAATGTGTGTAAGATTAATTTTTGCAAGACTAAGATTAGTACCTTGTAGTACTCCTGCTGTACAGTGTATAGAAAAGATGTTATTTACTACATATTTGTCGCTTCTATTACTTGAAAGGAGAAGAATGTAATTAATAAATATAATTTATTCTAAATGCTATAGATTAAATAACATTTTATCCATGTATATTATGATCAAATGAGTCAAAGGCTTTAGAAAGCGCCACGCTGTCACTTCTTTGCCTTCAAAGATCATTTTCACCCGTAGATAAGATTCAAATGGTTTGTACTATTTTGCATCAAAACGTTGCTGCCGGTCTGTGTTCTTTCAGATCTTAATGATGTAGGTCAGGTAAAGTCACATTGACCTATCCTATACATAAAAAAGCCTCTACCTTGACGGCTTTAATAGGGAATTTAATCTGATATTTCTCCCAACAAACTCTTCTCACCTGTGTGCGTGTATAAGCGCGTTGAACCCGAGCCCGGACCGCCAGGAGTCGGTGAAGTTGTGTATGTGAACGCCATGGTACCCACTCGTCTTGCGTTGGCACCACAGCAGCAACGCATCCTTGGCAGATTTCTTCTCCGAGGATTCGTTTTCTTCATCCTAAAAGAGAAAAAGGATTCTTTAGATTCTTTGAACATGTAGAAAAGATGAACGACAGAAGATGAATGGACGAACTGGATACGGGAGGCGGAGGATCGTAAGAAATGGTGCACATTACGAGAGGACTATATCCAGCAGTAGACTGCAGTGGGCTAATTTGTAACGTTGTGGATTTTTTATAAATCTATTTTTAAATAATTTGTCTAAAATAGTCGATAAATTAGTATTTTCGATACGATATACTAATTTGTCTATGCTGTGCGAGCGAGATTGGACAACATTACTTAAGTGTCTATTCACGGCGCTAAAGTGGGCCCTTTCTTCGGCTACTCTTGGCCGAGGGAGGTCGCTTTGACCCCGGCGGCCAACTGCTGTCGGCACCGGGTAAGTTTTGAGATCAACATTTCCTACTTCTTTCAACAGGTGAAGACTTCTCAGCGGCGCAGCTTACGGCCTGCTTAATGTATGGCTTACTATATTTTATTATTTAACATTTTTTTGTGCTATTTCAGCCTACCCATAAGTGCCACGAGACCGATGACCTCTACGGTCAGAGGTCACGTCACCAGCTTGCGCTGCTTAATTATTTTCCTTTTTATAGCTTCTAGCTACGCTGTTCTACCGCTGGGGAGATTATCTTCACCTGCTATTATTTTTAGCGGGTCACTGGACGAAGTTCCCATGTGACATACTGACCCGCACTCTTTCTTTTTCCAGGGTCTTCGCACCGGGCTTCACGCCATCATTCGGTCGTGAGGCACACCAGCGAGGACCCTGGCACGCCGGCAACATCAGCAGCCGGGAGTGAACGAGCTAAGTGCATACCACCATCTCTGCACAACGGATCAAACAACGCCTCGGCAGAATATTTATTACGAATCCACCCTGAGATTCATTTCCATTTTCTAATACCTATCATAAATTAATGTAACGCTTTTTATCCATTATAATTGATAATTGTTATAATCATCTTTTCATTATCTCTGCTCATACCCTAGCCGGTATAGACTTTATATTATTAATTTTACAGCTTCCATATAGTCACTTTAATTCACATTTTATTTACTTATTTAACTTGCACATTAAAACCCAAGCATCAAAAATTTTCTTTCGTTACATTGGCGCCCAACGTGGGGCAATGTAACGAAAGAAATTTTTTATAGGGTTTTAATGTGCAAGTTAAATAAGTAAATAAAATGTGAATTAAAGTGACTATATGGAAGCTGTAAAATTAATAATATAAAGTCTATACCGGCTAGGGTATGAGCAGAGATAATGAAAAGATGATTATAACAATTATCAATTATAATGGATAAAAAGCGTTACATTAATTTATGATAGGTATTAGAAAATGGAAATGAATCTCAGGGTGGATTCGTAATAAATATTCTGCCGAGGCGTTGTTTGATCCGTTGTGCAGAGATGGTGGTATGCACTTAGCTCGTTCACTCCCGGCTGCTGATGTTGCCGGCGTGCCAGGGTCCTCGCTGGTGTGCCTCACGACCGAATGATGGCGTGAAGCCCGGTGCGAAGACCTGGAAAAAGAAAGAGTGCGGGTCAGTATGTCACATGGGAACTTCGTCCAGTGACCCGCTAAAAATAATAGCAGGTGAAGATAATCTCCCCAGCGGTAGAACAGCGTAGCTAGAAGCTATAAAAAGGAAAATAATTAAGCAGCGCAAGCTGGTGACGTGACCTCTGACCGTAGAGGTCATCGGTCTCGTGGCACTTATGGGTAGGCTGAAATAGCACAAAAAAATGTTAAATAATAAAATATAGTAAGCCATACATTAAGCAGGCCGTAAGCTGCGCCGCTGAGAAGTCTTCACCTGTTGAAAGAAGTAGGAAATGTTGATCTCAAAACTTACCCGGTGCCGACAGCAGTTGGCCGCCGGGGTCAAAGCGACCTCCCTCGGCCAAGAGTAGCCGAAGAAAGGGCCCACTTTAGCGCCGTGAATAGACACTTAAGTAATGTTGTCCAATCTCGCTCGCACAGCATAGACAAATTAGTATATCGTATCGAAAATACTAATTTATCGACTATTTTAGACAAATTATTTAAAAATAGATTTATAAAAAATCCACAACGTTACAAATTGATTGATTGATTGAAGTAATCTTCTAATCTAATCTAATCGTAGGCATCTGCTAATTCGTCGGTCTAACAGGAGTGGGTGATACCTCTTCAGGAAAGGCTGGAAATGGTTCAGAAACAACGGGTCTGAATCGCCATCGCTGGTCAGGGTTCAAAGGATTTTCTTCTTAGAGCGTATCTGCTGTGTAATGCTCTAAGTGTACAGCGTCGAACACACTATTGAGACAACCTTGACAGATTGTCATTGGTCGATATCCAGTGACGTCACCCCGTCCGACCAATCAAGGCTGTCTCGACTTTGTATGCTTAGAGGATTCCATAGCTGTACCCACATGAAAAGAAGGCTATAATTGGGTATTTTCCTGTAGTTAAAATAAATTATTTAGCTGAACTTATTAAATTAAGAATAGTAAAAGAGTGAAAAACAGTGCGTCGGTTCTTATTTTATCGTTCTTATTTATTTTTAATCATTCACCCAACCTTTAATAGTAAATCATTTGACTATTGAAAATTATGACGTCACAAATAAATTTTTCATACTTTTTCTTACAATTTTCCTTATAACTATCCGTTTTGACGTTTAGTTAAAAGTAACTAATTTGACTAGTCAGTCAAATACCCAATTATATAACTGTTCGGGACTTTTCGCAATAAATCATTACAATTCAATTTACAATCCAGTGATTTATACTGAAACGAAAAAACATAGTGCCGTTAAAGGCTGACATAGTGAGTGTGGTGTGTTGCCAGTGTTGACCATTCATTACGAGTATAAATGTAATGGAGGGTAGGCGCACACAAAATGTTCTCCGCATTCCTAACGACGCTCGGAACCCAGTCTAGCCGTGACCACGGACGCTGCAACGCCTCCGAAACGATTTATCGCGAACAGTCCCGAACAGTTATATATAATTAAGAAGGCTATACTTACAAGGGTTCTGAGGAAGGTAAGTGGACTTCTCACCGTCCTTATAGAAGCAGGCCCATGACGGCAGCGTGACGTGAGGGATTCACGCACGCCCCCCCTAAGAAGTGGGATGACAGCCGACCCCTCCCCCCCTCATAGACGCGAGATAACACCCGAACCCCCTAGGCCGCAGCTGTAGGTCTGTTGGTAGTCCTGGGACATCCTTCCGAAGGCTTACCCGGGGCTAGGGTTACTAGGGTTTTTAGTCGGTAGGAGTCCGACGTAGCATCCATGAAGGATTTTCGCTCACGGTAAAAAAAAGGCTATACTTACAACATCAATCTCAATTTCTTGTATCTGGAACCGCAAGATGATGGTCCAGATGAGACCAAGGATCAGTCGTGGGTTCCCGTCTACTATGTCTTCAGCACCGATGGACTCTAGACGGACCTGTAACAAGACAATTTCAGCATTAGATGACAGACAAGCATAGGTACCACCCACATGAAGGAAAGTGGTTAGTGGAAGTGCCACACCAGGGCAGTCACACTCGTGCTGCCGACCCTGTAAACACAGATAGATTCTGTGCCGTCAGTATAGAAGACAAAGCAGGAATAGCCTTTGGTCTTCTCACTGACAGCACAAAAACTCTCCAGTGAGCTGTGGCTACCCTACTCACCGCCGGGAACACAATACGAGGTTATTATGGCCGCGGTATTCTGTAGAGCGGAGGTACTTCCCCATTCGGACTGCTCAATTGGACGATTTGGAGTCTGTCCTCATGCTCAATTGAAATTAAAATGTATGTATTATACATTCCCGATGTCAGTCAGAGGTGTTTTAACACACTACGATTTTTCCACATAATAGGAGCGAGTCTTTCGCCAAAAAGCGGGCACATTGTCACGGATTGAGGCCGTCAAGCTGAGTGCCACCATTGTTATTAGAATCAAAGAATCAATTTTATTTATTCAGTTTAGGCACATAAAGAGCACATATGAACTTTATTTTTACACTAATAAGGAGAAAAAATAGAATCGGTCTAGGCAGGGGTTGAACCCGCGATCTTTGTCTTACAGGGATAATGCTTTGACCACTAAACTACCAGACCTCGCCCTAACTAATTGTTCTCCTTTATTCGATTTAAGCACATATGAACGTTAAAATTTTACAAATTATGTCAAGAAATAGTTAAAATAATATTAGTAAATAAATCATTTGAAAATTATTCTTTCGCTGGTTCGGTAAGTTGGTTCTACTGAGAAGATACCAGCAAGAAACTCAGTGAAAAATATTATCGTTTCTTTTTAAAAAAATGTGGTTTTATTTCAAACAAATTTATATTGTGCGAGCAAGCAAAAAGATTAGGATGACCTGAAACATTACTATGTAATGGGTCACCCTCTTCCCTGAAACTTTGCCTTCAGCTTACCATCAGGCGAGGTGAAGTCAAATTGACGTGTTCTATATAAAAAAGAAACAAGCCTAGACAGTCACCTACATAAGCCTATGTCGAAGCCCGCACAATACCAAGCTGAGCGTTCGCGCATTTGATAGGCTTCATCTATGTACGGAAGAGCTACAATTCACGAAACGTATTCAATATTTATTTTCGGTTTTGCCAAGCGACGTCACTATGAGGTTCTTCAAGAAGACCATCAGAAAGTTCCTACAGGGTCAGCAGTGCAAGTGTGACGCCCCTGGTGTTGCACACGTCCATAGGACACGATCCACTTTCGATCAGGTGGTCCATGAGTTGATCTAGTATAAAAAAGGCTTCTTTTACTAACATAGAAAGTGTTCCTACCTATCCTCTCCTTTCCTATATAGTGTAACGTTACAGCTGGTCCTCGAGGAGGGCCAGTGTACGTCAGATTGTTAGAGGAAGAAGGGAATAATAAGACGTGCGGTTCCTAACAAGCTTTGCGAAAATCCAGGGCGCCGAGATTTGGCGCCCAACGTGGGGCCCGAATCTCGGCGCCCTGGATTTTCCCAAAGCTTGTTAGGAACCGCAGCGCTGTCAGTACAAAATTGAATTTAAAAGTATAAAAATGCGCTAAGATAAAAAAGGTTGACAATATTATAAAATAAATAAAAACCTACTTAGATAATATTACAATAGGACAATACAGGGCTTAGATGTCACCCGCGTCGCAAGCATCGGTAGCTCAATCGAGAGGTCCCGGGTTCGAATCCTGTCAATTTAGCTTAGTTGGAGGGGTTAGAGAATTTTAGTAATTTCGATAATTTCGGTTGCTAATATTCTTAAAAAAAATCTGTACACACAATTCCATCTAGAACCAAGCGTCTTGGAATTCTTCACCATACGTGTTTCTTATTTCCTATAATCGTTCTTCTTTATGCGGGATGTGAAAAAGCATTTGAGAAAGATGACGTAAAACTAGTAACTAAAACATACTATACTAAATAACCGGAATTAACATACATAATGCGTCGTAAAATTCTTCCGCATCATCACCAACCGGTAACGTTCCCAGAAGCTGGCAGCATTGCCACGTTGAATGGCAATGCTTATCCTCTGTGCAAGATAATAACCAGCCTTCTGGTCACGCATAGCGTCGATCAGTCGCTTTGCCAGATCTTTGTATAGAAAGCGGGCACTTGGACCCCATGTCCCCAACGTTTCAACCCCAAACGGCTCTAAAACATAATCACCTGTTAAGTTACAGTATTTGCGCCGTTTGAGGTTTCCCGCAGATGCAGCAGCAGCACCGGCACAGCCTGCCGTGCATGGAAGATGTGAAGGCGCAAGTGTATCGACACACGTTGCATCCCACACCAAAGGCCTACCCATCTTCCAAGGCAGCAACGACAGTAAGATTAGATGAAAGTAATGCCCGAAAAAGCCGATATATCTATCAAAAACACTCCGTGTAATCACGGTAGAAAACGGAAAGGACGTTTTCAGGCAGCATAAATCGAAATAATTATTATTCTTTTAACTCGTGAGTAAAAATCGTAAGTTAAAAATGAATCCCACGAAATTTTGGGACGCAATAAAAAAATCGCAAAAAACATCGCTTTCGCATAAGTTGTAGCCCTCGGATCCGCCTGCGTGGATGTCGGTTATCGCGACCAAACATAGCCTATGTCCTTCCCTGAGGTCTAATCTATCTCGATACCACATCTCATCAAAATCGGTTCAGTAGTTTAGGCGTGAAAGCGTAAATTATTACCTACGGATTATTTTAATAACACACTGTTTCATTCACGATTCAGATGATTTTCAGCAGCCATGGTCATGGGGAGTCCCCGCAGAACAGAAGTTGATTTTATGCATGCGAGTATAAAAAGGTCTAATAAAAATATTTGGCAAGGTCGCGGCGATATAGCGTACATTATATTTGTGACTTAAAATGTGTACTTAACCTACGATATGGACAGGGTTGTCACTTGTAACATATTTAATTTTTTTCGCGTGGAATTTTACCGATATTTCTAAATGGAAAATACATTTTTGGCACTCAAAATGGTAGATGAACACAAATTAAACGCTCTATATCTGCGTGACCCTAGCCGATCTCTTCGTGTTAGGCGCGGTTTTTACAGAAGAAGAGACGTGGCCGGGATGGCGCTGGCGGACAATTTAAGTGACACAATATAAACCTTACGCAGTGTACAATAACGTCAATGACGTGACGCGCGTCACTTTAGTAGTGGGACGTCGCCTGGAGGCGCGGTCTCAATTCTCCTCTAAGACAAAAATGACGTTATTGTCCGCCACCGCCATACGTCTCTGCCAAGTCTTTTCTGTATAAAGCTAAGGGCGCCTAAAGGTAATTGTGATAATGCATGAAAACAACAATCCTATTGTTTTGGCGACAGCTTAAATCCTATCCAGACTGGCTTTGTTATTGGAGTAAGAAAGAAAAATAATAGCCTTAAATCACGGTGTAGACGATGTAAAAAAACTGATCAACTGATTTATTATGGAACGTCCTATCGAAGTCAATCAATTGCGGACCGAATTGCTGGTAAATTGGTACCATAAAAGGCATTTATCTCGTATGATACAGGCCAGAAGATTGTATGTAAGAGAATTTGCTCGGTTTGAACCATACCGAAAGACATAAATGATTCAGAAGTTTCAGATACCCGTTTCTTTGTAGCGTCGTATAGGTTACCAGTTTTTTTATCCATTAATTTTGTATTTTTCGTGGAAGTCGTGACAAATAATAAGTTGAGAAAATTCACCTGGCAACCCTAGATACCAATTTATTTTACGGTAGAAATTGCTATCTAAGATAAGATATAGCTCATCATTTGTATTGCTCGTGTGCTGCCAGTAAATTAAGGTTACCTAAACATAGATCCGGCTGGCGATACGCGAAGTCCTAGGTATCAGCAGACATGTAGACTTTTACAAACACACTTATTATTTATAGTAAAAACGAGTGTCGACGCTGCGCGAGAATCGGATATTTAGCGGATCGGACTATGTGGGAATAGGACGGTATAAAAACCATTGCTTCCGATAGTTCGTAAGAATTTCGGTAGATGCTCCACTGTCGCCTCAAAGACAGACATAGAAGGAGAAATTTAAATTGGTTCGGGCGGGGTCTGGTAGCTTAGTGGTCAAAGCATTGCCCCTGTAAGGCAAAGATCGCGGGTTCAAACCCCGCCTAGACCGCTTAAATTTTTTCTCTTTAATTCGAATCATATTTAAGTGTCATATGTAAAAGAAACGTCGTGTTAATAGCGATGCAATCACCGCACGACCTTGCCAGGACTTTATAAAGATACCACTAAAGTAGTCACGTTACGCGTTAGCATCGACAATTATATGACTTCATCGAGTTCAGGTGACTTTTTGCGTCCGATCGCTGCATCTTAAGTGCACGATTTAGTGATTTTATCGATTCTGGATAACATTTTGGCGACCGTCGCAACGATTCAGGGAATAATTAAATGAAATTTTGAAGCATTTACTATGCTAACTTTTCAAATCGATTAAGATAGGACGGTCCTAAGACGGTAGTATAGGAGAATTTGGATAGCTTCAGGTGTGGCTCGGTGGCTCAGTGGTCAGAGCATTCCCCCTATAAGGGAAAGATCGTGGGTTCGAGTCCCACCTGAGCATTCACTTTTTCTTATCTTAATCGAATCAGGGAATACATCGTTGATGGATCTGCGTGGGAAAAGGTGTTAGTAAAGTACAAACTGGGGCATTTTTCCGAGTGCCATCGAGTTTTAAAAAGCAGTCCTAACGTGAGAAGACTTTGGATTACAATTGGTTAACATAGAAGGGAAAACCTGGCTTTAAACTTCACCAAGATAAATGTGTCGGCTTTAGCCGCGTACACACGTATATACGAACAAATTTGTTGCGTACCTGGCTACGCAACAACTTGCTGTTCGAATAGTTTTAATCATCTGATGAGGCCGTCAAGCTGAGTGCTATCATTTTAGCATTATTGGTATATGTTATGGTGACCCCATTCCTAAGACTTTGTCTCCTTCTTCTTACCTTCAAGTGATAAAGACATAGTCCTGACATGTCCTATTAAAAAAAAAGAAAATTCCACTCAATGAGCAGCGACTGGCAGCCGCCGACGGCAGATACTTCCTCCACCTTCAAATAACTATGAACCTTTTCCCCCGTAGATAAAATTCAAAATGGTTTATAATATTTTGCCTAAAAAAATCGCTGCCTGTACTAATCTTTCAGTGGGGACTCTTAAACATTAGTCGAAGAAGAGATACTCACTTTAGTGTGCAAAAAGCTTAAACTCTTATTGACATTCTCTATCTTGTGCACGCGCATCCGACCGCTGTTGGGCCTGGGCAGGCGCTCCCCGCTGATGATCTCCAGCAGCTTCAGCAGACGCCTCCCGTCCGCTAGGTCCACGAACAGGTCGTCCACTTCCATGCGGGCCTGGAGACAGAGAGAGAAGAGTTGGATGACTTTACGATAAGGTTATAAAGGTTCCGGGGCAGCTTAAGTTCCGAAGAGGGAATTCTCGAAAAAGATGACCCTGGATCGGCGAGGATACAAGAGACATATGTTTCTGGTAATGTCAACGACAACCGAAGACCCAAAGACGGCGTGCGTTTAGTCGATTCGACAAACCACCCACCTCCGCCAATTACGGCTGGGAGGAAGCTGCTTTTTTTAATATCCAATAAATATTCTACGACATTCTACACAGAGATAATCAGACCCAATTTAAACATAGCTTAACTAGCTATGAAATTTAGAATGTCGATAAACATACTTAAATACACTGTTTCAATGTTTAAAGCTTGGAAGATGAAGGAGAGAGAAATTCGTAAAGTAGCTGCTATCGTAGTTTAAAATTAAATAATAAATAATTCATTCAAATTGTTTTGGCGGAGTAGTCAATGTTTAAAAGTGATTGAAAAACCGTTCATTGGTTCCTATAAGAATATTGGCAGACACTCAAAGACAGATAGGAAAGGAGAAATTTGGATTTGTTTGGGCGAGGTCTTGTAGCTTAGGGGTTAAAACATTCCCCCTGTAAGGCAAAGATCGCGGGTTCTAACTATTCCTATTTTAATCGATTTGAATTACAGCATGGAGAATACTTTAAAACTGCATTCAAATTAATTAAACGCGTTTATTATCGATATTCATTAATCCACCGTTAGATAGAATATAGATGAATCTGATTATCAAAAGCTATTTACATCATATTACGTCAATTCATAACCTCGTAGTTGCACTATCAAACCGTCTACCTAATTAAGTGTAAAACAAACAATATAATCTATCATTATTTCTAACTCAAAGGCGCCGCCTTAGTTATATCGTGGCCATAATCAATTATTACAAGTTACAGTCAGGGTTACGGCATTATAGCCTGTTATTACTATTTTTAGATAATGAAATTGAGTAGTGCATGTTAATAGAAGCTTCTTCTTCATCCTAGCGTTGTTCCCAGTCCCATCTGAAGCTTTCAACTTGGAGTCTGGGATCCGCTTTTATCAGTCTAATTGCGGATTTGGATGAACTTCGAAATTTTTTCGTGAAGCGAGCGGCTCTGGAAGTGATATTGAGAGCTCTCACGCTCTGGCTCGCGGCGATGGTCCGCTGTGCGGACGCGTGGGCGGCCAGCGCCTCCTTCTGCGAGCGAGTCATGCTCGTGAAGGATACGGCGGGGCGGAAGCGGGACCGGGAGCGAAGGAGACCCGTGGCCCTAGCAGCTCGCCAACTGAGGCAACTCGAGCGTCGGAGGTCGATGAACGACCTACGAACCTGAAGCCGCCTGTCACCCCAGCAGAAGCAGACCACGGCGGCGCCTCCACATACCGGGGACGAGTTGGGGACTCCGTGGTCGAGAGGGCCAGATCGAGAGAGATGGCCCTGGGTCAGCCAGGGTGCAAGGGATAAGGATATGGGTCGCAGAGCAAAGCCGATGGCTTTAGTAGCTTCCTCACCTTCGGCCTTGCTCTGCGACACACAACGTACGGTTTAGTCGGTTCGAGTCCGATATAACCTTCTCCTGCGGGGGTATCCGTGGGGGTGGTAGCCGTGCTGACTTGCCGCACATTAAAAAAAAAAACACGCGGCCCACTTGATGGAAAGTGGTTACAGTGACTTATGGATGAATGCAACACCAGGGGCAATATAGTCGTGCTGCCATGGTACATTGAGTCCATGTAACTTTGATCGGCTGACAGGGGCAGCTTTGTAATTTTTTGATGATGTTGAAAGACACTATCGTCTGACTTTCGAACCCCTTTATGAGCATCATCCTAGAGGCAGTAAGCTGTACCAGCTTGCTGTTTAGGATGACTTGTACCCCGGACATCTTGTTGACTTTTTACATGCACCCTATTTATTTTCAACGTGATTTATAACCCTTAACATGGCAGCGGTAAAAGTAATCGTTTTCCTTATTTAGTTCATTTAGCTTCTTTGATACCTAATTACACATGAAAAAATACAATATATATATAATATGTATTTTTGTATTTATGACATTTATTTAGTATTGTGTATATATAGTAGGTAACTTTATTAATTTAATTTAATTTTTGCCAATACATCTGTAATAAACCCTTCGATTATATTCTGTGACATTGCCAAGAGTTCAAGAGTTCCATATTATAGTAGAGGTCCACAGTATTGTATGCACAGAACAGAAAAAACTGTATTGTATGCCACTGTCAAATAATGTTGTCAGAATGTTAAAATATATATTTTTGGTAGAAAGTTTGGACGTTACTCATTTAAATTAAAACAGATTGTTGAAAATGAGCGATATTACTCGTAACATTTTTTTAAACAAAATGTGCATCATTAGATTCGCTGCTAAGTTTAGGGGTAATTCTATTAGGTTTACTAATCCCGACGTTACGTTTTTTTTCCGCAGCCACGGTCACGGTGAGGAAGTATTTAATTATATTATTTCCTTGATTGAGTTTGAAAGTGAAATCATTGCTCACGACGTGAATAGTGATGATGTCATTGTGCAAGGATACATCTAAGGTTGGAAGAATACTTAGAAACGTTAATTTATGTTGAGTTATTTGTGTAAATTGCATATAAATATATGTCGCCGACATCTAGCTTAATCAACCATTTAATTAACTGCCTAGGCTGGTAATTAAACGGCGCCATTTAATTTACGGCTTGAATGATATTTCAGCCGTAACGTTTATTACAATATTTAATAAACTGACTGGCTAATGCTTAGGCCATTCGTAAGATGGGACACCATCCCGAAATAAGACAGAAAACTTTGATATTTTCCGTGAAGCGACTGCCATATGATCTCAACAATCGATTCAAATCAATCAAATCAAAAATAAAAAGCGACCGAGCATGAAACCGAATTATGAGGCAAACGTCACGGTATCCACAGGACAGGCTTTCCTAGTGTGGGGCCAGTGGGAAACTTTTTCAATATGTAAATTTTTTTAGAAATTTATTTTTTTTTTTTTCTTTTATTTTTTAATAATTTGTGATGTCGAAGTTCTGTAGTTAGACTATCGGACTTTTGAGGGCTCCAACTACCCGTAACGACTGCCATAGAAGTTTTTATGGCAACCGGGACCGACGGCTTAACGTGCTCTCCGAGGCACGACCAGACCAATGTAAATACCCATATTCATGCGTACAAATATACGCACTGAACGGGGATTAAACCCGCGCCCCCTGTGAAGCAGTCTGTGCTCACTTATGGACTGAATTTAGACAGTACAATACTTCGACATGTAGCGAACTTCGAAAACACATAGATCGACAAGTCATTGCTTCGAGTTCCCTTATTATAAAAAAGGTACGCTCTATACTTTATCTATCAAACTATACAGCAATATATTCATAAGCTATTATTCACAAGTCACTGTATGAGTAAGAGCTGACACATATGTTAAAAGTGGTCGTTATATCATTGTCCTGCGATAATGATTTTGTCATGCGGTTCTACTAATTGCATAGGTATGCATATAAGTACTGTTTGTAAATTAACTGTAACCCAACGTTGTAAACTATGTCTTCAATCAATGAGGAGATAGGACACGACTGTATTTCCGTCCAATTGAGCAGTGCGACTGGAGAAGTACCTCCGCCCTACAGAGTACCGCGGCCATAATAACCTCGTGTTGCATTCCCGGCGGTGAGTAGGGTAGCCAGAGCTCACTGGAGAGTTTTTGTGCTGTCAGTGGGAAGACCAAAGGCTATTCCTGCTTTGTCTTCTGCACTGACGGCACAGAAACTCTCTGTGTTTACAGGGTCGACAGCACGAGTGTGACTCCACGTGTGTGTACACGTCCATAGGCCACGGTACCACTTTCCATTAGGTGAACTGTGTACTTGACTGCCACCTCAGTGGTATAAAATAAAAAATGAATAAGCACGTCGTATAACTGCTCAGTTTCATACAAAAGCAATCATAAAATGTAATGCATCATCATTAGTATGAAGTCATCACCATATCTCATGCCGCCGTGATTACATCCGTGACCTTGGCTGATGATGGAGCTGCTATGAGACAATTTTATAAATATTTATTTTACTACCTACTAAACTAACTGCCCCTGTAGTGTGGCAGCACAGACGACTTACGGACTGAATTTAAACAGTACAATACTTCGACATGTAGCGAACTTCGAAAACACATAGATCGACAAGTCATTGCTTCGACAGACAATTATTGGACAACACACACCTTCGAATTACCACTACTTCGACGGACAATACTTAGACAAGTCACATCTTCGAATGACCACTACTTCGACAAATTTTTTTATCACTCTCCTATTACTGGGTGGTTTAAAAAAAATAACCACGAAGGCTAAAGCGGGAGCTCCGCTCCGCTTCGCTCCCGCCTTAGCCTTCTAACCTAACCTATCAGAGTCGGGGAGCTCTGAGTCGGGGTGTTAACCATAATGAAGTAATTTGAGGCATAAAAACCAAACAAAAAAAAACAGTTACAATTCAACGAAAGACTACAAAAAAAAGTCTGTCGAAGTAGTGGTCATTCGAAGATGTGACTTGTCTAAGTATTGTCTGTCGAATAATCGTCTGTCGAAGTAGTGGTCATTCGAAGATGTGTCTTGTCTAAGTATTGTCTGTCGAATAATCGTCTGTGGAAGTAGTGGTCATTCGAAGATGTGTCTTGTCTAAGTATTGTCTGTCGAATAATCGTCTGTCGAAGTAGTGGTCATTCGAAGATGTGTCTTGTCTAAGTATTGTCTGTCGAATAATCGTCTGTCGAAGTAGTGGTCATTCGAAGATGTGTCTTGTCTAAGTATTGTCTGTCGAATAATCGTCTGTCGAAGTAGTGGTCATTCGAAGATGTGACTTGTCTAAGTATTGTCTGTCGAATAATCGTCTGTCGAAGTAGTGGTCATTCGAAGATGTGTCTTGTCTAAGTATTGTCTGTCGAATAATCGTCTGTCGAAGTAGTGGTCATTCGAAGATGTGTCTTGTCTAAGTATTGTCTGTCGAATAATCGTCTGTCGAAGTAGTGGTCATTCGAAGATGTGTCTTGTCTAAGTATTGTCTGTCGAATAATCGTCTGTCGAAGTAGTGGTCATTCGAAGATGTGTCTTGTCTAAGTATTGTCTGTCGAATAATCGTCTGTCGCAGTAGTGGTAATTCGAAGGTGTGTGTTGTCCAATAATTGTCTGTTTCTTCATCCCAGCGTTAATCCCAGTCGCATCCGAAGCTTTTCAACTTAGAGTCTGGGGTCCGCTTTTACCAGTCTAACTGCGGATTTGGCTAAACTTCGATATTTTCCGTGAAGCGACTACCATATGACCTCCACAACCCAAAGGCGATATCGAAGCATTGCAGCTAGTATAGATGTTGGATTTTTGAGGGCTCCAACTACCCGTAACGACTGCCATAGATGTTTGTATGACAACCGGGACCGACGGCTTAACGTGCTCTCCGAGACACGACCCATATTCATGCATACAAATATTTGCATTGAGCGGGGATCGAACCCGCGCCTCCTGCGTAGCGGCCACGTTCACCACCGCTACGCCACGGAGGGTCTAATTATTTTACTAACCAAGAGGTCCAAAAGGACAAAGTGATTAGGTGACTCTTTTATTTGTCGCATCATTAAGACCTGGAACTCCTTGCCAGCTCACGTGTTTCCTTCTTCCTACAGTCTCGGGTCCTTTAAGCGGGGCGTGACAAAGCATCTGATGAGGCCGTCAAGCTGAGTGACACCATTGTTAACATGGTACTTATATGTAATAGTATTGAAGGAGATATATCAGCTTGTCTTGGTAGTGCTTAACTTCGCAAAATGCTATCACATAATCACAAGCCTCTCTAGTTAATTCTATAAATCACTACATAGTATAAAACAAAGTCGCTTTCCCTGTCCCTATATCCCTTTGTATGCTTTAATCTTTAATACTACGCAACGGATTTTGATGCGGTTTTTTGTAATAGATAGTGATTCAAGAGGAATGTTTATATGTATAATACATGTTTAATATAGTAGAGGGTGCACCGGAAAGGGGTTCTGACGTGTCGCGGGCGGAAAAATATTGGCGATACGAAGTTTGCCGGGTCAGCTAGTTAAAGATATAGAGTTATTGTTTTCGTTGTCAGTCATTCATTTATCACGTACATGCTACTCAATGAGGTCACGCTGTTTATTTTTAATGCTGTTTATTATAATGGGTGATAATTTAAGTGCACTTTGAGCGGAAATTGTTGCAAAACACTATCAGATTATCAGGTTGAATTCGTATAAGGTTGCAAGACATAAAAGTTGAATTCCCGGAATGTTGAATTCCATAAAATTGAATTCCTAAAATATTGAATCTCATAAAATTGAATTACCCTCTAGTCAAAAAAGTTTCAAGAAATGTCATGGACTTTTGAAACGTGAATATTTCCCGCCCTTTCGAAATGTAAATACCTACTTTGCTACTTGGGAGGTTTTTAGATTTAGATCTATTGAAATTTGAACCTTTGAATTACATTTTTAAGCATTTTACATGCGAAATATTTAAATAGTAAAAACGGAATCGCTTTAGGAGGAGTTTGAACCCGCGTTCTTCGCCTTACAGGGGCAATGGTTTGACCACTAAGCTACCAGATAGAATAGATTAAATTCTGTGGTATGGATTTTGGTATGGGTCTACCACTACTTACTCTTAACCCTGATTATAGCTTTTGCTAGCGGCTCCCGTGGATGTAGGTAATGGCGATCAAACATAGCCTCCTTTCTCAAAGTCTAATCTACCCGTATACAAAATGTCATCAAAATCAGGTCAGTGGTTTAGGCGTGAAAGAAGGACAAACAGTCACACACGCACTTTCTTTTGCCCGCGACTCCGCCCGCGTGGATATCGGTAATTGCGACCAAACATAGCCTATGTCCTTTATCAAGGTCTAATCTACCCCTAAACGATATTTTATCAAAATCTGTTCAGTGGTTTAGGCGTGAAAGACGGACAAACAGACACACACACACACACACACACACGCACACGCACACGCACACGCACACGCACACGCACACGCACACGCACACGCACACGCACACGCACACGCACACACACACACACACACACACACACACACACTTTCACATTTATAATATCAAGTCATAATAAGGCGGCTAATGACTAATGATCAAATCATTAAATTCTCGCTGATTGGAGTTACGATCCTGAACAAATCAACGATATTAAATGAGTCATTATTGCACAATCCATTGAAAGTGTGGCGAGTTGATTATTTCAATTAGACCCATTACTCTGCATAATCGGGAGACAGCCTCTATAGTGGAGAACAAGTGCATTCGAGTGCTAGGCAGAAGACACGGGTTCGATTCCCGCTCAATGCAAATATTTGTATGTATGATTATGTCTATTTGCATTTGTCTGGGTGTTTTCGTTACCCGGAGAGCACGTTAAGCTGTCGGTCCCGGTTGCCATCATTACTTAAAAATCGTAAAACTGACCTAACTGCAATGCTTCGATATAGCTTCTGGGTTGTGGAGGTCAGACGGTAGATGCTACACAGAAAATATCGAAGTTTAGCCAAATCCGCAGTTAGACTGGTATAGCGGACCCCTTCTTTTTACATGCGGGAAATCCCCACGGATACCCACCCCTCCGGAGCCGGAGGGGGAGGTTACCCGACGAACCGACTAAACCGCACGCCGTCTCTGGGTCGTAGTGCTAGGCCGAAGGTGAGGTTGTCATGCGACATATCCCTCGCACCCCGGCTGACCCAGGACCCTCTCGGTCTGGCCCTCCTCGGGAGGGGGGACCACGCGGTCCCCGACTCAACCCCGGTATGGGGAGGCGCGCATCGTCCTACGATGCGCGCCGCCGCCGTGGCCTGCTTCTGCTAGGGTGACGGGCGGCTCCACCCGTCACCCTCAGGCCCGCGCTCATGGCGGCATAGCATGCATTCGGATGCAACTGGGATTAACGCTAGGATAAAGAAGAAGATTTTTGTCTCAAAAACCTGCTGTCAGCCGCTGCTCTTTCAATGGAAACTGACCACCATTAGGCCTTGAGGCACGGGCGCTTCGTAGCGTGAATATATATGTAATAATAAGAGTCTATTACCGTTATCTATCGATATAATAACGATAACGATCTATCGGTACCTATCACAGTTATCTATTATCTTATCTCACTACGTGCTGCTACTGATAATTCAGTAACAAAGATTCTGATCGACCCTTGAATCAAATCCTGTACTTTATATACATAGACCGTACTAAATACGTCAGTTTTGTGAATGTGAATTTTGCTTTCTCAATAAAACCCTACTCAAAGCGAATGCGACAAAGCCTCCATAATAATGCAATCTCGGTTGCTGGTGTCAGCAAGTGCATAGCCGGGCAGGGGGGATTGTGGTCGCAGCACTAGTGGGACCGGTGGGTGTTACGCGGAGCGCAGTCAATCCTCTTTTGATGAGGCCGTCAAGCTGAGTGCCACTATTGTTAACATGGTACGTGTATGTAATGGTGGCGGTAGTGAACGCGGCCGCTACGCAGGAGACGCGGGTTCGATCCCCGCTCAGTGCAAATATTTGTATGCATGAATTATGTATATTTGCATCGGTCTGGGTGTTCCTATGTATAATATGTGTGTTTACAAAAAAAATATATCTAAGTATGTTTATCCGCATTCTAGATTCCATAACACGAGCTAGTTAAGCTATGCATACCGTGAGTCTAGATAGCGTTGTGTGAAATATTTATTTTATATGTCGAATATTTTCCTGCGACTTCGCCTTCAGCTTACCATCAGGCGAGGAGAAGTCAAATTGATGTGACCTATATAAAAAAAAAAAATGGGTGCGTGTACTTATGTACGCGCGTGAGAAGTTATACTTCTTTGACTTAATGAGCGGTTAAGCAGACGGCTTCATACTGTTAATTTTGTGTCACAGGTACGCGCGCATCTTAAAATTTCACTCTCATGATTTTTTCATAACGCGCCTAACTTCATACTGTTAATTTTGTGTCACAGGTGCGCGCGCATCTTAAAATTTCACTCTCATCATTTTTTCATAACGCGCCTAACTTCATACTGTTAATTTTGTGTCACAGGTGCGCGCGCATCTTAAAATTTCACTCTCATCATTTTTTCATAACGCGCCTAAAGAAGTATAACTTCAAAAAGCCACGCACCTTCTGCAAAAACGAGTTGATCCATTTCGTGAAGGTCTTCTTCTGTATGTGCAGCCGTTCTTCCTGCAGCGCCTTGATGCGCCCCTGCTCAAACTTGAGCGCGTCTTCACGTTGCGTCATGTTGGTACGTTGCTGCACTGCAGTCGCGTAGCCGCCGGGCTCATACTGCGCCCCTGGGGGAGAAAGAGAACTGTCAAGGGAAGTGTCAACAAAAGTGTCATTATCATAATCCTCCTTGCACTCCTACAGTCCCGGGTCCTTTGAGCGAGGCGTGAAAAAGTATCTGTATATACCCCTAGCACGAACAACTATAGTAATCGTTTCGTTAACGTATTGAGAGAATGGAGCATTGTGATTGGCCGGCTGCCTACTCTGAACCAATCGCAACTCTCGATTCTTTTGATACGTTTACGTAACGAATTCGAATGTTATTCGTGATAGATGGTAATTGCTTTACGGAAATATCAAAGTTCAACCTCGTCGCGGTTATAATAAAAAAGCGCACTCCTTACTTTGAGCTGAAGGCTCCAAGGCCTTGGAAAGACCTGCGACCGGTTTTTTAATGAAAAGCTGAAGGCTAATTCTCAGGAAAGAGGATCACCATTACAGACACGTACCATGTTGCAATGGTGGCACTCAGCTTGATGGCTTCATCAGTTCCCCTAGCACGAACATTATCGTAAACGTTTCGAGAGAACGAAGCAATGCCATTGGCCCCCTGCCTACTGTGAAACTGTGTGTTTATTACGTTAGTTGTTCGTGCTGGGGGTACAGAAGAGTGTTGTTAACCAGGTTTCTTTTTTTTAAGTATTTAGTTCGTCAAATGATTGCACTCCGTTAGATGATAAACAGCTGATATAGTCCAGAAATTACGGACCATCATACTAGATCTTGTAATTGTGATTTGACGGCCTCGATAGATGCTTTTTCACGTTCCTTTGACGAACCCAGGGTTGTCAAAAGAGGGAGGGAAACACGTGTGAAAGCAATACATTCACTATGGCTTCAGTCCCACTTACTAAGTCACAAAGTCAGTATCAATCAATCAATTGGCCCACTGCAGTCCACTTCTAGACATAGGCCTCTTTTAATGTGCGCCATTTCGTACGATCGTCCGCCTTCCGCAGCGGGACCACCGGGAACTGGGAGCCTTTTGTTGTGGCGTCGTTCCATTTGTTGAATTTTAACCTACTATTACCACTGGCCAGACGGGTTGGCAAAGGGTTTTATTTTTAGTTTTCCTACTATCAGGGATACGATTTGCCGCCTTTTACGACACCACACGGTTAAAAGTCAGTAGGTAATTTCTCTGAAAAAAAAAGCTTATTTACAAGGCTTACCATATCGTCTAGAAGGCTGGTAATCCTGGTAAGAGTACACGCTAACGTTGCTCAGTTGCCGCTGCATTTTTGTATTGCGGCAACACTTAATATAAAGTTCTCATTAGGTTGGTAACACTGCGCGCCACAGATTACAGCCGCGTTTTTTAATATTCACTTCTGATTTCTGGCGGGAAATATCGACGTTTGAAAATATTTGACCTTTTATTGTTGGATTCGGTGATAGGTTATAACATTATTACAACTTATAAGAAAGAATTATCTTCATTTGTGAATATGGTTTTTACATTGTTCTTATAATAACATGGTAAATATGTGAAGGTCAGCATATTCGGCCATTCGTAGTTTTTCGGCCTATTTGAAAATAGTTCAAAGTTTCTTAATGTGAACCAAAATTTTTACGACAAATTCACATTAAGCATTCATTGTAATCGTTTGACCCAATGATATATTAAAAAACTATAAAAATACCTTAAAGTATAATAACTTATTATTTACATATGGTACGTATAATATTGTTTACTATTTATTTTTTGTTCGTGAATAAGGCGTCTATAAATACATGTTTAATATATCATTCGTTTCACCCAAAATGTGTATTACCATGGGGTTTTAATACTATCGAAATATCTTTAGTAATACTCAAAAATGAATAGATGGCACTAGTAGACTCAGTTAACGAAAAAAAAAGTTAAAACGCTTATTTGCTGACTTGGAATCACGTAGATTATTTATTACACAATTGCTCTGAGATTACACATGATAATGCAAGCATGTAAGCATAAAAAAAAGACGGGTTGCACTCTGGGAGTGCCGGCAGAAGTGAAAACATTTTCTTTTTTCTTTCTTCGTTATAAACATAGAAAAAGATAAAAAAGAACATACCATACCATACCATACCTACTATAATATAGCGCTAATCATAGAACTTATCACTTATTTTCTGCTTATTTTCTGTCAGAAGAAATTAATAAATTATGAAAAGAAAAAATAAACACAAAAAGTAATAAATTACAGAAAGAAAAAATAATCATAAAAAGTAATAAATTACAAAAAGAAAAAATAATCACAAAAATTTTCAGAAGGCCAGGTGGTTTGAACCCGATACTATCTGAAATTAGAAGGATTTACAGTCGAAGTGCTTACCGTTTAAGCTACGACGCTATCTATTATAAATTGCAAAATAGATAGTCTTTACCTAATCTTGTATGATGTCAGTCGTCGGTTACGGTTCAAAGATCAACTAATCCTGACGCTTCCTTAACATTTTACACCCATCCAACGCCGCTAAAGAAGTTTTCACTTCAAAAACTCGTTGGTGATGTAATAAATGAAGATTTCGTGACAATCGTGCTATTTAATAATTTTTGTGGCATCAAGCGGTATAATGCATTATGTCTGTCACTTTTACAATAACTGCAGAATGTGGCAGAATCAATATAGATTAGAATATATATAGTTTGAATCAGTCATGTTCAATAATTTGTTTAATATATATTTTATTTTTGATAAGTGAATTTCAATACTAAAAATTATAAAACGTTTGCCAAAACAATATCGCCATCTAGTTATAACTCCTGAACTAAAAAGCTGCCTGCCTGCTTCTCGAAGTTACGAGTGTAACTATTTTTTGTTCCTGATTGTGGATCTGTATAAGAATTATATTACCTGTTCTATAATGGATGACGGTTCCTTTATCAAGGAGGCATCTTACTTCTGTAAATATTTACCTATTTCAATGAGTTACCGAATACAGACGTAAGTACAACCATCTTTGGTTAGCAAGTCGTAACTGCAACGGCGCACGTCGTCGCCGGAAGAGTGTAATTACATCAATTTATTAATGGCATTCGCGATAACCCGCACGAGTGTTTGTTGTTCTCTTGTTGCGCATGCGTAAAGTGCATGTATAAAATAAGGATTTTTCTTGGATCCTAGATCCTAAAAAACGTATATGACAGTGTCAGCTAGACACAAATTATTGTTCATTTGTTGAATCAACCACTCTCGCGGCCATAATAACCTCGTGTTTTGTTATCAGCGGTGAGTAGGGTAGCCAGAGCTCACTGGAGAGTTTTTGTGCTGTCAGTGGGAAGACCTAAGGCTTGTCCTGCTTTGTCTTGTCCTGCCCTGCAGGCATAGAACACAAGAGTTCAAAAGTTAGTATGGAATCTCTGTGTTCCTACAGGGTCGGCAACAGGAGCCGGCCCTTTGGTGTTGCACACGTCTGTATCCACTAGACTACCCATCAGGTGACCTGTGTGCTTGTCTGCCTCCTAAGTGGCATAAAAAGACCTTAACTAAGCAGAGCTTGTCATATATGGGTTTTGGCAACCGAAGGAGTCGGACATAGACTAGAACATTCTATAATTACAAATTTAATGAAGATTTTGCTCGTTTGTTGAGTTGAACACGTTAATCTCATGAATTACTGGTATGAATTCAAAATATATTTTTTGTGGAATAGTCCATTTATCGAGGAAGATTACAGTTGATACCGGGTGTAAGGGGAACGCTCCCGAAGCCGAAGCCCCTGGTAGTACTCCGGGTACACTTCCTACTGGCATTGTTTTTCGATTTGGTGAAAAAAAGTTTTAAAAAGTCAATTTTTTTAAATCCGTTTAATTAGCATTATTTACTCTCCATCGTATTAGGAAAGCTCAATGAAACGACAATTTTATAAAAAACATCTGTAGGTACAGAAAAAAAAAACAAATGGCGCCAAGCGCGTACTTTTTTGTAGTTGTTTTTTAAGAAATAACAGTCACATTGAGCTTTTCTAATACAATGGAGAATAAATAATCCTACAGAAACGGGAAAAAAAAGAAAAAAAAAATCACCTAATCGAAAAAAAAATGCCTATGTGTAGTGTACTCGGAGTACTACCAGGAGCCATAGGTTTCGGCAGCGTTCCTTCCTTCCTTACACCCGGTATAGCATCACGCTACTGCCCACGGGAGCGGAGCAATAATCATAAATATCAACTAATCCAGCAGATTGCTACACATTATTTGAAAATTAATAAATTGAAGTACGAGAATCAAAGCCTTATCTGTCGACCGCACTAACGGAACACAACATAGTATTATGTACAGGTTGCCAATTAATCATTCCGTCCAGTGAATAGCTGGCATAGTATCGACCGAGTCAGTGGGTTCATTCCGTTATGTCATGGACACGCATTAGTGGACATGTGGCCTAGTCACGTCAACCTGTACACGATATAAATATGAATTAAATTAATTTTGTAGGACTTTCTACATAGTAGGTACTATTTAAACTCAAAGTTAGCGTAGCTTAACTTACTTGTGTTGTAGCTTCTTACACGCCGGCAGAATTAGCGGAACACAAAAAAAGGAGAGTATAAATCAGTTACCTTTATTTTTAAACAATTAATAATTAAACATGAAACAACAGTTAAATTAACATGTTTTGACATTAATTTGCAACATCATACTTAAATTTAATTTAAAAAAAAAACTTAAATAATCAAAATGCATTTTTCTTACATTTCGTAGTGATAGAGAAACAGTTGAAATTTTTAGATTTTATGACGGTTTGAAATTAATTAAATGAATGTTTAATAATGAGTGTTTCCCCCTCGTGCCCTGATTAAGGTTGTTGGTATGCTGCGAATGATGTATGTTAGGTGGTTCACAAGATATGAGGTATCAAAGGATCTTACAAAACATACAAGATACGCGCGAAAAACATAACCCTTCTCGTCAGTCGGGTGAAAATAGTCACCACAACATTATTTACCTTTAGTTAAGAACCTTGCCGAATGGAGTATTGATAAAAAAATTCTTGTAAATTCTATCCTTCCTACTTATCGTTGCGATGCTACCAATATTATACTTATTTTTTAAGTTTCAATCCCCACGGATACCCCCGGATCCGGAGGGGGAAGTTATGTCGGACTCTAACCGACTAAACCGCACCTGTGGGTCGTAGTGCTAGGCCGAAGGTGAGGTTTCCATGCGACATATCCCTCGCACCCCGGCTGACCCAGGGCCATCCCTATCGGTCTGGCCTTCCTCGGGTGGGGGAACCACGTGGCCATCCTGCGTCCTGTTATATCCTAGACATACAAACATATACTCAAGCCTGTTAATCCTCGAAGGGGTAGACAGGTGTATTAACACCCATATTTTACTAACTATGATTTTCGGACCCACGTAATAGGGTGCAAGCTTATTGCCGTCAAGCTAGCACTTAGTCATAGCCTATATACTTACTGTCGGAGGTGAATCAGACTTATCCGGTAGTCGCCTTCTGCGACGTCCACGGGAAGAGATGGGTACGCCCTATTCTACTGCACCGTAAACCAACACGGCATATACCACACCGGCAAAATTAGCGGAACACAAAATTATGGTCTAGGGAGGGATATGTTTAGGAGCTCGCACGGAGTTAGTGGTAGTCGACGGCGGAAATCTGACTGCTCATCGGTATTTCAGGGAGATTTTAGAGGAACATGTTGTGCCATTTGCCCCATGTATTGGTAACGACTTCATTTTAATGCAGAATAATGCTCGGGCTCACAGTGCTCGCTCAGTACAGGCATACCTAAACCATGTTCGTGTTAGGGTGATGTAGTGGCCAGCACGGTCCCCGAATATGAATCCGATTGAACACGTTTGGGACTTGCTAAAGAGGATCAAATCAAGAATGCCACTTCCTAACAATAAGGGCGAGCTGCAAAACACATTAGTTGAAGAAATCAATGACCACATCATTCGCAGCATGCCCAGACGGATGGAAACCTTAATCAGAGCACGAGGGGGAAACACTCGTTATTAAACATGTTGTTGTTGTTTCATGTTGTAATTATTATTTGTTTAAAAACCCACCTGGGCATTCACTTTTTCCTATCTTAATCGATTTGAAAAGTTAGCATAGTAAATGTTTCAAAATTTCATTCAATTATTTGGGCGGAGTCGTCAAAAAACAATGTTTAAAAATGATTGCAACATCATTCATTGTTTCCGATATTTCGTATGAATGTCGGTAGATGCCTCCCACCGTCGCCCTAAGACGGTAGTATAGGAGAATTTGGATAGCTTCAGGTGTGGCCCGGTGGCTCAGTGGTCAAAGCATTCCCCCTGTATGGGAAAGATCGTGGGTTCGAGTCCCACCTGGGCATTCACTTTTTCCTATCTTAATCGATTTGTAAAGCTAACTATTTTATATTCTCCTTATTTTTGTGTTCCGCTAATTCTGCCGGTGTGTAGCCTACAGTATATTATAGTGACAGAACCCCAGCTGTTAGCTCAGTACCGTAATGTGTGGTTATAATTCGGGTACGGCACGGTCACGGATCGTTGTATGGCCACTGACCAGCCACGGTGTGTGAGTATGCTGTCCAGTTTTTTTTGTTATTAAGTGTGTACCGCTCAAATGTAAAAAAAGTGTATATATATTTGTAATTGTTGTGTGGTAATGCGAGCACTGCGAATTCAATAGTTTTGCCAACACACTAACTTCCATATCTATCAACTATTTTTTTAAACATTTTTTTTTAAGAAACAGGTACTTTTGTTTGAATAATTACAATCAGGTCTACTATTATAATATTAACAAAAAATTATGTACATTGGAAGCATTACCATATCTTAAATAAATTAAAATTAAATTAAATTAATTCCATGACGCGTTTTAACATTTAGTGTTTATTTTTTAGTGTTGTGTAATTATGTAGTCCTAGATCAACTATGACTTTTGGTCCCAAGTAAGAGGGACATGTCTTTAGCCGTCAAGCGGACTATGTTGGTAGGAGCTCCCTTATGCCCGGTTCACATTTCTCCAATAGAATTCCAGTTCACTGCTGGAATGCTACTGCATTAAAGTGGACCATCACTGGAATGTGCTCATTCCAGTGATACAAAACTCATACAAAAGCCCGAGTAGGGCCAGACCGAGAGGAATGGCCCTGGGTCAGCCGGGGTGCGAGGGATATGTCGCGAGACAACCTCACCTTCGGCTTAGCACTACGAACCACAGACGGCGTGCGGTTTAGTCGGTTCGAGTCCGACATAACCTCTCCCTCCGGCTCCGGAGGGGGGTATTTCCCGCACGTAAAAGAAAAAAACTCATAGACATTATTTTTGTAACGCACTGTCATGTCGCTGATTAGTGCATTAAATGATGACCAGTCATCATTTTTTTGTCGCCATTTTAGAATCCATACAACGCATCTACAGTTTATTATACATCATTGTTGGTCATATAGTTGTCGGGATAGATTTCAAATCCCAAGAGAAACGGGACCTTGTCGTTTTTCTTCCGGGAACTTTATGGCCAAAATTCGCGATGACAGACCTTAAGAGCGTTATCATTATCACATTCGTCCGATATCCGATATCCGACATCGGTGTCGGACGCCGATAGACGCATCCGATAGCCGACACCTTGTGCTGTTTTCACAATTATCCGATAATATAGGGCCGATACGGCCATTTGCTAGAAAGCACAGACTAGTTAGGGATGCTACGAATGGAAATAAAAAAGAAAAAATGTTGCAAGCAACTTTTTCCTTTTCGACCTTATTGACAAGATATGGTATGAGATTTTTTTTCTTATATCGGTGATCAGCGTCAACAATTAAGGCGAAAAGACACGTAACTAAGAAAATGTCATTAAGGTCGAAAATTGCTTGCAGTCGCTGTTTTAGTCTCTTTGTGATCCGATTTCGGGCCAAAACAGTGATGTTGGCTCCGATAACTAATATCGGGCCGGATGTGAAAGAGAGAAACATATCTCATACATTTGACTTCCTCCGATATCGGATAAGTGTGAAAACGCTCTAATGCGGGCGTAGCCACAGTCAGCAGCTAGTTAAGCAATTCATGACATATAAGTCTTCAGGCTTTCACGGCCGGCGTTGCATGTAGAATATACTGTTTCCGGGTTGTTTGGCCGTGGTCCATGTGAAACTTGCGTTCCAAACGTTTCGTCGATCACTGCGGTCGACATCTTCATAACATATATATGTTAGCACATTAACAATAAACGTTAATAATTCATAACATATATATATATATATATGTTAGCACAATAACAATAAACGCTAACGATATATTTAATTGCAATAACAGTATCGTGAATGGTTATATCTGTTTCTGCTTGAACCATTGACAAGAGCGGGTCAGCGACCGGACACAGATAAAGTATGCTATTCTAGAGTTATAAGGCTAAGTTGAAAAATTATCATCATCGTCAAAACACATACATACATATAATCACGCCTTTATCTCCGGAGGGTTAGGCAGAGGTGAATTAACACCCACATTTCACCAATTTGTATTCGTACATACATACATACATAAGGTCACGCCTTTTTCCCATCGGGGTAGGCAGAGACCACTTCTTTCCACTTGCTACGAGCCTGACACACCTTTTTCGCTTCTCCTACTTTCATAAGCGTTTTCATACAAGCGCGTCGGTTCTGGGTACTTTTGGCCTGGCCTTTACTTAAGACGTCTTCGATTTGATCGAAGAACGTTCGCCTAGGTCGCCCCTTACCGACTCGCTCATTCACTCTCACCTCATAAATCCTTTTTCGTCAATCTACTTTCACTCATCCTTTCTACGTGTCCGAACCATCTAAGCATCCCTTTCTCTATCTTTGTCACTACATCTACCACACCACAACGTTCCATTCGGTTCGGTCCCACGTAATACGGGGTTAGCCTATTGCCGTATTTCGAGCACTATTATTGTTGACTCGAGCCACGCATCTGAGGCTGAGTCTGGGCTGTACATATCTGTCTGATGTTAAAGTTAATCAGACCTATCCCTTAGTCGCCTTGTACGACACCACATGGGAAGAGATGTGGTGGCCCAAATTCTACTCTGCCGGGAATCGTCAAGATGTATATTACTAATTATATCCGAGCCCGGTGTGAACTCAGAGTGTGCGTGTCCAGACAAGATTTCTTAAGGTCTAAACTCTTTCCGTTAACAGACTCCCCTGGTGTTGCACACGTCCATAGGCCACGGTAACCATCTTCCATATATATTTTTTTTTTAAATATAATATTAGCAACCGAAATTATCGAAATCCATACTTCACTACATAGTATAAAACAAAGTCGCTTTCTCATGTCCCTATATCCCTTTGTATGCTTAAATCTTTAAAACTACGCAACGGATTTTGATGCGGTTTCTTTATATAGATAGAGTGATTCAAGAGGAACGTTTATATGTATAATACATGTTTAATATAGAAGAGGATGAAACGGGAACGGAATCTGACGCGACACGGGCGGATAATTTGCGGTACGAAGTTCGCCGGGTCAGCTAGTATATTATAAATGCGAAAGTAACTCTGTCTGTCTGTCTGCATATTACGCTTTCACGCCTAAACCATTGAACCGATTTTGATGGAACTTGGCATAGGGGTAGATTAGACCTCGGGAAAGGACATAAGGCTTTGTTTGGTCGCGATAACCGACATCCACGCGGGCGGAGCCGCGGGCAAAAGCTAGTTACTAATATTCCCTCTAACCCCTCCAACTAAGCTAAATTACTTGTGCTAGGAGTAGGTTCACGACGGTAGTGTAATGTCCAGGATTCGAAACCGGGACCTCTCGATCGTAAGGCCGACTCCTCAACCACTAAGCTTGGGCCGTGTGCTTGTGTGCCACCTCAGTTGTTGTATAAAAATGACAACTGAAATGTTCAATGAAATGCAACATGTCTTAGTTATCAGAACAGCAAGATAAGTCTTTGATAAGAATGTAGGTGAATCCGACGCAATCACGAGTATTATAAGTACTCATAAGTATTGTAAGTGTTGAAGTGACAGAAATATTTACTAAGAAATGCAGTAGAATGCTTGGGAGGGGCTCTCGTCTAAGTGTTAACCGAGTAAGTACAATGCAAGGTCAGCGGGCGCGGCGCGATGAGCGAGAAAGGCTCGCTGACATCGCTGCACGCGCCCGAAGGCGGCTCGGGCGTCGGAGGGCGCAGACCGACCTCCGCCCCCCATGAGCGCGGGCCTGAGGGTGACGGGTGGAGCCGCCCGTCACCCTAGCAGAAGCAGGCCACGGCGGCGGCGCGCATCGTAGGACGATGCGCGCCTCCCCACACCGGGGTTGAGTCGGGGACCGCGTGGGCCCCCCCTTCCCGAGGAGGGCCAGACCGAGAGGGATGGCCCTGGGTCAGCCGGGGTGCGAGGGATATGTCGCATGACAACCTCACCTTCGGCCTAGCACTTCGACCCAGAGACGGCGGACGGCGTGCGGTTTAGTCGGTTCGAGTCCGACATAACCTCCCCCTCCGGCTCCGGAGGGGTGGGTATCCGTGGGGATTTCCCGCACGTAAAAAAAAAAAACAATGCATGGTGGGGTAGGTAAAACATTTGCAACGAGGTCATCCGACCAAGAACAAAAGTTACCGACATAGCTCGCAAAATGAGCAAGCTGAAGTGGCAGTAGGCTGGCCACGTCTGTCGAAGGACCGATGGCCGTTGGAGCAGACGAGTCCTAGAGTGGAGACCGCGAGAAGGCCAACGGAAGGCAGGACGCCCCCTAGCCAGTGACTGACACCCTGAAAAAGGTGACTGGGACAGACTGGATGGACTTACGATCGAAAGGTCTCGGGTTCGAATCCGGACCATTACACTACCGACGTGAACCCTCTCCTAGCAGAAGCAATTTAGCTTAGTTGGAGAGGTTATATTAGTAATTTTAATAATGTCGGTTGCGAATAATATTTAAAAAAAAAAGACGGGTTGCACTCTGGGAGTGCCGGCAGAAGTGAAAACATTTTCTTTTTTTCTTTCTTAGTTATAAACATAGAAAATGATAAAAAAGAACATACCATACCATACCTATAATATAGCGCTAATAATAGAACCTATCACTAATTTTCTGCGAATTTATTGTCAGAAGAAATTAATAAATTACAAAAAGAAAAAATAATCACCAAAAGTAATAAATTATAATAAGAAAAAACAATCACAAAAAATCCCTGAAGGCCAGGTGGTTTGAACCCGATACTATCTGAAACTATAAGGACTTACAGTCGAAGTGCTTACCGTTTAAGCTACGACGCTATTTATCGTAACTTGCAAAATAGATAGTCTGTACCTAATCTTGTATGACGTCAGTCGTCGGTTACGGTTCAAAGGTCAACTAATCCTGACGCTTCCTTAACATTTTACACCCATCCAACGCCGCTAAAGAAGTTTTCACTTAAAAAAAAATCTGTTTGTACATTGTCAAGAAATTTGCCAGCCATTATAGCAAGATAAATGACCACTTTATAATAAACTGCAGCGCTACATCTAGCCATTTCAAAGTGATGGTAGACAATGCAACATCATTTTCTCATGCACTTTCTCTATTACATACGTGTAGGTACATTAGCAACAGTTGCGCGGAAGCGTGGGGCGACATCAACTCGAATTTAAAGTTATTTTTTTATATTCTGCACCCCGCTAGATGGTAAAAAGCTGAGGGGCAGGCGAACACCGACCACCATTTCCAATGCTATTGGAGGGCCTTGATAGATGTTTCGAATGTGACGGCCCTGGTGTGGCACACGTCCATAGGCCACGGTAACCAAGCATTGCGACACCTAAAGTGGTATAATAAAAAATCTCGGAGTTCGAGTCCGCTATTTCAAGTCTAACTGCGTTTTTCGCTGAAATTATTTTTTTTTTTTTAAAGAATATTAGCAACTGAAATTTTCGAAATTACTAATATTCCCTCTAACCCTAGCAGAAGCAGGCCACGGCGGCGGCGCGCATCGTAGGACGATGCGCCCCCCCCCCATACCGGGGGCGAGTCGGGGACCACGTGGTCCCCCCTCCCGAGGAGGGCCAGACCGAGAGGAATGGCCCTGGGTCAGCCGGGGTGCGAGGGATATGTCAAAAGACAACCTCACCTCCGGCCTAGCACATCGACCCACAGACGGCGTGCGGTTTAGTCGGTTCGAGTCCGACATAACCTACCCCTTCGGCTCCGGAGGGGTGGGTATCCGTGGGGATTTCCCGCACGTAAAAAATTAAAAATAAAAAACCCCTCTAACTAAGCTAAATTGCTTGTGCTAGAAGTGGGTTCACGTCGGTAGTGTAAAGGCCAGGATTCGAGCTCGGCGGCTCACTTAGCTCCCGACGTTTCCCGTGGAGAGACTGCCAGATGATCTCCACAACCAGCTGGCCATATCGAAGCATTGCAGTTAGACCAGTTGTTGGATTTTTGAGGGCTCCAACTACCCGTAACGACTGCCATAGATGTACTTACCACAAAGTACTTAAGCAATCTACAAAAAAAGATTTTTAAAACGCGTCTTTGTAATCTTCTTAATTGCGAAACATTAATTCACTTTTAGTTGCTTAATAATATGATAATTAAACCATTTAAAAATTTGAAATTCATGATTTCGTAATCTTGATTACTTAATTTATTGTAACTTCTTTTATATTTTCAAAGTCATCCATAATAACATCATACATGTGAAAGTGTGTGTATGTGTCTGTTTGTCTGTCTTTCGCGCCTAAACCACTGAACTGATTTTAATGAAATTTGGTACAGGGGTAGATGAGACCTTGAGAAAGGACATAGGCTATTTTTGGTCGCGATAACCGACATCCACGCGGGCGGAGCCGCGGGCAAAAGCTTGTAATAATACAATTTAGTATTAGAATACTCGAAGCCGGTGTACTTGCATGAAAGGCTTAATAATAGTAAAGTATAGCCGTGAAGTATTGTTTGTGCCTACCCCGTAGGGAAATAAGCGTGAGCTTAAGGTAGTACAATCTTAAACACTGACGGCACAGAAACTGGTTAGCGGAAAGTGGTTACTGTGGCCTATGGATGTATACAGCACCAGGTGAGTCACATTCGTGATGCCGACCCGCGACCCTGTAAACTAGAGTATCTGTTCCGTCAGTGTAGAAGACAAAGCAGGAATAGCCTTAGGTCTCCCCACTGACAGCACAAAAACTCTCCAGTGAGCTCTGGCTACCCTACTCACCGCCGGGAACACAACACGAGGTTATTATGACCGCGGTATTCTGTAGGGTGAAGGTACTTCTACAGTCGGACGGTAATACCGTCGTGTCCTACCTTTAACTGCTCGTATAGAGCATATTTTATATCTAAGATACTACATATCAAACATGTTAGGTGCTTATAGTCAGATGTACACTTGAACATGACAATGAGAGGCATTGACGGCGAGTGGCGACCTTAGCAGGTGACGTCACCGCTCCGATGACGGATCACATAGATTCATAGTAAGTGACATGCTGTACACTCACTATATTAATCATAGGAAATTGGTGGAGTAGGGAGTTTTTATAATCACGGCTGTAGGTATTATCCTAGATGTGGTAAGCTGTGGTAACATGTTCGCTGTATTATCGGTATGGTATGGTATGGTATGGTATATTTTTTTATCTTTTTCTATGTATATAACGAAGAAAGAAAGAAAGAAAAAGTTTTCACTTCTGTCGGCACTCCCGGAGTGCAACCCGTCTTTTTTTTTTGCTATGGAACTGAGTAAAGCTAGTCCAGGTACTTACCTTTTTTTTTTAAAGAATATTAGCAACCCAAATGACTACGACGGCCTTGGGGACCAGAAAATTTTAATGGTGCCCTAATCCCCATACACCATAGTAGGTACCTATACCTATATGTACAGTCTCATTCCGACATAACAATCCCAGACCAGACCCCTGCGACGGAGGTTACAACGGTGGGATATTCTCAAAAAAAAAAAAAACGTGTATCCCCGAAAATCTTAATGTAGCCCCAATAACCATACACCATAGTTCCTATATATGTAGTCCAATTCCGAAATAACCATCCTCGATTGGCATCAGTGGGGATATTCGCACGAAAAAAAAATTGCTTGTTGCCCCGAAAATCTTAATAGAGCCCCAATTTCTATACACTATATAGTACCTATTATATGTACTAGTAGGTACATACGTATTATTCTAACAAGCACTATCTTCGCGTCCTTATCGGTGTAAACTTCAAAAGTAAACAGCCATACGTGTATGTTTGAACAATAATAAACGCGTACAACTATTATTTATCAATATTATACCTACATATAGGTACCTATATATCAATTATTAACAGATATACTTACTTATAGTACCCTATTACTATTGTCTGTTCTATGCTTATAGTGTGTGTTGAGCCATACCCGGTCCTTAGGGGCTTTATGGAGCTGATAGGTGGAATCGCCTGTCATCCTACGGCGCCTCCCCATACCTGGGATGAGTTAGGGACCCCGTGGCCCCCCCCACACGAAGAGGGCCAGATCGAGAGAACGTACACGAAATGTCACAATTCACTGTAATATTCTACTTTTCTACAGTTCCGTGAGTTGTTCAAGACGTTGTGTCTAAAAATCCACCATTTTTATATATGAAAACTCGAATTCACACGAATTTTGGAATATAAATTAATACCGCGATGCGTCCATTTTGGTGTTCCCGCCAAAACTCCGCGGAGCCCCGATGGCTGGACTCCTTATTGCAAGTTTTGGATGCAATCGGGAAGGTTTCAGTGGGATCTCGTAACCCACTTCTTTTCCATCCTTTTTTCTATTCCACTTAATCCACTTAACCCAAACATTATTTCTCCAAGTAGAGGATAGCCCTGTGTGCATAGAATTATAACGCGTTAAAAGGCTATGCCTGTGTAATATGTCCGTCAAAAGAAATAATAAATCTTGAAATGTTAACTAAAATACTTCGTTAAGCTAACTTTATTATAATGAATGTAAGTGGCCGGTTACAAAATCAAAACAATTAAAACTGTAAGAATTTAAAAAAAGACATCAGTGTGTAAAAAATCAAAACGGGAATACGCGTATAACGCTAACCACCCTCTAAATTTTCAAAAATAGAACGTCCCATATTCAAAATCTTAAACCGGATAGTAACTTCCTCCCCATGTGTGCATTTCCAAATTAGAATACAACCCGTTTTGACCGTTAAACTCAAAATGTAATAATAAAACCCAATTAGGTTAGTATTTCGGAGAGCCCGTTCACAACGGCAGCCATGATTAATTTACAAGGTCACGTTCGAATTTTAAACTCGAGCTCGGAGTCACACGTACATTGTCAGATAACAAGCGGCGGACACCGGCCGGTAAGGCGTTGTACACACTGCACACTGCAGACTAATTTTGCGATGACAATTTTTAATACGTCGCGCGCCGTAAAAACGCTGTGTTGGTTCCCGATGGAGTAGAATAGGGTCACCTGCGACTAAGGGTTAAGGCTGTTCTGCATCCGACGGTCAACATACATTCCTAATCCCTTGACAATATTTTCGCATAACGGAAAAAGGCTCTCATCGTATTACGTGCGACCAAAAATCATAGTTGGAAAAATATACCCGGTGTCAATACACTTCTGCCTACCCCTGTGGGATGTAATTTAAATAATTGTCCCGCATGCGAGTACCAAATTGTTTCCCCGAAAGTGATTCCTTCTAACAATTTAGAGCCCGGTTGATGGCAATTGACTTAAAATCTATTACGTGAAGCAGAAAGTATAGACAGCAAAATGTAGTAGCAGTTAGTTAGTTGATTCCTGCTATTTCTTCTTGTCCACACAAACGGGATCAATATTTAACACAGGCGGAGCCACAGACAACATTTAGTATTGTATTTTCATTATCTGGACCATTTCACAACTCAGGGTCGACTTGTTACTCTGATTGTGATGCGGCTGATCATCGATATTTTCCGTGAAGCGACTGCCATCTGACCTTCACAATTGTGGGAAAACTAGTATTGTATATTATCACATTTATTGCTTTTCGTTTCTATGGGAACATCATGTTAGGAAGTAATACATCAAAATTTAATCGAAACGGTGATAGAAATATATGATTTCATTTCTAATTCATGCGTACAAGGCGTTTCAAATTGCTATTCTGAACACTTTCTAGTGCACATCTAACATATAGGAATGGCTAATTACTTGCATATGAACATACGCGCTATGCATAAAGTATTTTAACTATGATTGGTGTAGAAAATTAGCTAATCTCAAGTATTTTTCGAAATCGAGTTGCTTAATTTGGATTTGAAAGAATTTCCTTTCAAATATATATAGCGTAGCGGAATGCGAATATTTGTTTGCATGGATAATATGCGTAGTATTAATTAAAGATCTATGTATTTGAGTGTCATCGTCTTAGCGTGAATCCCGCTTGGAGCCGAATCTTTCACGGTGACGCCCAGGATTCTAAAATTTGGTTAATTTGGCCAATGATACTGTTTGAAGTTCTTTTTTTTCAATTTTTTTTTTCATTAGTGGTTTTTATTCTTGACTTGACTGTTTGAAGTTAACGGGAATATTATTCATTGTTTACTAAGTGTAATTAATAAAACAATAAATAAATCGCAATAGAATCCGTTAAAGATATATTTAGAAAGAAAGTAAAAAAAAAAAATGTATTTATGTTCCACACAATGTGTTGCTTATAAGTACAGTATTATATTAAATTATACATTTCACACTGTGCGCACCTAAATAGAGCCCTATCTCAGTATTGAATGCTGCGCACACCATTGCGTTGAGTATGCAATGCACAGCGCTGATTTTCAGATGGAGCCGCTAGGTAGCGCTGACGTAACTCACCATTTCTATACGCGGAAGCAGTGGAAGATATCGACAATCTTATTTATCCCCATAATGTGCAATGTGCAAACAATACGAGTGTGAATTCCCTGGTGTTGCACACGGCCATAGGTCACGGTAACCAGTTTCCATCAGGTGGGCCGTGTGCTTGTCTGCCACCTCAGTTGTATAAGAAATAAAAAAAAAACAAATCCTATCGCTAAGTACTAAGTATTCCTATCTTGCATAATTAGTCCTGACTGAAAAAAGCACATTAACGTAGAATTTGGAACGGGACACAGAAACCAGACACCTATCAGTTTTTTTCTGGATCTAGTCTAGTTTAGTCCCAGGTTCGAATCCTTTTCATTGCAACTATTCCGAATCCTGGCTATTACACTACGGACGTGAACCACTCCTAACACAAGCAATTTAGCGTTGGAGGGGTTAGAGTACTATACTCTAACCCCTCCAACTCCAACTGAGTATTATATTCTTTAAAAAATGCTAGTCAAGTTGTATAATAAAATTAGAGAGAATTAATTGTTATTTGCGCTCTTATTTTTCTAAAAGCAAAAGCGTTTGTCTATAAATTACTATCACAGCTAAGGATTACATTCATGTCCGAGGAGGGCCAGGCCGAGAGGGATGACCCTGGGTCAGCTGGGGTGCGAGGGATATGTCGAAGACAACTTCACGGCGTCAACTACGTGCGGCTTAGTCGGTTCGAGTCCAACATAATCTCCCCCTCCGGCTTCAGAGGGGGAGGTATCCGTGGGGATATCCCGCACTTAAAAAAAAACAATCAGGTAATCATTATTTGTAATTTTTTTAAATTCACTATATACAACTGTCACGTGTGCACTAGGCCTTAAAGTCGATTGTAAAAATGGCGGATGCGAACTGAATAATCTTAGTTTTTTATTTGTGCTTTTTTTTTAACTTTTGGCGGGAGAGTCTATGGTGTTGTTTGGGTGGGGTGCACAAACGTGTATTGTATATTTGAATTATGATAAAAATTTAAGGAGTTATGGCACACTCCTTACTGATTTTCCTAGCCATTCATTTTTTTTCAAGTAATTTAATAGTAAGAATAAATGTATGATATGTAATGGTACTTATACGGAGCCACATCAAGTACCCAGGCCAACTTTATCTGCAACCTGCTAGTCGGTACATCTGTTCATATTACATTAGTTACAAAATATTTATTTCGTTTTGTTTTAAGTATTTGTTGTTCTAGCGGCAACAGAAATAGATCATCTGTGAAAATGTCAACTGTCTGGCCAATGATGTACTTATTATAATAATCGAATAGATCAAAGATAATAAAACGCCGCCGGTACATGGCCGCTTACAAAAAATGGCGCAAACACTAAAAAAATATATAGCTACGTCCTACTAATAATAAGTCAATATTAATAATTTACATTATTTAAACTATTATTCACACCTATAATAATATTATTATTAAGGATTTAATATCTTTTTTTTTCGTAGCGCACTATCGCGTCGCTGTTTGGTTCATAAAATGATGACCATTCCTCAGACCAGTCTTCATTCTTTTGTCGCCATTTTAGACAGCGGAGTCTAAATTAATAGGTCAAGTTATCTGTCTTATAATGATTCTTCACGCAAAGGGTAAAAACCCTACAAACAAGGATCGCTGTGTATGAACCCTTTTTACTATTCCCTAATATCACATGTCAAGTGAAACCAGATAAATAACCCGTTTTATGAATCTCAAGATGACGTATTCCATTCCCGCCATTCAAGTCCATCTGGGTTTTTATATTATTTATCAAAACAGGTTGTATAACTATTTGTCATTAGGTTTGTTATGATTTTACTATTTTCTACATTCATTTTCATACGGAATACATTTTAAAAAACTAGTTTTCACAAGTATTGATCGGTATAGCCTCCATGTTTGAAATATATTCGAGACATGTCTATTTAATCTAGTCTTTGCGCCTAGCTAGCTTATTTAACCTAAATAAAAGTTAAATTCTAGAATCGCTGATTCTGCGTATCATTGCATATCAAAATTCATTCATTAACCGTGTGGTAAGAGTAAGAATACAAGTATCACCAGTCACCACCCCATCGCATCCGAAGGGTGTCGTAAGAGGCGACTGACGGAAACATACACAGACGATATCACTGCGAGAGGAGGGAAACTAGACATAAAACCCTGTACCAATCCGTCTGGCCAGCGTGGAAATGTCTTTGTATATTCTGTTTTGTTTGCAATCGAATGTATGACAGTGGAACTCAAACAAATAGTTGCGAATGCCATGTTTACGGGTCTCCATAATTTATTCAATAAACTTGTTATTTAATAGCTGGTATTTTGTAACAGGTATATACATAACCTGTTATATAATATAATTGAGAGTAAACCTTGTGATATTTTGCTTTTATTGGGTAAAAACTTTTGTCATATTTAGTCCTAATTGAATTGATTTGATATTTTATTCTGGTATTCATGATTAAAGAAACCTGATAACATACATTCATCATACATATACACACGACTGTAAATCCCCGAAGGGGTAGGCAGAGGTGTATTAAACCCCACATTTCGCCAACTAGGATTTTCGGTCCCACGTAATAGGGGACGAGCCTATTGTTGGCAAGTGGGCACTTTGTCTTGGCCTGTACGTTGACAGTCGGGTGGAGACCTACCTATCCCTTAGTCGCCTTCAATAGGCTCGCCCCCTGAAACGTGTGATCGAAAATCATAGTTGGCGAAATGTGGGATTTATTACACCTCTGCCTACATCTTCGGGGATTTACAGGCGTGAGTATATATGTGTGTATGTATAAGTCGCAGCCAACTGGCTTAATCACCCGTTTAATTAACTGCCTAGGCTCTTTATTAAACGGCGCGCGGCGCTGTTTAATTAGCGGCCGGAATGATGTTCAGCCAGTTGATTAAACTAAGCAAATGGCTTGGATCTATGAATGACGTTTAATTAATTGACTGGCTATTTAATTAAACAGCTAAGAAAATTACTTATTTCTGCATTGCTATAAAAAATATAACCATATTTCTAACCTAACATATCCAAGTTGGATTACGCGGCTTTCTCAATAAACTTATCACAAATTTTCGGTGAATACATTTCTGCCTACCCCCTCGAATATTTACAGACGTGCGTTATATGTATGTAATTTCCTGTCTTATATCGGGGTGCCACCCCATTTTACGAATGACCTAAACATTGCCCAGTCAGTTTATTAAATGTTGTAACGTTACGACAGAATATCATTCAGACCGTTCCTTGAATGGCGATGTTTACTTACAGCCTAGGCAGTTAATTGAGCCGCTGATTAAGCTTGTTGGCGGCGACATGTACATAGATTAACTTTTATAGGTACCGTAAAGACAGTGTCTCTTTGAGAGTTTTTTTTACGATTACCGACAGACCAAGGTCTAATCTCTCAACCCCGGAAGAGAAGCCTGTTCCTGCACCAGAGCCTCATACCTTGGTACCGACATACTGTGTATCGAGCAGACTAGCTGACTATTGTCCTACACCTTGAGACCGTCCCAAAGCA
Source organism: Eilema caniola (assembly GCA_949126895.1). NCBI lineage: Eukaryota > Metazoa > Arthropoda > Insecta > Lepidoptera > Erebidae > Eilema > Eilema caniola. Next base: position 1,697,088 of record OX421485.1, read on the forward strand.
ATTAGTCTGAGAATTTTAATCGTTTATTTCATTCGCTGCGTCCTTTGTAGAGATAGCTAATGATGTTTTTAAGTCAAATACAATCTTAGGAACGCATACTCATTCTTTTTATATAGGACATGTCAATTTGACTTCACCTCGCCTGATGGTAAGCTGATTGTCCTACACCTCGAGACCGTCCCAAAGCGATTAGTCAGAGAATTTTAATTGTTTGTTTCATTCGTTGCGTCCTTTGTAGAGATAGCTTATGATGTTTTAAACACAAATACAATCTTAGGAACGAATATTCATTATTTTTATATGGGACACGTTAATTTGACTTCACCTCGCCTGATGGTAAGCTGAAGTCAAAGTCTGTAAAGTCTGACCCGGGACTGTAGGAAGGAGGAAACAAATGAGCTGGTGAGGAATTTCAGGTATTAATGGTGCGGCAAAGGAAAGAGGCAAGACAAGATTTTTATAAGACGCTAAAATGATCTATTCTCATCAAATACCATATTTCTCTATGGAAAATATATATATTTTTGTTAGCAATTTTTATATTTTGTCATCAAAATTGGTACCCAAATTGATCTCCCGCTAAATATGGTAAATCGACTGTTGTCCGCAGAATATGACACCAGCCCGTCTAGACAAGTGGCAATTGGGTATTTGACTGACTAGTCAAATTAGTTACTTTTACTAAACGTCAAAACGGTAAGTTATAAGGAGAATTGAATGAAAAATTGATTTGTGACGTCATAATATGTTGGGTGAATGATTAAAAATGAATAAAAACGATAAAATAAGAACCAACGCAACTGTTTTCACTGTTATACCATACTTAATTTAATAAGTTAAGCTAATTTTTTTTTAACATCAGCAAAATACCCAATTCTTTGGCCGGCGGCGTTAGATAAAATAACTTCAACTTCTTCAAAATGGCCTCTGCAGCAAATCGCCACAATTCGCCATGTCAAGTAAAATGTATTGTAAACTTATTAATGGCGAAACGCCAATGTCACGTATACCAGATAATATGTTAGTCACGCCAGTAAATTTGTTTCCGTGCGTCCGCCCCCCACGAAATTCAGGTGGAAGATCAAGACGTGTGGTTGGATTTTAGGGGGCGACGGCGAATGGAATGACAAATGTACTAGATTTGACGTTTGACATTAACAACTGTCAAATACGTCAAATCCCATACATTCAAACGCCGATATAATTGCCACTTGTCTAGCACGCGCTTTTTTGTGTCAATGCACGAAGCATTTTCAGTGAAGTGCAAAACGGATAGGATTGTGTCCCTATACCTACCCACCTTGCAGGGCCCAGTAAACGTCATTCGAGACTAGGTACATATTGGCGGCAGACATAATATAAGAATTTGAAAGATTTTGTAGAGATTTATGCAAGCAGAGTTTTGTCACATCTGCACCTAGCCTTACCAGACAGATTTAAAAATGGCGGACGCGACTAGAATTTATTTAACTTTTATTTATGAATATTTTTATTTTGGCGGGGTTGTCTGTTGTCTGTGTTGTGAGTAAAAAATGATAACCATGTAAAGCATATAATTAATATATATTTTTGGACGAATTTTCCATGTTTTCTTAAAGGAGTACTATTAAACGAAATTACCAGTACCTATATCCGCCAACCGCTCCAGTTGTGTGAGGAGTGAGTTCATGTCGGTAGTGTATTTTTTTTACCACATAGGTAGCAGACAAGCGCACAGACCACCTGATGGAAAGTGGTTACTGTGGCCTATGGACGCTGCAACACTACAACTGTTGGAACAGAGAGTTTCTGTGCCGTCATTAAAGAAGACAAAGCAGGACAAGCCTTTGGTCTTCCCACACAGCACAGCACAGCACGCAAACTCTCCAGTGAGCTCTGGCTACTCTACTCACCGCCGGGAACACAACACGAGGTTAATATGCATGGCAGCGGTATTCTGTAGGGCGGAGGTACTTCCCCAGTCGGACTGCTCAATTGGACAGAAATACCGTCGTGTCCTGTGTGTCCTGGCGAGGATTCGAACCGCGGGCCTCTAGATCGACTCCCGAAGCTATGTGAACTATTTGATTCATCATCATCGACATTAAGACGTTATCCTGATTGCGAGGCCGAGACACCCTCGGAGCTCAGGGTCCGCCTTCCAGCTCTTCCTCCTCGACTTCGCACGATCTTGCGCGTCCATGGTAGTGAGACCATTTGCACGCATGTCACCCTGCATGACGTCAAGCCAGGACTTCTTGGACATACCCCTTCTACCTGAACCCGGTGGGGACGCCATTGCCAGTCATTATTCGGTGTAAAAAATATCACAGACGAAGGTCCGCCCGTGTGGGCAGCGGCTATCCCGACTAATTATAGACTATCTTCTTTCCCAAGGTCTAATTTATCTCTATACCAAGTTTCATCAAAATCGGTTCAGTAGTTTAGGCGTGGAAGCGTAACAGACATACAGAGTTACTTTCGTATTTATAATATTAGTATGATAGTACTAGCTTTAGCCCGCGGCTTCGCCCGCGTGGATGTCGATTATCGCTTTAATATCTGTTATCGTTATAAATTGTAGCCTATGTGTTATTCTGATGTATTTATAAGCTGTATTATTGTAAAGTTTCATTAAAATTCATGCAGTAGTTTTTAAGTGAAAGAGTAACAAACATTCATTCATCCATCCATACTTACAATTTTTTGCGATTATAATTTTATTAGAATGATCACACAGATTATTACACCGCGCGGGCACACAACCTGCGTACGGCTCATTGGCTGTACAAATATGCGTGCCGGCGCCATATATAAGCGTATTTATCTATGAAACATATTCCGAGAATCTTACAAATTCCTCAGCGTGTGGTCTGTCTAAGAAGAGTGAGCAATATAATATCCTGGATGGCAGGATATCACAAAACACCTCATATTTAGAGTTCCATGAGCGTGTATATAGGTTATCGCGAAATCTATCTAAATATATATAACTCAAAGATGACTGACTGACTGACTGACATAGTGATCTATCAACGCACAGCCCAACCCCCTAGATGGATCGGGCTGAAATTTGACATGCAGGTAGATGTTATGACGTAGGCATCCGCTAAGAAAGGATTTTGATGAATTCTACCCTCAAGGGGATAAAATAGGGGATGAAAGTTTGTATGAAGCTTTGTCAATTTTAAACCGTTAGGGCTGAGACTTTGCATGCATAAAGCTTCTATGTTGACTCAACACTAAGCGATAACCGACATCCACGCGGGTGGAGCCGCGGGTAAAAACTAGTATAGTATAATTTTTTTTACCCCCACTGAGGTGGCACCAGAGTTGGACAGTGGTTACTGTGGCCTATGGACGTGTGCACGCACTTGTGCTGTCGACTCTGTAAACACAGAGAGTTTCTGTGCCGTCAGTGTAGAAGACAAAGCAGGAATAGCCTTTGGTCCTCCCACTGACAGCACAAAAACTCTCCAGTGAGCTCTGGCTACCCTACTAACCGCCGGGAACACAACACGAGGTTATTATGGCCGCGGTATTCTGTAGGGCGGAGGTACTTCCCCAGTCGGACTGCTCAATTGGGCGGAAATACCGTGTCCCTGCCCCCCCCCCCCCCCCCACACCTAAGTAGCATAAAAAAACATAGCTAAGTTACAAACTTAAAATTTTGGCGATTGATGCATTTTATTTTAATTTTGCAATGATTTTATTTTTCTAACGTATTTTTTCAACTGGCAACAAAACGTAACAATAGATAAAAGAGAGTAGTGTAGTGTCGCGTGTTCTCATAATTGCAGCTGCATGTGTACAGACAATAAATTAAAAAAAAATAACACAACGAAAGTAGAACTGTCATGGCCGACACTTTACTCGGATTGTGAAATTTAATTTCTATTGTATTAGTCGAACTACAAAAAATAGATGAACAATTGAAAATGTTACCCAGTTCGTACGGTGGAATGTGTAATGTTTCCCTTTCATTTACACATCTTATATTAGAATAAATAAAATTTAATTAATAAAATTAAAATAAATAAATTAGATTTTTTTAAATTATGAGAATAAGTAACTATGTATTTGTTATGTAATTCCAGCGTTTTAATAAAATGCAGACAATTTCTTTTTTCTCTGATTTGACAGGACTAATCTCAAAAATGGCTGGTTCAATTTTGACATCACTTTTAATGGTAAATAACTTGAACTTGGGAAGGAATATAGACTATGATTAGTCGCGATAGCCGACATCAAAATGTGCGAAGTCTGCTATACAAAAATATTAAATTAAGTATCTAAACTGTATATTCATGTAAGTTCTTCAAAAGGACCCAGCAGTTCTCCATTAGATATCTATCGGCTATATTTGGAGTGCTGATACCTGTTGACGTCATGAGGACGGATAAGTTATCTACGAAAGCATTCTGTTATCACAGATACCAAACTACTTATTCATGTAACATATGTTTTGGAATATAAATTAAAAAATGAATGCCAGTAGCTGGAGCCTAGATAGGTTAGGTTAGAAGGATTAGCCTTCGTGGTTATTAATTTTTATAACCATGCAGAAGTAAGTCATTTGTCCAGCTATTTGATTAAATGGTTAGGCAAGTAATTAAAAGTCATCGATCCAAGCCATTTACCTAGCTGTTTAATTAAATGGCTGAATATCATTCAGGCCGTTAATTGAACAACACCGTATACTAAAGAGCCTAGGCGGTTTAATTAACGGTTGATTAAGCTAGCTGGCGGCGACATAATATCTAGCAGCCGCCTGTGACTTTGTATGCACGGAGTGAGTTAGACTTTCATATACAATACCATCCCCAGTTTTAACCCCAAAAGGGAGTTGACTTCTAAGGACACATTACTAGGACACCTTAAAACCATCTAATATATTGTAATTAGAAGTCTCTTACTTCAAAAACATATACCTTTCATACAAACTTCTAACCCTTAGGGGTAGAGTTTCGAAAATCTGTTTTTAACGGATGTCTGCACCCTATAAGGAACCGAAACATATACCTTTCATACAAACTTCTAACCCCCGTTTTACCCCCTTAGGGGTAGAGTTTCGAAAATCTGTTTTTAACGGACGTCTGCACCCTATAAGGAACCGAAACATATACCTTTCATACAAACTTCTAACCCCCGTTTTACCCCCTTAGAGGTGGAGTTCCGAAATCTTTTTAACGGATGACTGCACCCTATAAGGAACCTAAATTTCAAGTTAGTAGGTGGTATAGTTTCCGAGATTTCACGATTATACAGTTGGTGGTATTTCGCTTTTATTTATTGTCAATTTCCGAAGGGTTAGGTATTTCGCCAACTATAACTATCAATGAGCCTATTGGCGCCAAGCAGGCACTTTGTCCAAAATTATATAAGCAAAATTCACCCCTTGCAAATATTGTATTCTAACTATTCGAAGGGATAAATTCTAAAGATCTCCCCTTATTATTTCTTCCCCTTTAAATATTTGCACCTGTCTGTTTCCCCACAAACTCCTTCCAAATTTAAACTATACAACCGATTATGATACTGTTAGCATTGAAATTTTGCACGCAGGTATATTGCCATCGTAATAGGCAAATTTTAACCGGTAAAAGTTTCATAAGGGTCGAGAGATCAAGACTATTATACTATGCGGTCCAAGCCGCGGGTACACCAAGCTAGCAGTATAATCCATACTAATATTATAAATACGAAAGTAAGTCTGTCTGTCTGTCTATCTATAACACTTTCGCGCCTAAGTCAATGAAACGATCTTAAAAAAAACAGGTACAGAGATGGTCTATAGCTTGGGAAAGGACATAGGCTTTTTAGTTTTACACATATTTGTTTTTATTGCGAAAAAGGTGTTAAAAGGGTTCAAATTGGGGACGAAATACGTATGAAACTTCGTTATGTTTTAAGATAATCTGATGAAATTTGGTATATTGATAGACATAGATATCTTCTGCCCCTCTAGACAAGTGTCAATTCGTCGGCCGGTGTTTGATGGAATAGAATAACGAATGTATCGATTTGACGTATACGAACATCGTTAACGCGTGTCATATAGGTACGTCAAATCCCATACATTAATTTTAAATATTAAAAAAAAACATCTAGCGGGGTGCAGTCAAAGAACAAATATATAAATAGGACCAAATATAATATATATATAAAGGTAAGAGCTTAACAAAGGATTATAGGCTATGTTTGGGTTTGGATAAGCGAAATCTATGCGAGTGAAGTCGCAAGCAAGAGCTAGTATAAAAATATTCTAAGAAATAAAAATGTTTAGTGATACCGTGAGGTAAATTTTTGAATATTCATCTCAATTATAATATCTAATAGTTATTATTCTCATAGAGTGGATTCTCATTGAATTAATTATTGATTTTAATGGCCAACTCTGACCTTACTGGGATGGCCTTTGTATTATAAATAGTAATAAAATATCTTACAAAATATGTATGATATTCATAATACTCACGCTTGGATATGGCAAAGAGATAAGCAGCAATGTATCAACACCCTTCAGTTACTCTTTTAGGTGGCGAAATATGGTTCGTGCTCTTCACAGGTTATTAATTTTTTGATCAAGAAAATACTTACATCATATTTTATAACACTTCGGTGGCACACATGCACAATGCCCATGATGGCAAACGGTAACATATGGACGTGTGCAACAACAAGGGGCGTCATACTCTTGCTGACGACCCTGTCTAAGAACCTTCTAATTAACCCTTCTTGAAATGCCCCTATGGGAAATACGCATGAGCGCCGAAATGAAACCTATAGAACAAAATAAATACTAGTACTCCTCTTATTCATCCTAGCGTTAATACCAGTCGCATCCGAAGCTTTTCAACTTGGAGTCTGGGGTCCGCTTTTTACCAGTCTAACTGCGGATTTGGCTAAACTTCGATATTTTCCGTGAAGCGACTGCCATTTGACCTCCACAACCCAAAGGCGATATCGAAGCATTGCAGCTAAACCAGTTGTTGCATTTTTGAGGGCTCCAACTACCCGTAACGACTGCCATAGATGTTTGTTTGTCAACCGGGACCGACGGCTTAACGTCCTCTCCGAGACACGACCAGACCAATGCAAATACTCATATTAATGCATACAAATATTTGCACTGAGCGGGGATCGAACACGCGCCTCCTGCGTAGCGGACTAGTTGTACTCCTATGGCACCTAATAGTTAAATTATGCGAGACGTAGATGATTGGCAAAATGCAAAGGATAATCCTCTGCCAACCCCCCAAAAGGAATATACAGCCGTAAGTATACAAAGAAACAATGTGAAAACTAACACCAAATTCGTTAGAAGTTTTTACACACAATTTTTTTGTTGACCGTAGCTGTTATACACTTTATACTCATAATGTGTGTTTAAATTTGAAGATGATGTAATTAACTAAGAATTCAACGATATAATTATATGGACATCATCAGCGCAGATGTGCCTTTATACTTCTTCCTAAACTAGTAGATATCAACTTGAGATACACATACATACAGTCAAACATCCAGACAGATAGCGTTGTGTAGAATGTTTACTAGCTTTTTCCCGCGACTCCGCCCGCGTGGATGTCGGTTATCGCGACCAAACATATCCTATGTCCTTTCTCAAGGTCTAATCTACTCCTATACCAAATTTCATGAAAAACGGTTCAGTGGTTTAGCCGTGAAAGACGGACAAACCAAGACACACACACTTTCCCATTTAAAATATTAATATGGATTATTTACACCTCTGCCTACCCCTTCGGGGATTTACAGGCGGAAGAATAATATATGTACATGTGTACTTTTGTATTCTACCGTGTCACAGTTAGACTGCAGAGACAACCTCAAAGGATAAGGCTCATAGAATAATGATATCGGCCGGAGGTAAGCTTTATATTGCTGCGGGCGCTTTGTCATGGGCTGTCGAAAGGAGAACAGCCCTATTCCCTTAGTCACCTTCCACGATACCCTAGGGAAGAGGGTGGCTCTAGTATACTCCACCGGGATCCAACAAGGATGATGAGATATGAGTCTATCATTATTTGGGCTCAATTCCCAGACATTTTGGAGCCCAGGGCCTCGTAGTAGTATTTTGGTTCATCTTTACTTTTACGAAACGACTGCTATCTCAGTCTGGCCAACAACTCCGACTGGAAAACCTATGCCAGTCTCGATCTTCAGTCAGCAGGTGTAGCGGCTTTTAAGTGAGATTGGATTTCCGCTCAAAGTTCTTTGAGTCAAGGCTACAAGTTAAAAAAAAAATCCGTTATCGCCAAAGTATAGTTAAGATTTGACAGTTAAAAAATCGTTCGAAAATGTAATTAAGTTCCTATATCATTTTAATAAGAAAAAAGGGTTCTATAAGTAGTTTTAAAAATCATCTTAAGAAAAGAACAATCTCGTCAAAAATATTGACAGTTAGAAATCCGTTCGAAAACATCCAAAATCAAATTGTTAAACCAAACACGAATCCAACAAAAAAAAGGCCAGTGACATCCGAAAAGGAAATTAGCACTGCACTCATCAAACAGGTGAAAGCTTGCAAATATGCCACTTCGAACGCACACACGATAAACTATAACACATAATAATTAATTTATATAAAACACTCTTTTATAAAATCCAATACCCAACACAATATTTAAAAAAAAAACTACACCTTATAAAAAAACTGTTGTTCTAAAATTAAAATTTGAAAAAAAAAAACACTGTTTCCGAACGTTACTATCAAGCATAGATAAAAAAAACGCGGCGACCGCGAGCGGCAAGCGTCAGCCGGTGACTAAAGTATTTTCTACGTAATATCACTTAGTTTTAGGGGCCAGTGTAAGTAATTCGTAACGGAATTTTACAATGCTTGCAATTATTTTGCTGTGTTTTTACAATAAGCGTATTGTTGAGACGAGTAAGTTATTAAAGTTATAAGAATTTAAGAGCCCAGTAAAAGGTTGAAAGTAGAAATTGAGAATGCTGGTAGCAAAAGAATTATGTGGTCTCTCAATGTCTGCCTTTGACATTTTGGGAGGTTGAGATTAAATCGAGACTGGATTCTGAACAAATTTATATCACGGTCACGAAAATTGGCCCACAGATCGCTGTGTCAAATATATTTAGATTTGTTCAGTGTTTAGCTGTCATTATTCTCAAGCCTTTTCCCAACTTAGTTTATCTCTCAGTATAACTTCGATATTTTCCGTAAGGCGACTGCCACCTGACCTCCACAACCTACAATTCACTAGCGATATTGAAGTTCTGTATTTAGACCTGATTTCGGCCTAATGGTGCTGCTAATGTTAAACCCTAAACTATTGTCTCAGATATTTCCAGGATAAGCGTGACCAAAACGACTTGACGTTTCTCCAAGACACGTGCTAAGTATGGTCACACACCCTAAGACTGACCTGGCTAGCATTGCCCAACCTTGCAATGTTGCAACCCAGTCGCTTGGCTACGAGCCCTTACTTCACTCGCCAAAATGCAGATATCTAGAATTCTTACAACATGCAATTTCTTCATCCAAATATAGCTTCAAATAAAAAATTCTATCCAGACACAGACTTATATAAATTCAAGTACCATCTGCCGGCAATGGCGTGAATACAAAAAAGGTAATAACTAGACAATGATATGTGAAGCTTGGAAGTGGCGCGTTTTCACTCCCACTCCACAATCCATATGAAAGTGTGTGATATGGGTCTTAGGCCGTTTTGAAGTTACGCTTCATTTGAAATGGAAAAAATATAAATGAAAGTTGGAATACAGATTTTTATTAATATTATAGTGCCAAATGGATTGAGAATAAAGTTTATTGACCTTTCTCAGGGGTTGTAAACCTTGTTCACACTGTAGTTTTACAATCAAGAGTTTCGCAGTTAAAAAAATTCTATGACCGGAACCCTGGTTTTTTACTAATATAAATTTTTGCGAATTACAGACAGGCTGTATATCATTTTTATATCAATTCTCGCCTATCAAAAAGCAGGTGCGCCTAGACCTAGCTCCCTGCTACTTATAGATATAACAAAACACGATTGTTTAATATCGTCAGTCCATCCGTCTTTCTGTTCGAATAACCTCTGAAACGGCTGGCCCATTTTGACAGTACTCTAGCTGATTTTTTTTTAATCGTGCGGGACATCCCCTCTATTGGTTTGGGCGAGGTCTGGTAGCCTAGTGGTCAAAGCACTGCCCCTGTAAGGCAAAGACCGCGGGTTTAAACCCCGCCTAGATCGATTCAATAGTTTTCTTATTTTAATAAATTTGAGCATGCAAAATGCTTTAAAATTTCATTCATACTGTCAATATTGGTCTTATTATATTGTTATAATATTTTAAATGCGAAAGTTTGTAAGTATGGATGGATGAATGAATGTTTGCTACTCTTTCTAGTAAAAACTACTTGAAACTTTACAATAATATAGCTTATACATCAGCATAACACATAGGCTACAATTTATAACGATAACCGATATCCACACGGGCTGAGCCGCGAGCAAAAGCTAGTTGTATATATATGCATGTTATGGGTAATAAAGTACAAGTGTAGTAGCTATGTTTTACGCCGCATTCTAGTGGCCACTGCTGTGTCTATAGGATATACATATAATCTGATTAAAAAGAGGCTATAATAATATAACCCAAGATAAACAAGGTTACGAAAATGGCGTCTAGATGAAAAACCGTAAATTTTATAGGATTTAAATTGAACCTTGCAATAGTGTTAATTATAAAACCATTGAACTGTTATCATTATCGCTCAGATCAAATTGAGCACAAGGCTAAGATGTTTTTTTATAACACTGAGGTGGCAGACAAGCACACGGCCCACCTGGCCCCCGATTCTGCTAATTTTAAGACATAACGACACCACTGTCATACTGCTGACATTGCATAAAATGTCATTGAATTTTTGACTTTATTGTAATTGGCTTCAAAGTTCAAAATGAAACGTATATTTGAAAAAACCTTTTTAAAAACAATCTTTTATTTATTTTTTATTTTATTTTATTTTATTTTTCTTGCATTGTCATCCGAACTGAACGTGCATACCAAATTTCAGCTCAATCGGTTGAGGGTAAGTGCCTTAAAATTGAGTTGTAAGATTCCACCCGAACAAACATACATTGCAAGTTAAATAAAAGCTTGTAAAAAGAAAGAGTTTTAACATTTTTCATTCACTCTACAAGATTGTCATTCAATTGTAGACTTTAACTTACTGTAACGTCTATAGTTAAATAGCAGTGGCTACAATGACTGTGGTACCGCAGTGGGTTTGCCATGAAAAAGATGATAGCAGAATCAGGGCCCTGACGGAGAGTGGTTACCGTGGCCTATGGACGTGTGCAATACCAGGTGAGTCACACTCGTGCTGCCGACCCGGTGAACACAGAGAGAGTCAGTCTGTGCCGTCAGTGCCGAAGACAAAGCAGGAATAGCCTTTGGTCTTCCCACTGAAAGCACAAAATCTCTCCAGTGAGCTCTGGCTACCCTACTCACCGCTGGGAACACAACACGAGGTTATTATGGCCGCGGTATTCTGTAGGGTGGAGGCACTTCTCCAGTCGGACTGCTCAATTGGACGGAAATACCGTCGTGTCCTACCAAGGTACCTAGGAGGTAGATAGAAGTATGAAATGTTTAATGTTTAAAATGTTCTCTCCACCAACTCCATGGTACTCTTAATAAAAGGAAATAGAAGGGTGTGATTTCGATTTCCGGATCTGGCAAACGATTTTTCAAAAAGCTTTGAAAGCAGTTTTGTTTTTTGTTTTATTAAATAAAGGAATGTCCAGCTGTGTGCCATCATTGTTAAGTTTGTCTTCCTGAGACTTTGCCTGCAGCTTAGCATAAGTCATCGTCAGTGGTCCTATATAAAAAAAACTAGCTGACCCGGCGAACTTCGTCCCGCCAATATTTTTCCGCCCGCGTGGCGTCAGATCCCGTTTCCGCTGCACCCTCTACTATATTAAACATGTATTATACATATAAACCTTCCTCTTGAATCACTCTATCTATTAAAAAAAAACCGCATCAAAATCTGTTGCGTAGATTTTTTTTTTTTTTAAAGATTTAAGCATACAAAGGGATATAGGGGCAGAGAAACCGACTTTGTTTTATACTATGTAGTGATGACTAAGTTTTTATATATATGACCATAGTTTCTACAAGTATAATATATAAATTCGTGACTCATGAACTCAAGGTCGTCTCTCTATAAGGATATAAACCAAAATGGCGGTCGTAAGACAAAAATCACTACATAGTATAAAACAAAGTCGCTTTCTCTGTCCCTATATCCCACTGTATGCTTAAATCTTTAAACCTACGCAACGAATTTTGATGCGGTTTTTGTTAATAGATAGAGTGATTCAAGAGGAAGGTTTCTATGTATAATACATGTTTAATGTAGTAGAGGGTGCAGCGGAAACGGGATCTGACACCACGCGGGCGGAAAAATATTGGCGGTACGAAGTTCGCCGGGTCAGCTAGTTATTAATATAATTACTTATTGACATAAATAGTCCAGTTTCCTCGTCGTAAGGCTTGATGATTCCTTTACTATGAATGAAATTTTGAAGCATTACCTATGCTAACGTTTTCAAATCGACGGTAGACGGTAGTATAGGAGAAATTGGACAGCTTCAGGTGTGGCTCGGTGGTCGGAGCATTCCCCCTGTAAGGGAAAGATCGTGGGTTCGAGTCCCACCTGAGCGATTCACTTTTTCCTATCTTAATCGATTCCTTTACTATACTACAGGAAAATGATATTAATAACTAGCCGTCGCCCGCGGCTCCGCCCGCGTGGATGTCGGTTATCGCGAATCGGGGTATGAAAAAAAGATGTTGGCCGATTCTCAGACCTACCCGATATGCCCACAAAATTTCATGAGAATCGGTCGAGCCGTTTCGGAGGAGTATGGCAACGAAAACTGTGACACGAGAATTTTATATATTAGAGATAATATATTGTAGTAATTTATAATATAGTTCAAGTCCCATCTTGGATGGGATAGGAGGCAAAGAGAGCGATTACACAAACGAAGGGTGGGGGACGCCCTCTAGCCAGATAGACAGACGACCTGAAAAACGTGGCTGGGACCGATATTGCGACCAGAAATGGTGCATACCGTGCGGTGTGACAGGAACTTCATCCCACAACTGTGGTTTTCCCAAGCGTCTACAATATAGGGTTCTTCAAGAAGGGTATTAGGTTCCTTCTGGGTCGGCAGCGAGGGTGTGACGCCTCTAATGTTGCACACGTCCATAGACCACGGTAACCACTTTCCATCAGGTGGGCCGTGTGCTTTTCTGCCACTTAAGTGGTATAAAAAAAGACTTAACGCGGAAAGTGCCGCTGCGCCGATGTGAACCATTGCACCCGATCCTCCGGGAGCAATGTTGCACATCGGGAGAGACCTATGTCCAGCATTGGACTGGGTTCTCTATTTTTATTCCTAAAATTTTATGTTATAATTTAACATTGCATAATGTTACTTGTCATAACATTATTTACGCATAATACTCATTTGCCATAACTTTTTAAGCATATTTTTTTTACTCCTATTTACCATAAGCATAATATTTAATAAGCATAATATCCCAAAGCATAAGTTTACTTAAGCATAACGACCCATAACCATAACTATTCCGAAAAATCACTACAAAATTTTTATTAACAATATTCTGGATGGTTTATAAAAAAATAACCACGAAGGCTTAATGAGGGAGCTTCGCTACGCTCCGCTCCCGCATTAGCCTTCTAACCTAACCTATCCGAGTCGGGGTGCCCTAAAGTCCAGATTGCATCCAGATCCTTGCCAGCTTGCTAGCACCATGTTAGCAGGCGTTTATCATTATCCCAAATAACTATTAGACAAATAAACAATATACTTTACAACTTTATGCGTATCAATGTTATGAATAAAAACATTAGGATATACAATATTTATGCTTAATAACACAGTATGCTAAAAACCAATTATGGCACACTATTATTATGACAAAGAAAATTATGCCTAATTTGTTATGGCAATTTAAATTAGGACAAAAACTATTATGACAAACGATGGAATCCCATTGGACTGCAATAGGCAAATTGATTAATGCTATAGGAAAAGTTAACCCACTAATTGCTTATAAATTAAAGAAAATATTATATGTCATCTAAATCCCAAATACCTTGACTGTGTAACAAGAATTCTAGATTATAAATTTATATCTTAAGCCGTGCTTATCACGGATTAACTTATAAAAATATCAATTATATCACTCCATAATGATAATAATTTGGTGGGTATCGCTAAATTAAATTCATTTTATAGTACAACGTGATGTGCCATGTTGCCATGGTAGCTTACTGGTAAATGAGTCGGTGTTACGATCGAGAGGTCCCGGGCTCAAATGGCCATTATCTACATTACAGACGTCTGTTTTTTTACGTGCGGGAAATCGCCACGGATAACTCCGGGGCCGGAAGGGGAGGTTATGTCGGACTCGAACCGACTAAACCGCACGCCGTCTATGGGTCGATGTGTTAGGCCGAACGTGAGGTTGTTTCGCGACATATGCCTCGCACCCCGGCTGGTCCGCCGCCGCCGCGCCGTGGCCTGCTTCTGCTAGGGTGACGGGCGGCTCCATTCGTCACCCTCAGGCCCGCAGCATTATAGACGTGAACCCACTCTAAGACAGGCAATTTGGCTCGGCGGGAATTTCAATGAAAAACAAATCTTAAAATTAAATGTTAGTTGCCTTAGAAGTAGCACTCAGAATAAACAGAAAAGAATTAGAGTCAGTAGCGCGAGTGTGACGCCCCTGGTGTTGCACACGTCCATAGGCCACAGTAACCACTTTCCATCAGGTGGGCCGTGTGCTTGTTTACCAACTAAGTATAAAAAAAAACATATCTCTGCATAGCCCTTAAAATATGGGTGCCAATTCTGATATTACTAGTATTAAGCACGTCTCTGCCTATCCCCTATTCCTATCTATCTATAAATAATTATGTTAAATGTTAAATTGTGATATCCTTACTAATATTATAAATGTGAAAGTAACTCTGTCTGTCTGTCTGTATGTTACGCTTTCACGCCTAAACCACTGAACCGATCTTGATGAAATTTGGTACAGAGGTATATTAGAGCTTGAGAACGGACATAGGCTTCCTTTTATCACGAGAAAGGGGGTTTAAGGGGGGGAAATAGGGGATGGAAGTTTGTATGAAAGTTTGTCATTTCGGAAGATATCTTAATGAAATTTGGTACAGAGGTAGATTAGGTCTTGGAAACGGACATAGGCTACCTTTTATCGCGAAAAGGGGGGTAGAAAGGGTGGGGGACTAGGGCATTCGGATGAAAGTTTATCATTTTTGAAGATTTCCTGATGAAATTTGGTACAGAGATAGTTTAGAGCTTGAGAACGGACATAGGCTACCTTTTATCGCGAAAAGGGGGGTAGGAGGGGGGGACTAGGGCCTTGGGATGAGAGTTTGTTATTTTTGAAGATTTCCTGATGAAATTTGGTACAGAGATATTTTAGAGTTTGGGAACGAAAATAGGTTACAACGAAAATAGGTTAAAGGAGGGGGGGAGGGGGGGGGTTATAGGGGATGAATGTTTGCCAGTTTTGAAGATATACTGATGATATATTTGGTACAGAGATGGATTACCGCTTGAGAACGGACATAGGCTACCTTTTGTTGCAAGAAAGGGGGTTTAAGGGGGGGGAATTGGGGATGAAAGTTTGTCTTGGTATAGAGATAGATTAGAGCTTGGAAATTGACATAGGCTACCGCTGATCGCGAAAAAGGGAGTGGAGGGGGGATGGAGAATAGGGCTAGGGTATGTAAGTTTGACAATTTTGAAGATATCTTGATGAAATTGGTATAGAGATTTATTAGAGCTTGGAAATGGACATAGGCTACCCTTTATCGTAAAAAAAGGGATAAAAGAGGGAGGGGGCAAGGGGAATAGGGTTATGAGGTTAAAGTTTCTCATTTTTCAATGGCACAGAAAAGAGGGTGAATATGGGGATAAATAGTAAGAATTTCTTTTAAGATGTCCTCATGAAATTTGGTATAAAGGTGAATCAGAGCTTCGGAACGGACATAGTCGAGTAGAGAGAGGCGAGTAGAGATTGTTATAGGGGCGAGTGGATAGGCGTGTAAAGATCGAAAGTCGAGTAGAGTCGACTACAGGGGCGAGTAGATATGCGACTAGAGAGCCAGTGGAGAGCCAGTAGAATCAAATAGAATGCAGGAAAAGGTTGAGTAGAGAGGCTAATAGTGAGGTGAGTGGAAAGATGAATGTAGGGGCGAGTAGAGATAGAATAGAGAGTTAAGTAGAGGTGCGAGTAGATAGGCGAGTGGGGAGAGTCAAGTAGGGAGGCGAAAAGAAAATCGAATGGATAGACAAATAGAGAGGCTAATGGAAAAGCGAGTATAGAGAAGAGTACAAAGTCGAATAGCGAGGGGAACAGAGAAGTCAGTAGAGAGTCGTGTGTAAATTCAAGTATAGAGGCGAGCAGAAAGTCGAGTAGAGAGTCGAATATGGAGGCGAGTAGAAAGTCGAGAACAGAGGTGAGTACATAGTCGCGGCCAAAGTTGAGTAGAGAGGCGAATTTAATGCTCAATAGCGTCGGCTCAACACTGAGCGATAGCCGACATCCACGCGGGCGGAGCCGCGGGCAACAGCTAGTTTGTCATAATTTTTTGCATGATAATGTTTATAATAATTTTAACTATCGAATAATTTAATTTTAATTGTAAGACATATTTTGTACGCCACACATTGGTAGAGTATGGCTTGCACCTAGAATGTAAAACTTCCAAAATCTCTGTACCCACTCACCTATATTCTGACAAATAAACCATCATTTCATTTCATTTCATTTCATTTCATTACTGCAATTCACCAACATTCCAACACCCCTGGGGGCCAACCTTCCGGCCAACAAACAAAAAAACTTCAAACACAGATCTCGTAACTTATTGTGAGCTATAAATAATCACCGTATGCTCAGCACGTGTTGTGACGACATCTGGGTAACATAAGTTCGAATCCGTGTGTGTTTGCTTACGTAAAAACTTTAAAAGGAGGGATGCTTAGAGATACAGATAGCAAGAAAAGACGATTCACAATTTCCTGTTTACACTTTGTTCCATTAATTCCTAACTACCTCCGCCCGCGTGGATGTCGGTTATAACTATAATATCGGTTATTGTTATAAATTGTAGCCTATATGTTATTCTGATGTATAAGCTATATTATTGTAAAGTTTCATTCAAATCCATTCAATAGTTTTTACGTGAAAGAGTAACAAACATCCATCCATTCATATTTACAAACTTTTGCGTTTATATTTAGTAGGATTAGATTAGTAGGATTAATATTAGTAGGATTTATATTAGTGGGATTTATATTAGTAGGATTTATATTAGTAGGATTTATATTAGTAGGAATTATATTAGTAGGTTTTCACCCTATGTCCTATATTTTTTACCACTTAGGTGGCAGATAAACACACGGCCCATCTGATGGAAAGTGATTACCGTACTCTGCAATTTGTACAACGGTTTACCGGCCGGCGTCCGCAGCTTGTTTATCTGACAATGTACGTGTGACTCCGAGCTCGAGCTTCAAGACGCCCGCGAGAAGAGGGTGGCCTTTTTTGAAGTGAAAACTTCTTTAGCGGCGTTGGATGGGTAAAAAGTATTAAACTCGCGTCAGGATAACTTGACCTTTGAACCGTAACCGACGACTGACGTCATACAACATTACAACAGCTACAGATTGTTTATTTTGTTAGGTACGTTGATAAGCTTCGCGGCTTAGCGGTAACCGCTTCGACTGTAAGTCCTTATGGTTTCAGATAGTACCGGGTTCGAACCTCGGCTTCTGACTCTTTTTGTGATTATTTTTTCTTTTTGTAATTTATTACTTTGTATGGTATGGTGTGTTCTTTTTATCTTTTTCTCTGTATATAACGAAGAAAGAAAGAAAGAAAAAGTTTTCGCTTCTGCCGGCACTCCCGGAGTGCAACCCGTCTTTTTTTTAAATATTAGCAACAGTCATTTTCGAAATCACTAATATTCCCTCTAACCCCTCCAACTAAGCTAAATTGCTTGTGCTAAAAGTGGGTTCACATCAGTAGTGTAATGGCCAGGATTCGCACCCGGAACCTCTAAATCGTAAGGCTGACACCTTAACCACTAAGCTAGCTACTCCACCGGGATCAGTCCGTCATCAGGCTTGAAATTGTTAACAATATAAACAAATATTTTTCGTTGTTTTTGAGTCATCGCTTAAAAAGATATATTTTTGACGAATCCTTAAAATATCCGCGCTAATAAGTATAGTAAATATATACATATTCCCGCCTTTATCTCAATGCGGTAGGCAGAAATAAGGTTAATGCCCCGTGGTACTACCGAATGACACTACTGGTAGTGACAAGGGTTATATTCTTTCCCCGTGGCACTACCGGTAGTGTCAAGGGTAAAAATTAAATCCCTATGACACCACCGGTAGTGTCAGGGGTAATTTTTATCTATTTGATGGCACATATTTGTCACAAATTTCGGGCAGGTCGGTATCACCGTGCAGGATTGCGAAAGACCCTAAATAGTAATCCAATCTCGGTTGGATTGCTTTCAGGGGCAGTGCATAGCCCGGTAGGGGGCCCGGGGGATTGTGATCGCAGCAATAGCGGGACCGATGGCTGTAACGCGGTGCTGCGACGACAATCCTCTTTTGATGCGGCCGTCAAGGTGAGTGCCATCATTGTTAACATTGTACGTACATGTAACGGTGACCCTCTTTCCCGACAATTTGCCTTCAGCTTACCATCAGGCGAGGAGAAGTCAAATTGACATGTCCTTATAAAATTATAATTGTAAAGTAATACACGTAAAAAAGCCATCTGCTTCTGTCACACTCCTTACAGAAAGACGAGGTACCTTTTTTCGTGTATAGTCTAAATACAGTAGATTCCTGGTTTATGAGTCAAAGAAGGGTTACAATTGCACCTCTCCCCCGTTTCCATTTATACTTTAGGACACATATCTTAGACCTAAATCGCGAAATAAACGAGAACTTAAACGCGCTAATTGGACTTTAATAAAATCTATAATCGTTGTATGGGGCCTGTGTTTTTATCCCTACAGAGGGCGCCTCGTAATGGCCAATGTTAGCTGTCTTCTACGTAGATTTCATTGTTTGTCTCTTCAAATCTGACAGCTATGAGTTTGTTATTGTTCCTGCCATCTACAATTAGTTATGCGTCGGCATCCCCATTTGAGCTCGCCCACCGCCGTAGCACCGCGCGAATTAAGTGAACGACACAGAAGTTATTTAAAAAAATACTTTATTTCATGTGACAGAGTAATAAAACAGATTAACTTGATAATAATATAAAACAGTCATTAATTCTATTGACAAATTATTGATCTTATATACCTACTAACGTATTGCTAATTCGTCATTTATACGAACCAAGTGTATCCTAGATAAAACTGTTGGATTGCATCAAATGTTCTATAACAGTTTTTCCCATTTGCCGGGTCGCACTATTCCCGCCCTTTTTTTAAAAATAATACCTAATAGTCGCCTCGCTTCGTATATTAATTTAAATGAAGCTGGGTTTTCAACAGTAGTTTACTTTAAAAATAAATATAGAAACCGTCTTAAAGTGGAACCAGCCCTTAGGGCTGACGATGACGGTTAAAACTGTTTTCATTTTCCGCAAACTTGGATTCTTAAGTAAAAAATAAGCAACAGCTCTATACTTTGCACTAAAATTTAGTGACTAACAAAATACCGATTAATATTTTCTGTATTTTCAGTATATCTATTCAGAAACAATTTATATTGTGTTTGAACATACATAGTATCATTTAAAACCAATAAGTCAAAAAAGACAACAAGGAACTATGAAAATGTCAAAATCAATTAATTCAGCAATGTTTAAAATAAGTTAGTACATTATTATATTTAATTTATACATGTAATTTCTATTAATGTCAATAATATAAATGTCAATAATGCAAATGTCAGTAATATAAATGTCCAGAATATAAATGTCAATAGAATTAATATCAATTTTCAAATCTATAAACGTCAAACATAACAATTTAGGCATAAGACTCTAATAATGTACCTAGTATTAATAAAACATTTTTAATATTAATTAACGTGTATTATTAATTGGACCAGCTTGGGTTAAAAAATACTCAGTGGGTCGCGAAGGGGCAGTGTGAAAATTACCGGGCCATGACAGAACAATGTTTGGGAAACACTGTTCTAAAACGTTATTAGCTGACAAAGCTAAAGTGGGTAGTTAGGGGTTCCTCAACACGCTCTTTCCACAAAAGACACCCTATAAATGGGTACTGCGCATATAGAGCACATTTTAGGTCTAAGATATATGTCCCGAGGGATACAACAGGCCACACTTCAAGCTAAACATGCGCAAGCGCCTATTTTAGTACTACATCGTTAAACCAACAAAGGCATTTGTTCACACTCCGTTGGATATGACAAACGGCCTCGTCCGCGCGGATATCCATGTTTATGGTGAAATTAATGACATACAAACATATATATATATATAGCCTCCGTGGCGTGGCGGTAGAGAACGCGGCCGCTACGCAGGAGGCGCGGGTTCGATCCCCGCTCAGTGCAAATATTTGTATGCATGAAAATGGGTATTTGCATTGGTCTGGTTGTTTCTATGTATAATATACATATGCATTTACAAATAAAAAATGTATCTAAGTATGTTTATCCGCATTCTAGATTTCATAACACAAGCTAGTTAAGCTACGCTTACCATGGATCTAGATAGCGTTGTGTGAAATGTTGTGGAATATTATTATTATTCACAACTATTACTCCTTTTGAAGTAGGCAGAGAAAGAATCGTGGTAGAATTTATAAATAGTGAAAGAAAACCAATAAGAGAGCAGTGTTGGTTTCCTGTGGAGTACAAAAGAATCAACATATCTTTTCACGTGGTTGTCGGAGAAGGCGATTAAGGGAGGACTTTTCTCCATTCGACAGTGAACATACCGCACACGAAAAAGTGCCCACTTGATGGCAAGAAGCTCACACGTACACACCCTGAAACTTACCAATACCCTACAGAATACCGCGGCCATAATAACCTCGTGTTGTGTTCCCGGCGGTGAGTAGGGTAGCCAGAGCTCACTGGAGAGTTTTTGTGCTGGCAGTGGGAAGACCTAAAGGTTGTCCTGGTTTATCTTCTACACTGACGGCACAGAAACTCTCTGTTCTAACAGGGTCGGCAGCACGAGTGTAACGCCCCTGGTGTTGCACACGTTCATAAGCCACGGTAACCACTTTCCATCAGGTGGGCCGCGTGCTTGTCTGCCACCTGAATGGTTTAAAAAAACCATGTCATGTACCCCATTAAAACATTTCCCGCTATTCGGCCAAACGACATAACAGTCAGAGCAATTAAAAAATATTTCTTTAATTGTCTATGGACCAATATGGTGGAACGATCTTGCTTTTAACTATGAACATAACAGTATAGATACATACATACATATAATCACGACACCCACATTTCACCAATCTGTATTCGGTCCCACGTAATAGGGGTGAGCCTATTGCCGTATTCCGGGCACTATTGTTGACTCGAGCCATGCATCTGAGGCTGAGTCTGGGCTGTACACATCTGTCTCATGTTAAAGCTAATCAGCACTATCCCTTAGTCGCCTTGTACGACACCACATGGGCAGAGAAGGGGTGGCCCAAATTCTACTCTGCCGGGAACCACGCGGCACAGACAATATAGATACCGGCAAATATATTGAACAATACTCTGGTGGAAAGATGGCGCATTTGCAAATTACCAAAAAAATTAATAAACGGTTACATCAACCAATCGCGCGAGCCCTTTGAGCCTGTGATTGGTTTAATATCTCCCGAGGAGGGCCAGACCGAGAGGGATGGCCCTGGGTCAGCCGGGGTGCGAGGGATATGTCGCATGACAACCTAACCTTCCGCCTAGCACTACGACCCAGAGACGGCGTGCGGTTTAGTCGGGTCGAGTCCGACATAACCTCCCCCTCCGGCTCGGGAGGGGTGGGTACCCGTGAAAAAAAAAGACGGGTTGCACTCTGGGAGTGCCGGCAGAAGTGAAAACATTTTCTTTTTTTCTTTCTTCGTTATTGTTACGAGCGTGGGGATCGGTTTAAATAGAAAATGCGAGGACAACCGTTGAAGGCAGGCTTTATTCAGCTTCACTTCAATTACAGCAAAGCGCGTAGAAATTCGAAAACTCTTCCTTACACAACACACAGTCACTTGTATAATCGCACTGTACAGCTTCACACACTTTATCGCTTTGTTCGCTTCGAATACTAGTCTTAGACTAACTGCAGCGGAGGCTGTTAGCTCGCCTTTTATATCGGGCGAGGCCGAGTAGCGAAAGATCGAGAAAAGACAGGTACGTTCTGAAAAAGACAGGAACTTTCTGGGAGGTTCTATTAGGTCTTGTGTCTCTTTCTATTCATTCCATTCGTTCTAGAACAGTGACGTCAAGGCATGCTGTCTCTTTCTAGCCTGACGTCTCGTTCTATTCATTCCATTCCTTCTAGAACAGTGACGTCAAGGCATGCTGTCTCTTTCTATAGTGCCGTCTCGCTCACTCCTATGGAAATTTGGCCATATATTGAAGTGGCCAAGCGCCGGGCGTAGCACTACCCCCTTCTTAGACATGCTCGTCCCGAGCATTATTAGATCCGTAGTATCTCGCCAGTCGGTCAACATGTACAACCTTCAAGGGGCTTCGCTGGTTGCGTTGTATCCGGTATGTAACGTCATTGATCCTGGTGACAACTTTATACGGCCCTTCCCAGGTTGGAGACAACTTCGGAGATTTGCCTTTGCGACGCATCGGATTGTGTAGCCATACCAACGAGCCTTCGTCGAATCCGGCTTGATGAGAGTTGCGGTCGTATCGGGTTTTCATTCTGTCGCTTGCCTGGAGCCCAGATTCACGGACGTGGGTGTGAACGTCATTTAGTCTATCGCGCAATGCACTAGCATATTCCGTGATTTCTTGCGGTGAATCTGGAGGACGTCCAGTCAGTAGATCAGCCGGTAGTCTCAGTTCTCTGCCAAAGTTTGCACACGCAGGCGTCACCGTTGTGTTTTCATGTATCGCTGTTCTATAAGACAACAAGAACAAAGGAATATGACTATCCCAGTCCTTCTGGTGGCTCTCAACAACCTTAGCCAAATGCCTTTCCAAGGTTTGGTTAAATCTTTCAACCATTCCGTCAGACTGCGGATGATATGGGGTGGTCCTGGTTTTATGAATACCCATTATCCTACAGGTTTCTTGAAATACCTGTGATTCAAAATTCCTTCCCTGGTCACTGTGTATTTCCAGAGGAACTCCATATCGGCAAAACACTTCCGTGACTAGTCTTTCCGCGACTGTAGTTGCTTCCTGGTTAGGTATGGCAAAAGCCTCCGGCCATTTAGTAAAGTAGTCCATTACTACTAGGATGTATTTGTTTCCAGACTCCGATGCAGGAAATGGCCCTGCAACATCTAATGCAATCCTTTCCCAAGGCGCTCCAACATTGTATAGCTTCAATGCTCCCCTGCTCCTTGTATGCGGCCCTTTTACCGATGCGCAGCATGTACATTTCCTACACCAATCTTCAACATCCTCACGGCAATGGATCCAATAGAATCGTTGACGAATCTTCATCAACGTCTTCTTCACACCGAGATGGCCGCCTGAAGTTCCGTCATGAAATGATCTCAAAACCTCATTAATTTTAATCTTTGGGACAACCAACTGCAGATGTGAGTCTTTCCCGTTTGCAGACTCCCATTTTCTACACAGGACTCCATTGTGTATCACGAGGCTTTCCCATTGTGCCCAGTAGCTCTTCGTAGCTGCACTCATTTGGGAGACATCACTCCATTTCGGCTTAGGTGTTCCTGCCTTTATCCATTCGAGAATAGGCTTGATGTCTCGATCCTCTTGCTGTGCTTGCTGCATGGCTTCGCTACTCCACTCATCGCTGACAGTATCAGTCCTTATTATTCTAATCGCTACACTGTCTTTAGCTTCTTGCCTGACACAATGGTTACATTCCACCGGACAAGGTCTTCGAGAGAGCGCATCTGCATTTCCATGCGCTTTCCCACTCCGATGTTCGATGACGAAGTCGTATTCCTGGAGCTGTTCAATCCATCTTGCCACTTGTCCTTCTGGATTTTTAAATTGTAGCAACCATTTTAAAGCAGCATGATCAGTCCTCAGATGAAACTTGCGGCCTAGCAGAAACTTACTGAAATGCTGCAATGTCTTAACCACGGCCAGTAATTCTCTTCGTGTAACACAGTAATTTCTCTCTGGTTTAGACAAAGACTTACTAAAGTAAGCAATCACGGCCTCCTTGTCTCCTTTTCTCTGGGACAGGACTCCTCCTATCCCAGTATTGCTGGCATCTGTGTCGACGACGAACTCATTTTCTGCATCTGGAAAACCCAAGATTGGTGTTTCACAGAGTCTTTGCTTAAGGTCTTTGAAAGCGGCTTCACATTGTTCATCCCAGCTAAATTTCCGTTTTTCTTCCGTTAACCGATGCAAAGGCTTCGCAATATCGGAGAAGCTTTTCACGAACCGCCGGTAGTATGAACACAGACCTAAAAAGGCACGAACGTCGGTCTTATCTTTTGGTGTCGGCCAATCTTTCACGGCACTTATCTTCTCAGGGTCTGTTTGTATCCCATCCTTCGAAATAACATGCCCCAAATAATTCACTTGTCGTTTAAAAAGTGAACACTTCTTTGGACTGAGTTTTAAGTTGGCACCCTGTAGTTTAGTCAAAACTTGCTCTAGTTTGCTGAGGTGATCGTCGAAGTCTTTTCCAATGATGATTATGTCATCCAAATATACCAGACAGGCTTCTCCCAGCAGTCCAGCAAGTATTTGTTCCATCAATCTCTCAAATGTGGCCGGAGCATTACATAATCCAAATGGCATGACGTCGAACTGCCAGAGACCTTTTCCAGTAGAAAACGCAGTTTTCTCCTTATCTAGTTGACTGATTTGAACTTGCCAATACCCACTCTTGAGGTCCAATGTTGAGAACCACTGCATGCCACTTAAGGTATCCAAAGTGTCATCTATCCTTGGCAACGGATAACTATCTTTTTTCGTAACATCATTCAATCGGCGATAATCGACGCAGAATCTGGTGGTTCCATCCTTTTTCTTTACAAGGACTACCGGAGAACACCATGGACTGACCGAGGGTTCAATGATACGGTCCTTCTTCATCTCTTCAATCATTTCCTCCACCTCCTTTTCTCGAGCAATCGGTACACGTCGTGGTCGTTGACGGATTGGCGTTACCTCACCAGTATCGATTTTATGCTGTACTACTCCAGTTCTGCCAATGTCACCACCATGCATAGAAAAGACGTTTTTATAACGTAGTAGCATGTTCCGCGCCTTCAGCATCTCTACCTTACTGAGGTCATTGCGACAATCTTCTAGTAGTTTCAGCACTGTTGATTCTCTGTCACTTGTGGCATCGCTTTTGGTCGAACCCTGGCAACTACGTATCCACGAGATCTCCTCACAAGTGCCAAGCAGTGTCCCTTTGTTTAAGACGCACTCGTTGTTGCTCATATTTAAAATTCTTGTAACGGCTGTGGTTGGTGTTGTTACCACAGTACGAGCTGGTATCCAGGGACTACTGCCGTCTACTTTTTCCACCAATGCACAGCGATGAGAATTGATGCCACATTGAGGTAGTCTTATTGGCACTAGGGTCTGTGATTTAGGCTGGAGTACAGTTCGTTTTGCACAGAACACTTTTCCACATGCGCCACCTTCCATGGGAATTTCGTCGAACCCAAGTTTCAGAACGCCACAATCCACGTCGATTCTACAGCGATATTTTCTCATAAAATCCAATCCAATGATGCAGTCATCTAAGATATCAGCGACGATGACTTTATGCCAATAGGTCTTATCACCGACTTCCAACGCCACTTCTTGCTCTCCTCGGACGGAAATGCGCTGACCGGTAGCTGTCTGCAGATGGAGATGCTTAAGTTGATGTAGATGATCTCTAGGTACATTTTTCACCAGCCGAGAGCTAATCACGGTCCGACTTGCTCCAGTATCAATGGTGAGGTGGCACGGTGATCCATTAATAACTCCTTTGATGACCAGACTATTTCCATCATTAGCTTGAGAGATCAGAATTGGGACTTTTACACTACCAGCCAGCACCCGTCCCGCAGTCCTGGCGTTTACTCGTTTCCCTGTTGCTCCGGCGCATCTAGATGTCGCGCCGTTTGTTCTTGGCCATTACCTTGTTGAGACCGTTTCGGGCAGCTAGACCGAATATGTCCTTGCTCTTTGCAGAAATAACACCTGGGTGTGAATTCCCGACGGTACACACGTTGCTCATTTGTTGAGATCTCACGCAATCTATGTGGTCGAGGGTCATGTCGTACAGCTTCCACTTCAAGGGCGTGAGCAACAGCATCTTTAAGGGCTGCATGGTGACCCAGACGGACGGCAGCTCTCACCTCCAAGTCTCTGATCCCGTCAATAAAAGCTTGCACCAAAATGCTGTCAAGAAATGACGAAGAAGCTCCTTGGTAAGCTTTTCTCACGAGCTTTTCTATTTCCAAAGCCCACTGCTGCAGAGACTCATTAAGACGCTGGTTTCTGTCCTTCAATTGGGCACGGTAGACATGTTCTAAGTGACTATCACCGTAACGTGATTCCAACGCTTCAAGAAGGCGGTCGTAAGTCACTTCACCTCCAAGCGCCTCTAAAACACTGAGTGCTTGGTCCCGTAACCCCAATGTTAATGCTGTTTTGGCTTGCTCCTTATCCCAACCGTTCGCCTTTGCCACAGACTCGAACTGCAGTTTGTATGCAGTCCACGAGGAGGTCCCATCAAATGGCGGTACTTTGAACTTTCCGACAGCCTGTGCAGATGAAATGGTTACAGAGCCAGCTGTTCCGCAAGCTATTTTCGTCTCCAATTTTTTCACGTTTTGAGCCACAGACTGCAGCCGTTCCTCATAACTCTCAAATTTCTCGTCGATGCTTCCTAATTTTTCGTCGTGGCTTTCTATTTTTACGTCGTGGCAGTCGAGCTTGTCTTGCACTGAATGAATTTCTCTTTGCCATTCTGCTTTAGACTCTTTCAAGAAGGCAAATAGATCTTCTTGTTGTTCCCGGAGCTGAACCTTTAGTTGTAAGGCCTGCTCCTCCTGTTGACGGGCCTGGTTCTCCTGTTGTTGCTGGAGCTGTGTCTTCAATTGCAGAGTCTGCTCTTCCTGGCGACGGGCCTGCTCCTCCTGTTGACGCTGGAGCTGTGCCTTCAATTGTAGAGCCTGCTCTTCTTGGCGACGGGCCTGCTCCTCCTGTTGACACTGGAGCTGTGCCTTCAATTGCAGAGTCTGCTCTTCCTGGCGACGGGCCTGCTCTTCTTGGTGACGGGCTTGCTCCTTCAATAAGGTCATAATCGCGCTCAGGTTAATTTCCGATGATGATCTTGAAGCACCCGACGACGTACTCGGAGTACCCGCAGCCTCTTCTGCGGCCTGGCTTCGGGTTTTAACTCCCTCCCTGTCGTCTCTCGGCGTTATCGGCATTTTCTATCCCACTTCTGACACCAGTTGTTACGAGCGTGGGGATCGGTTTAAATAGAAAATGCGAGGACAACCGTTGAAGGCAGGCTTTATTCAGCTTCACTTCAATTACAGCAAAGCGCGTAGAAATTCGAAAACTCTTCCTTACACAACACACAGTCACTTGTATAATCGCACTGTACAGCTTCACACACTTTATCGCTTTGTTCGCTTCGAATACTAGTCTTAGACTAACTGCAGCGGAGGCTGTTAGCTCGCCTTTTATATCGGGCGCGGCCGAGTAGCGAAAGATCGAGAAAAGACAGGTACGTTCTGAAAAAGACAGGAACTTTCTGGGAGGTTCTATTAGGTCTTGTGTCTCTTTCTATTCATTCCATTCGTTCTAGAACAGTGACGTCAAGGCATGCTGTCTCTTTCTAGCCTGACGTCTCGTTCTATTCATTCCATTCCTTCTAGAACAGTGACGTCAAGGCATGCTGTCTCTTTCTATAGTGCCGTCTCGCTCACTCCTATGGAAATTTGGCCATATATTGAAGTGGCCAAGCGCCGGGCGTAGCATTATATACATAGAAAAAGATAAAAGAGAACATACCATACCTATAATATAGCGCTAATCATAGAACCTATCACTTATTTTCTGCTAATTTTCTGTCAGAAGAAATTAATGTATCATAAAAAGAAAAAATAATCACAAAAAATAATAAATTACAAAAAGAAAAAAATATCATAAAAAGTAATAAATTACAAAAAGAAAAATTAATCACCAAAAGTAAAAAAATATAATAAGAAAAACAATCACAAAAAATCCCTGAAGGCCAGGTGGTTTGAACCCGATACTATCTGAAACTATAAGGACTTACAGTCGAAGTGCTTACCGTTTAAGCTACGACGCCGTCCATTGTAAATTGCAAAATACATAGTCTTTACCTAATCTTGTATGACGTCAGTCGTCGGTTACGGTTCGAAGGTCAACTAATCCTGACGCTTCCTTAACATTTTACACCCACCCAACGCCGCTAAAGAAGTTTTCACTTCAAAAACAATCACAAAAAATCCCTGAGGGCCAGGTGGTTTGAACCCGATACTATCTGAAACTATAAGGACTTACAGTCGAAGTGCATACCGTTTAAACTACGACGCTATCTGTTGTAAATTGCAAAATAGATAGTCTGTACCTAATCTTGTAGGACGTCAGTCGTCGGTTACGGTTCAAAGGTCAACTAATCCTGACGCTTCCTTAACATTTTACACCCATCCAACGCCGCTAAAGAAGTTTTCACTTCAAAAAGGTTTAATATAATCTACGATTTTAGTTAAAATAAAACGGGTTGACTTTCTGTCACCAAAATAATAGGATTTGTATATAAAATTCCCGGTCGCGGTATGTAACAGTCCTGGGTCCTGTAAGCGCAAAAAATCATCTGATGAGGCCGTCAAGCTGAGTGCCACTATTGTTAACATGGTACGTGTTTGTAATGGTGACCTTCTTTCCTGAGACTTTGCCTGCAGCTGGTCATAGTGTAGCCTTGAATACCAAAACACTTGCCAGTACAAACCTTGAACCTAAGAATTCGTGAATGTGATTCATATCATAGTCTAATATAGCACACTATTTTTCGTAACTTTTTAATATGTTTTATTAAAAAAATCAGTTTATGAATATTTTTCTGTTTAGAAACACATTTTCACACAAACCGAGTGGAGTATAGGTACGTTCTAAAACGTATTACGTTGTCTATGATTATTTTAAGATTTTTTTCGCGCGAATTATAAGAAAGGCTCGCTCTAATTTTACATCTACTTTTGTTTATTTTTACGTGGGGTCGAACATTATATTTGGTAAAATGTGTGAGTTTAGTTAAGGTGCCTCTCTCCGTCTAACAGGATTAACAAGAACGAATGACTGTATGTAAATACCGGGTGTAAAATAACACGCCCTTAGGGCCATTTGTTGTTGAGTGAAGTGTGACAATTTCATAAAAAATATGAAATTATCGTTTCAATTAGCTGTACTAACACATCGGAGAATAAATAATGCCAATTAAACAGTATAAAAAAAATAGAATTTTTTTTTTGCACCAAATTACATTTTTTTTTTTACGCAATTTTTTTTGTGTACACGTAGTACTACCAGGCGCCTTCGGCTTCGAAAGCTTTTCACTTACACCTGATATATCTAAAGCCCGTATAACAGAACGATGCTCAGTCCTAAATTTCAATTTTCATTGGCGGATGGTAAATCACAATCTGTCCTCAGTACTAGGTATACATAAAGATTCAGGATTTAGTATCTTTCTAGAAGACGAGCTACAGATACCACAAGGAGGCTGGCAACAGAGATTAACTCTGTCTCACATAGGTAATATCTAAGCCCATTAAAATTAAATTCAGTTGTCATTAATCCAAATGTGTCATCATTTTAATGTGAGTTTTATAAGTGAAGCGAAAATCTATTAAAATGTATTGAATTAATGTAATAACGATTATACAGGAATTTATGGAAACACCTATACAAATAGGCGATGCTGCTGACGATAAAAAAAATTCGGTGTTAGTTCGCTTACAATATGTAATTTTTTATACAATCATGCATGATAATTCATTTTGAAACTTTTATAAGTAGGTATTAATTAAATCGATTAAAATGAGAAAAAGTCGCCTCACAGACGGATACAAAGGAGAAATTTGGATTGGTTCGGGCGAGGTCAAAGTATTGCCCCTGTAAGGCAAAGAGCGCAGGTACAAACCCCGCCTAGACGGTCAAAACCTAGAAATATATATTTGTGAATGGATTTGCTGTGTGGTGTCGGCCTAAAAGAATAGCACCAACCCAACTCTGCCCGCGGGTGTCGTAAAAGGCGACTAAGGGACACAAAACCGGGGGGTGGGCAGCAGCGCCCCCTGCAGAGCAAACCCACAACCAAACTGCGATCCCCAACCCGCATGCCCAGCGTGGGGATTATGGGCACTACCCCTCTAAGATGGCACAACTAAAAAGATGGCCCTCAGTTCCCGGCCGCCTCGCTATTCCTGGCCATGGCAGCGGCCATGGTAACGGCGGGGCAGGGGGTGCAAAGAATCACCGGGCTACGGTAGGCTGCCACAAAGATCTGACCCTGGCAACGTATAACGGATGCACTCTGAGGCTTGACCACCATCTAGCGCAGTTGGAAGTGGAGTTAGAGAAGATTAAATGGCATGTTCTAGGGTTATGTGAAATCCGTAGAGAGGGGGAGGACACCGTAACCCTAGACTCGGGCCATCTTCTCTACTTTCGCGAGGGGGATAAGAAATCCCAGGGTGGCGTAGGTTTCCTCGTCAATAGGGCCCTCTCTAACAACGTTGAAGAAATCTCCAGTGTGTCGACCAGGGTAGCGTACCTGATCCTTCGGCTGTCCAAGCGCTACAACATGAAGGTCATTCAGGTTTACGCACCGACCTCGACACACCCGGATGATGAAGTGGAGGATATGTATGAAGACATATCCAAGGCCTTACACAACACCACCAAGGCCCACTTCAATGTTGTTATGGGGGATTTTAACGGCAAGGTGGGAACACAGACTGGCAACGAATCCCGTATAGGCCCGCATGGTTATGGAGTTAGGAATCACAGGGGGCAAATGCTTGTCAACTTCCTTGAGAAGGAGGGACTGTTCTTAATGAACTCTTTCTTTAAGAAACAACCTCAAAGAAAGTGGACATGGAAAAGCCCCGACACTGTGACAAAAAATGAGATCGACTTCATCATGACGGATAGCAAGCACATATTCAGAGATGTCTCAGTGATCAACAGGTTTAATACCGGATCTGATCACCGACTTCTCCGAGGCTCTTTGAATATCAACTTAAAGCTTGAAAGAAGCCGATTGATGAAGTCCACGCTCCGACCTAACCCAATCCATATCATGGCGGGCACCGAGAAGTTCCAGCAGCTTCTCGGGAATAGATTTGCTGCCTTGGAACCCATCGATGACGTTGACGAGAGCCTACACAATCTGGTCGAAACTCTGAGAGATGAGGGCATCAAGTTCTGTAGAACGCAGCGGACTGGCAGCATATCCAAACTCTCGGCTGAGACTCTCGGGTTGATGACAAAAAGACGGGAAACCACCCAAGCGACTTCGTCGGAGAGGTCAGACCTGAACAAGCAAATTGCGAAGATGGTACGGCGCGACCTTCGGAGCTCCAACACACGCCTTATTGAAGAGGCGATAGAGCGAAACCGAGGGTCCAAAGTATTCACTCAGCAGCTTGGCAGGAGCCACCTGACGAAGCTAAAAACGCACGACGGGAGGACCGTATTGTCAAAGCCAGGGATCTTCGCCGAGATAGAAGATTTCTACGGCCGATTATACGCTACACATGCCTCTCATACTCGACGAGATGACCACGATTCCAGAGCCACCCTGACACGCCACTACACCGACGAACTGCCTGATATCAGTCAAGACGAGATCGTGTCAGCTCTGAGACAGCTTAAAAATGGAAAAGCCCCCGGTGAGGACGGAATAACATCAGAGCTTTTGAAAGCTGGAGGAGCCCCTGTTATACAGGAACTACAGAACCTCTTCAACGCCGTCCTTCACAGTGGGAGAACTCCAAAGGCGTGGAGCGGGAGTTTGGTGGTGCTCTTCTTCAAGAAGGGTGATAAAACCCTTCTTAAGAATTACAGACCCATCTCGCTCCTGAGCCATGTCTATAAGCTGTTTTCACGAGTGGTCACGAATCGTCTCGCCAGGAGACTCGACGAGTTCCAGCCGCCGGAACAGGCCGGGTTTCGCGGAGGATATGGCACCATGGACCACATTCACACAGTAAGGCAGATTATACAGAAGTCCGAAGAGTATAATCAGCCCCTGTGTCTGGCCTTTGTGGACTATGAGAAGGCCTTTGACTCTGTCGAAACCTGGGCTGTTCTAGAATCCTTACAGCGATGCCAAGTAGACTATCGTTATATTGAGGTGCTGAGATGTCTGTACGAAGCCGCCACCATGAGTGTCCAAGTACAGGACCAGCAGTCTAAACCGATCCAATTGCGCAGAGGAGTGAGACAGGGGGATGCTATATCCCCGAAACTGTTCACCAGCGCGTTGGAGGATATGTTTAAGACGCTGGACTGGAAAGGAAAGGGCATCAACATAAACGGCGACTACATCTCACACCTACGATTCGCAGATGACATAGTCTTACTGGCGGAGTCGCTAGAGGAGCTGAACCAGATGCTGGGCGGACTAGCTTCAGCCTCGCGACGTATCGGTCTTGGCATGAATTTGGACAAAACCAAAGTCATGATCAATGGCCACATTGATCCGATACCGGTCGTCGTACATGGTCACCCTCTCGAAATCGTTTCTGAGTACACTTACCTCGGGCAGGTTCTGCAGTTAGGTAAAAACAATTTCGAGAGGGAGGCCAAGAGGAGGATCCAGCTGGGCTGGGCAGCGTTTGGGAAACTACGCCGAGTCTTCTCGTCATCCATACCGCAATGCTTGAAAACGAAAGTTTTCAATCAGTGCGTCCTACCCGTCATGACCTACGGAGCCGAGACATGGACACTCACGGCAGGGTTATTCCACCAGTTCAAGGTCACTCAGCGAGCTATGGAGAGAGCTATGCTCGGAGTTTCTCTGAAGGATAGAATCCGCAACGAATACATCCGACAGAGAACCAAAGTAATCGACATAGCTCAAAGAATCAGCAAGCTGAAGTGGCAGTGGGCTGGCCATATCTCACGAAGAACCGACAACCGTTGGGGTAAACGTGTTCTTGAGTGGAGACCGCGACTCGGCAAGCGTAGTGTAGGACGCCCTCCGACCAGGTGGGATGACGATCTAAGAAAGACTGCAGGCAGATGCTGGATGCGGCAAGCTGAAGACAGGGCGCTATGGCGCTCATTGGGGGAGGGCTATGTCCAGCAATGGACTAATATAGCCTGATGATGATGATGATGAATGGAAAGGCAATTTTTTTTGAGTTCTTGACTTTTATAACAAGGAGGACCCTCCGGTACTCAAGCCACCCTCACCAGCAAATCGGTACACCTGCTCATGGACGGACATGGCGAGGCACTGGGGAGTTGGTGGGTCAGATTTCAGTCGCTCCCGGAAAAGCCAACCAATCGAAAACGATAAGCAGACCCGCCAAAGTGCAAATTTAGATGCGACATCGCTAGGAGGACGATGATGCATATCCTCTCAGAGGTCGCGAACGCTGGCAGACAGTCATACAAACATAATAGGCACACAATGGCGGCATTTCCTGTATGATGCATTCTCTCTTGTTATTTATACGTTCATTACACAGTTTACGACCTCTGGTACGACGGAAAAGCGTTTGAATGCTACGTCGGAGGTCGCGGGTTCGATGCCCGATCAGTGCAAATATTTTTATGCATGAATATGTCGATTTGCATGGGTCTGCGTGTTAATATATGTCTTTAGTAATCCGCAAGAATCGTACTCTGGAATCCATACACAAGCTCTCAAAATTTAAAAAAAACACAGATCGCATTCAACGTCACGTAATTAAGACAATACTTCCCAAATACCATTGTTTATGTTTAGAAAGCGGTAAAATTATAAACTTGTACCCAAAATTAAAAATAGAACGTAACACGATATCAGAACCATAGAGCAATTGTTTTTTTTTAGTGGCCCTTCCATTGTTGCCAGTTGGAAAAATTAAACATTACGTGACACTTTTGCTGTTTATGAGTTAGTCGCTCGAATGTAGAGTAGTGTAAATATATAATATATAGTGTCAGCCACATAATATAATAAATAGTAAGTACTGAAAAACTGGGCTATGACATAGGTTTTTTTTAAAATTGCACGCCTAATCTCGAGATAAGCTTCTTCCAACAAACGAACTCTTCAGCGATATTAATAGAACAGATTTACGTATAAAACGGATGTTGTATAAAGAAAGAGATGGGGTAGCCCTATTCTGCTCCACCGCGAACCAACTCACCAAAAAATACAATATCTATTTTAATATTACATTCACATCATTACCAATCGAGCCGTTAACAATTTTTTTACAACAAAAATACATTCAATACAGATTTAATAATTTTCCTAATGCCATAGTGAGATCACCCTATAACCATAACCGTATACAAAGTTTAAAGTGCAGCTGTCAAAATATAAAACACGCAATATTGCATTCTAACTCGTAGCACTAATTCCTAGATCAGTATACCACAAATGCAAATATAAGTTGGCATATCGAAATGACCGGTGACGTAATGCTAACCGCCCGCCGATTTTTTGCTTCCATTTTCAAAATATGACAGCCGATTCTTTAAATTGCCAGATTGAAAAAATATATATTGAAAGTTGATAACGACCAGTTTTTTTTTATATAGGACACGTCAATTTGAATTTACCTTGCCTGATGGTAAGCTGAAGGCAAAGTCTCAAGAGTGAGAGCCACTATTATACACACGTGCCATGTTAACAATGGTGGCATTCAGCTTGACGGCCTCATCAGATGTTTTTTCACGCCCCGCTTAAAGGACCCAGGACTGTAGGAAGAGGGAAACACGTGAGTTGGCAAGGAATTCCAGGTCTTAATTGTATTGTATTTTATAAGCTACTGGCTACACACGTCCATAGGCCACGGTAACGACTTTCCATCAGCATGCGTGTTCGCGCTATATGCTTTGCTTTCTGCTTTATTATTGGTTCATTTCGGCTGTTGGTTCCCGGTGCAGTATAATAGAGCCACTCCATATCTTCCCATGGCTGACATAGAAGCCGACTAAGGGATAGGGCTGTTCCATCCGACAGTTAACATGTACAGGTGCCCGTACAAGTGTGTCCTACCTGTTATGACTTACGATGCCGAAACATGGACACTAACGGTAGGGCTAGTCCATAAACTAAAAGTCGCACAGCGGGCTATGGAGCCAGCTACGCTTGGAGTTTCTCTGAAGGATAGAATTCGAAACGAGGTGATCCGACAAAGAACCAAAGTTACCGACATAGCTCGCAGAATAAGCAAGCTGAAGTGGCAATGGGCTGGCCACGTCTGTCGAAGGACCGATGGCCGTTGGAGCAGACGAGTCCTAGAGTGGAGACCGCGAGAAGGCAAACGAAGGGTAGGGTGCCCTTTAGCCAGATGGACAGCAGGGAAATGCAATAAGCTTTTGTGTTCCCGGCAATGAATAGTTTGACCAGGACTCATTGGAGAGATTTTGAGCTTTTAGTGGGAAGACCAAAAGCTTGTCTTGTACTTTACACTGTTTTGTACTTTACACTACTTTGTCTGTCTTGTATTTTACACTACTTTGTCTTTTACACTGACGGCACAGAAACTCTCTGTGCTTACAGGGTCGGCAGCACGAGTGTGACTCCCCTGGTGTAGCACACATCCATGGGCCACGGTAACAACTTTGAAGCAGGTGGGTCGTGTGCTTGTCTGCCCACCTAAGTGGTATAAAAAGAAAAAAAAGACGGGTTGCACTCTGGGCAGAAGTGAAAACATTTTCTTTTTTTCTCTCTTCGTTATATACATAGAAAAAGATAAAAAAGAACATACCATACCTATAATATAGCGCTAATCATAGAACCTATCACTTATTTTCTGCTAATTTTCTGTCAGAAGAAATTAATAAATTATGAAAAGAAAAAATAATCATAAAAGTAATAAATTACAAAAAGAATAAATAATCACCAAAAGCTACCAAAAGTAATAAATTATAATAAGAAAAAACAATCACAAAAAATCCTTGAAGGCCAGGTGGTTTGAACCCGATACTATCTGAAACTATAAGGACTTACAGTCGAAGTGCTTACCGTTTAAGCTACGACGCTATCTATTATAAATTGCAAAATAGATAGTCTGTACCAATCTTGTATGACGTCAGTCGTCGGTTACGGTTCAAAGGTCAACTAATCCTGGCGCTTCCTTAACATTTTACACCCATCCAACGCCGCTAAAGAAGTTTTCACTTCAAAAATAGAGCGAAGTCTAGGTTATTTTTACTTTAATGATATCATCAATGCAGCAGGAAATAAACATACTATATGAGTTAATTAAAACTAAAACCTATCTATTGTTGTAACCAGTAATTGATTCATTCGAAGGATAATAAGAATACTTCCTTATTTGTGTGTTGGTTTATCATGAATTCATTACAAACACACTTAATAATAACCTGCGTCTTCCTCCTCGCATTAATTCCAGTCGCATCCGAAGCTTTTCAACTTGGAGTCTGGGGTCCGCTTTTTACCAGTCTAACTGTGGATTTGGCTAAACTTCGATATTTTCCGTGAAGCGAGTGCCATCTGACCTCCACAACCCAAAGGCGATACCGAAGCATTGCAGCTAGACCAGTTGTTGGACTTTCGAGGGATTCAACTACCCGTAATGACCGTCATAAATGTTCGTTTGACAACCGGGACCGAGCAAATACCCATATTCATGCATACAAATATTTACACTGAGCGGGAATTGCGTGGCCTCCTGCGTAGCGTCTGCGTTCACTACCCTTACGCCACGCCAGTACAAATATTAATATTCTTGGTGCAAATATTACCCGCGGCTCTGCCCGCATGAATTCTGATCCCGTTACACAGCCCATGAAAACTTATTCCAGGGATAAAAAGCATCCAGTATGCATAGCAGTATGGGGAGGCGTGCCTCCCTATACCGGGTGCGAGTTGGGGACCCCGTGGTCCCCCCTCTCGAGGAGGGCCAGACCGAGAGGGACGGCCCTGGGACAGCCGGGGTGCGAGGGATATGTCGAAGACAACCACACCTTCGGCCTAGCACAACGACCCATTGATGGCGGTTTAGTCGGTTCGAGTCTGCCATAACCTCCCCCTCTGGCTCCTGCTATTATTATTTGATGATCTGTGAGCGGTGAAGCTCTAATGCTACGTCTGCAGCCACGGGTTCGATTCCAAGGTCATATATTTGCTTTCACCCCACAATGCGGAGGGGGCAGTGGCGTGAGATCCCTTTAAATCGATTCAGATCGGCTCCCCGTTGCAGGGAAAGTAGTGATGTGATATTTTTTGACCAATAAGATACGAACTTTTTCCCTATTTCAACTCGAAGAAAAGGTATTACTGTGTTAGAATTCCTTACAAGCACCTTTAAGCGAAGCGTGGAAAAGTATCTGATGGGGGCCATCAAGCTGAATGTCATTGCTAACAGGTAGACTTTGCTTTCAGCTTACCATTAGGCGAGGTAAAGTCAAATTGATGTATCCCACACATTATTTGTGATAGAAATCCCCACGGATATATCGGACTCGAACCGACTAAACCGCACGCCGTCTGTGGGTCGTTATGCTAGGCCGAAGGTGAGGTTGTCTTCGACATATCCCTCGCACCCCGGCTGACCCAGGGCCATCCCTCTCGGTCTGGCCCTCCTCGGGCCACGACTCGCCCCCGGTATGGGGGCGCGCATCGTCCAGCGATGCGCGCGCTATAACCCCTCCGTAGTAATCCAATCTCGGTTGGATTGCGTTCAGGAGTCAGCAAGTGCAGCCGGGCACGGTTCATTGTGATAGCAGCACCAGTGGGACCTGTGGGTGGCACGCGGTGCGCAGAAGGCGATCCTCGACTGATGAGGCCGTCCAGCTGAGTGCCACCATGGTTAACATGTTACGTGTATATAATGGTGACCCTCTTTCATGAGAGATTGCCTTCAGCTTACCATCAAGCGAGGTAAATCAAAGTGACGTGTTCTATGTATAAAAAAAAATAGAAATGAAACATCGAATACTTAGATAAACCGTAACTTATTGTTTATAAAACAATTCTTGCCTGGCGCTAAATTGGCTGTTGCATGTGTATGCACGGGCATATTGTCACGTTCCGCTAAACGCATTGAATTACCAGGTACATGGAACGTGGAGCGGGATTTTATTATGAATCACTAATTAGTATAATTAGCATAAATATTGCAATAGGCGATGGTAATCACTCACCACCAGGAGGGCCATAGGCTTGACTGCCACCTCGGTTGTATAAAAAAAAATTAGGACAAACTTGACATCAGGTTTGTCTCTTTTTTATACCACTGAGGTGGTAGACATCACACCCACCTGATGGAAAGTGATTACCGTGGCCTATGGACGTGTGCAATACCAGGGGAGTCACATTCGTGCTGCCGACCCTGTAAACACAGAGTTTCTGTGCCGTCAGTATAGAAGACAAAGCAGGAATAGCCTTTGGCCTTCCCACTGAGAGCACA
Source organism: Eilema caniola (assembly GCA_949126895.1). NCBI lineage: Eukaryota > Metazoa > Arthropoda > Insecta > Lepidoptera > Erebidae > Eilema > Eilema caniola. The sequence goes on from OX421485.1 coordinate 1,735,951, forward strand.
AAAGCTCTCCCGTGAGTCACGAGTTCGCTTTGTCTGCAAAATAAGTGGTATAAAACATAGTAGAACGGATCCTGGGGGGTCTTAGGTACAGGTTTTGGTTGCCGGGGTTGGTCTGATGTAGTAGATTATGCTGCTGCTTTACTGCTTCATCAACGCATCGTCGGTAGTTCAGTGCTTAATGAGATAGCCTTACGATCGAGAGGTCCTGGGTTTAAATCCTGACTATTAGACTACGCTACTCCTAACACAAGCAATTTCGCTTAGTTGGGGCGGTTATTTGGTCTACCAAAAATTTTTGTTAACATTTTTTTAGTTAAATTTTGAAATCGATTAAAATAGAAAAAATTGAATCGGTCTAGGCGGGGTTTGAACCCGCGATCTTTGCCTTACAGGGGTAATGCTTTGACCACTAAGCTACTAGACCTCGCTAACCAATTCAAATTTCTCCTCTATATCTGTATTTGAGGCGACAGTGGAGTGTGTCTACCGATACGAACTATCGGAACCAATGAACCCCGCCTAGACCGGTTAATTTTTTTCTATTTAAATCGATTTGAATAGTTTTTTTTTTTTAACAAAAATAAATTACTTTCTGCGAATCTTCGCGACCGCCTCGTAATACGTTCACACAACAGTCTCCAGCATATAATCGCCGCTGTTATCAGCAAGGCCACGATTAGCCACGGCCCAAGTACTATTTTGTACATGTTTAGACTAACACATGCCTCCACATACGCGAGTGAAGACAAACAGATAGCATAAGATATATAACGCCATCTTGAGTAAAAATATTATTAATATTCCATCGTCGCCGAAGTCTATATATACTATATATGTACATGTCGCCGCCAACTAGTTTAATCAGCCGTCCATTTAACTGCCTAGGCAATTAACTAAACGGCGACATTCAATTAACGAATTCTTCGAGTTCACTTCGACGATCGTACTGAGACTTTACATGCCTAAAGCTACTATGTTGACTCAACACTAAGCGATCACCGACATCAGCGCGGGCGGAGTCGCGGGCAACAGCTTGTCAACAATATGGCCATTTCAGACATTTTTTATAGTAAACGCATACTTAAAAACAACTATGGAATAGGAAAAAGTGAATGCCCAGGTGGGACTCGAACCCACGATCTTTCCCTTACAGGGGGAATGCTCTGACCACTGAGCCACCGGGTCACACCTGAAGCTATCCAAATTCTCCTATATTACCGTCTTAGGGCGACGGTGGGAGGCATCTACCGACATTTATACGAAATATCGGAAACAATGAATGATGTTGCAATCATTTTTAACGTATAAATATAAATGTCGGTAGATGCCTCCCACCGTCGCCCTAAGACGGTAATATAGGAGAATTTGGATAGCTTCAGGTGTGACCCGGTGGCTCAGTGGTCAGAGCATTCCCCCTGTAAGGGAAAGATCGTGGGTTCGAGTCCCACCTGGGCATTCACTTTTTTCTATTCTTAATCGATTTGAAAAAGTTAGCATAGTAAATGCTTCAAAATTTCATTCAACTATGGAATAGCCAGTACAGCTAGTTATATACGTCAGTGTACGTACCATAACTGCTTGGATACGTAGCCAGCCACGTCGCTTTGGCGTTTTAGTTAGGCAGAGAACTTAATCGCCTAGAAGTGGACCTATTCTTCTTCATCGGGACCCAACACGGCACGTTAATATACAGGAATTATTATCATCAATGTAGCGGCAGAGAAATACAAGTATCACCACCCCATCTCATCCCAAGTCGTAAAAGGCGACTGACGGAAACATACGTAGACGATATCACTGCGTGAGAAGGAAAACTAGACATAAAACCCTGTACCAACCCGTCTGGCCAGCGTGGAATTAGTACGTCGAAGTCTCCCAATTGAAAGAGACCTATGTCCAGCTTTTTTTTTTTACGTGCGGGCAATCCCCACGAATACCCACCTCTCTACTACAAAACTGCACGCCGTCTCTGGGTCATAGTGCTATGCCGAAGGTGAGGTTGTCATGCGACATATCCCTCGCACCCCAGCTGACCCAGGGCCATCCCTTTCGGACTGGCCCTCCTCGGGAGGGGACGACGACGTGGTCCCCGACTCAACCCCGGCCGTGGTCTGCTTTTGCTAGGGTGACGGGCGGCTCCAACCGTCACCCTCAGGCCCGCGCTCATAGGGGGCGGAGGTCGGTCTGCGCCCTTCGACGCCCGAGCCGCCTTCGAGCGCGTGCAGCTATGTCAGCGAGTCTTTCACCTAGCCCATGATGGGTCTTACCGCCGCAATCACGGCGTGCCCTGCGCGTGGTTGCCCAAGTCGTCGCTCCCACTCGGCCACCATGTCCCGGTGGAGCCGGGATTTCTCGGCCCGAATGTCCTCGGGCTCGGGAGACCTACAGCAGTTGACTGCTGGTATTACCGTATCCGTGGCTAATTTCTTTAAGAGAGTGTGATTAAAGAGATATGTGTAAAGATGCCGTCATCTGTACCGTGTTATCTGCGCAAGGTCGTTAGATAATGAGATAATTGTGACAGTAGATGAGCACAGCGTCTCACAGATCGCTTATCTTGAGATTTTAATAACTTTTCGGTACACCTCCTGAATGTCAGACGAGACTCTGATTTAGACTAGCCTCTCGAGAATGGAAGGTAGGACGACAGTCATTCTCGTAAAAGTCAAGAGGAAAAAAGTTACGCCTATATGTATAACTCTGACACCACGGTATTTCCGTCCCAGTCGTGCAGTCCGATAAGAAAAGTAGGTACCTCCGCCCTACAGAATATCGCGGCTATGATAACCTCGTGTTGTGTTCCCGGCGGTGAGTAGGGTAACCAGTGTCAGTGGGAATTCCAAAGGCTATTCCTGCTTTGTCTTCTACACTGACGGCACAGAAACTCTGTTTACAAGGTCGGCAGCACGAGTGTGACTCCCTGAGTGTTGCACACGTCCATAGGCAACGGTAACAACTTTCCATCGGGTGGTCCGTGTGCTTACCTGCCACATGAGTGCTATATAAGTAAGCTAAGAGTCACAAGTAGGCAGTACTTGACGTATTAACGTCTTCTAACAAAATATTTACAAACAATGTGTTTCAACAATATAGTGTTTGGCTAGGGCGCGTCATCACGCCTTAAGCAACGAAGGTCGTTTGATTCACAGTTGATGTCATGCTCTCAATGCTAAGTTTTTAATGTTAGAGGAAAACTGTTTTAGAACCATATTTCGAGCGATACTCAGTCCCGAATCTCGGTATTTAACTAGCACAGCCCCCCGAAAACAAGTGGCAATTCGTTCGCCGGCGTTTAAAAGAATAAAATGACAAATACGACTTAAGCAACCACGCGCAGGGCACGCCGTGATTGCGGCGGTAAGACCCATCATGGGGGAGTGGCTAGAGAGGCCATACGGTGGCCTCTCGTACCGTCAGACACAAGTCATTACCGAACACGGTAACTTCGGGCGGTACCTGCATCTGATGGGCATAGAGCCAACGCCCGAGTGCCATCACTGTGACGAACTTGGACTCGGGGCTGCACACGCCAGACCGAGAGGAATGGCCCTGGGTCAATGCGTCCGTGTGCCACCTCGGTGGTATAAAAAAACTGGACTGAACGGAACGGAAATCGAACCGCCACGCCACGCCATGCTAAATAAATGGTGTTATAGGTAATAACACGTTTTCCGCGAAGCCAGACGGCCCGTCTGAGCTGACAACCGGTCTTAACTGTACCGAGCGGGTCAGTGGGCAAGCGGCTCAATACTACCGTAGTGGACACCTTATCGTGGGGACTTTTATTATTAGATACCTGTTTTGTTATCCGTATAGTGACGGAGAAAGAATACAAGTATCACCACCCTATCTCATCCGAAGGGTGTCGTAAGAGGCGACTGACGGAAACATACGCAGACGATTACACTGCGAGAGAAGGAACACTTGAAATGAACGATGTACCAACCCGTCTGACCAGCGTGGAAACTGTTGGCCGGAGCTTCCCAACATTGGGAGATGCCTATGTTCAGTAGTGGACTGCTAGGTTAATTACTTGTGGGATTTGTAGCTGTTGGTGTTCCCGCCCGCCTCTGTGGCGTAGTGTAGGTAGTGAACGCGGCCGCTACGCATACGGCGCTGTTTTGATCCCCGCTTAAAGCAAATATTTGTATGCATGAATAATATGTATTTCCATTAGTTTGGTTGTGCTTCGGAAGGGCTTAAGCTGTCGGTTTTGGTTGCCATACAAACATCTATGGCAGTCGTTACGGGTAGTTGGAGCCTTCAAAAATTCAACAACTGGTCTATGCTTCGATACCGCTTTTGTGTTGTGGAGTTCATATGGCAGTCCCTACGCGGAAAATATCTAAGTTCAGCCAAATCCGCAGTTGGACTAGTAACGCTGAACCCAGACTCCAAGTTGTAAGCTTCGGATTCGACTGGGATTAATGCTAGGGAGTAGAAGCTATCACCGCCCGCGTGTGATTCTGGTGCCGACCCCGTTACAGGCGGAACTAGACATAAAAAGTAACTTAATGTTATTAAACTATGATCTGTCTCTGTAGCAGAATTCAGCCAGATCTGAACCTGAACAAGAACAGCCGTTTAAGCGAGGTTGAGCAACAAAAATCTGAATATATGAAGTATATAGATACAATGTAATTATGCTCCGTGGTTGAGTATCCCGAGCCACAATGACCGTCTCTCCCTCAGCGGAGACGTTGCCACCTACGGCAAATTCCAATCGGAAATGGAGCAACCCTTTAGACGTTTTGTAGGAGGTAGGACACAACGGTTTTCCGTCCAATTAAGCAGTCCGACTGGGGAAGTACCTACACCCTACAGAATATCGCGGCCTGACCATAATAACCTCGTGTCGTGTTCCCGGCGCTGAGTAAGGTAGCCAGAACTCACTGAAGAGTTATTGTGCTGTCGGTGAGAAAACTAAAAGCTATTCCAGCTTTGTATTCTGCACTGACGGCACAGACACTCACTGTGTTTACAGGATCGGCAGCACGAATGTGACTCATCTGGGGTTGCCACATCCATGGGCCACCGTAACTGCTATAAATCAGGTGGGCCATGTGCTTGTTTGCCACCTAAGTGGTATACAAAAAAAGGGGAGACGCTGCCACCTACGGCAATTTCCAACTGGAATCGGAGCAACCCTGTAAAGGTTTTCTCAGGTGCTTTCCACGTGTCCATTTGACTAGCAGAGGGCACAGTAGAGAGCAGGCAGGGTGATTTCTCCGAGCGGAGATCTAGGGATAATAGTTGCCGCCGCCTGTCACCCTAATGACCTAGTGGGCGGGCAGTGCGATGGTCACTCCTCCCCCTTCTGGGGATTTAATGGGGATGATGTACTTCCGAAACCTGATTAACATTATCCCCGACGGGCTTCTCAAGTAGAGCAGAAATCAAAAACGTCATTAAATCTGGCAGATGTATGTACATCATTTAAAAACGCATCAATTACAGGCATAACAGGCGAAACCAGAGAGGACCAGTTAGTATATCAATAAAATGCATATTTCGCAAATTCCTTTAATGACCACATTCTGCAATAGCAGATAACAATGTAGACTTGCCACAGATAATGTGAAAGTATAAGGTCAACAGATGATAAATATTTATTTATCGCACTAAACAAAGAGGTTTGTTGTTGGACAATTTAATTTATTTAATGTAGATATACTTAATAATGAATGGCATGTTTGTTTGATGTTGTAACTTTGTAGGGGTATGTAGAGATGTTTTATAAACCTGTTGAGTGTCATATACATGATTGTAGTTTGTGAGTGTAGTTCAGGTATGTGTGTATTGACTGTTGCAGGTACTTGTTTGTCTTGTTGACATATAAGATAAACTAAGTTGGGGGTAGTTCTCAATCTATGTATTATGCTTTGCTACCTAGCACAATAAACATGCAGTTATGTAATTACTTGTTTTAATGGTTATTACGGACATATTAGTGGCGACGACGGAGTAAAATAAGTGAAAATGGATCGTAAATGTGTAAAGTTCAGTGAGTTTAACCCACAAACAGATAATTGGGACAATTACATAGACAGACTGAAGTTTTGTTTCGAGGCCAACGGGATCGTGATAGACAATGTAAAACGTGCTAATTTTTTTACTGTGTGTGGTTCGCAAGTGTTTGAAACTTTTTTGGCACTAATCACGCCTCGAAAACCCATTGAAGTGACATTCAATGAAATCATTGAAATTCTAACCAAACATTACAGTCCGAAATCGAACGAAATATCTATGTCATACAAGTTTTATAAGCGCGATCAAAATCGTGGTGAATCGGCTGCCGAGTACATAGCTCAACTTCGTAAGATCAGTGCTCGCTGCAATTTCAGTGATTTGGAACGTACGTTACGTGACAGGCTTGTGTGTGGTATGAGAGACGATAAATTGCAGTATGAGCTATTAAAAAAGGACACTTTAAGCTATCACAATGTAGTCGATGCTATGCTATCATCCGAAAGTGCCGGTAAAGACGTGCGCATGATGCGCGTGGTGGAGCAGCCGGCGCCGGCTGCAGCGCCGCGCCGCCGGCACCCGCCGCGCCGCCCGAGAAGGCTGCGTCGTCCGCGCCGCCGCCGGAGCCTATGGACATCAACGCGCTGCGCCCGCGGCCCGCCCCGCGCGCCGTTACGCCGCGCCCTGATCCACGCCCCGCGGCTCGTCTTTGCTATCGTTGTGGTGATCGCCACGGAGGCGAGTGTCGGTTCATCAACGTTACGTGTCGATATTGCAACAAAAAGGGACACCTTGAGAAAGTCTGTATTTCTAAAAAGAACGCAAACAAAACGAACTTTACAGAGGAGGAAGACGCGAATTTAAACGGCATATACGTCGTGCAGACTACCAGTCGAGTACCACCCTACGTGATTCGCGTGACGGTGGCGGGCGAGCCCGTCACGCTACAAGTGGACACGGGCGCCTGCTATACGCTGGTGAACGAGCGCACGTGGCGCACGCTGCGGGCGCGCCTGCCGCCGCCGCACCGGCTCGCCGCGGCGCCGCTCGCGCTGCGCACGTGGACCGACGCGCCCGTGCACCTGCTGGGCCGGACGGTGCTGCCTGTGTTCTATAAGGACATTGAATATCACCTGCCGTTGCTAGTGGCTAAGGGCAACGGACCGAATCTTTTGGGAAGAGACTGGCTTATGCATCTTGGCATTACTATGAATATTAATTTCATATCGAACGGAGATTACACTGAACTGGAGGAAATAATTGCTAAACATGGTGTTGTATTCAAGGATGGTCTCGGTACGTACCGTGGAGATCCAGTAGCGATATATTTGAAACCGGGCGCTACTCCGAAATTTCTAAAAGCCCGTCCCGTTCCATACGCTATCAAGGATAGAGTGGAGAATGAAATCGACCGCCTTGTATCCGAGGGCGTTCTACGACCGGTTGCGTACTCTGAGTGGGCCACGCCAGTAGTGCCAGTTGTGAAGAAGTCAGGCGAGATTCGGATGTGCGGCGACTACCGTTGCACAGTTAATCAAGCGACAGAGTCGGACACTTATCCTATGCCAACGGCGAATGAAGTATTTGCTGCTGTAGCGGGTGGAAAATTCTACACAACATTGGACTTAGACCGTGCTTACACTCAAGTGACGGTGAAAGATGAAACAGCCAAGCTTTTAACTTTGAATACCTGTAAAGGATTGTATACCGTCCATAGACTTGCATTTGGTGTGAAGGCTTGCCCCGGTATTTTTCAGAGACTGATGACAGCGCTACTAGGGGGCATCCCAGGAGTCGCAGTGCTGATCGATGACATCATAGTTGCAGGGCACACCATGCCTGAGATGCTACAGCGCCTAGACAGGGTTCTGCAACGCATTGAACAAGCAGGATTTCACCTCAACAAAAAGAAATGCAAGTTCGCCAAAGAGAAAGTTGACTTCTTAGGATTCATCATTGATGCAGATGGCATTCATCCGTCACCGAGTAAGATAGAATCAATTACGAACACTCCAGAACCTAAGAATATTCAAGAATTACAAGCGTTCCTCGGTTTATACAATTTTTACGAGAGGTTTATCACTCACAAAGCTACCATACTTGAACCTTTACATCGGTTACTAGACAAAGGTCAAACGTGGCGCTGGACCGAGCGGGAACAAAACGCTTTCAACACTGCTAAGCAGGCACTAACATTTGACATGACTTTAGCGCACTACGATTTAAATAAACCCCTGATACTGACATGCGACAGCTCAGAATACGGCGTCGGAGCCGTATTATCACACGTGATGGAAGATGGTAAAGAAAGTCCTGTTGCTATGAGTTCCCGAACCTTAAACTCCACCGAAAGGCGCTATTCACAACTGGATAAAGAGGCAACTTCAATTTTGTTTGGAATACAAAAATTTCACAACTACTTGGCAGGAAGGCCATTCACCGTAGTCACGGATCATAAGCCTCTGCTGGGTATATTTGATCCAAAAAGACCGACTCCGAACATACTGTCACCTCGATTGACAAGAATAGCAATTGCGCTTACCGCTCATGACTATAATATTCGGTACAAGCCTGGAACACAAATAGGTAGCGCAGACAATTTGAGTAGATGGCCACAACCAGTGCCTGAGCGACCTGAGGCAGAACTAAATGAGATATTGCTAATGGCTGAAAAACCAGAAGATTTCCCGTTCGATGCAGAGAGTATTGCGGCGGAAACTTTGAAAGACAAAACACTATCACAGGTTGTGCACTACGTTCAACGGGGCTGGCCTGCTAAGGTGAAGGAGGCAGATCTGCATACATACTGGCTTCACCGTACTGAACTGTCTTTGCAAGACGGGTGTCTTTTACTGGGTAACCGCGTAGTGGTGCCACAGCCGCTGCGCACAGCTACTTTACAGGCCTTACATAAGACACACAGTGGAATCGTACAAACGAAAGCACTCGCCAGAAGTTACATTTGGTGGCCCCACTTAAATGAAGACATAGAAGCACTTGTGGGCCAGTGCAGCAAGTGTCTCGATCACCGACATATGCCTCCCCGATCGCAGCATACGTGGATTATGCCCACCAGATCATGGTCTAGAGTACACATCGACTTCGCCGGGCCTTTCCGAAACAAAAATTTTTTGATCATCGTCGACGCTTACTCCCGCTGGCCCGAGGTGTTCATTGTTAACAACACGACTACTACGACAGTAATTCGACATCTACGGATGGTATTTGCAACTCACGGCTTATGTGAGATATTGGTGTCCGATAATGGGTCAGCTTTTGTGTCCGAAGAAATGAGACTGTTCCTTAACTCAAATAAAATAAGACACATCACGACAGCGCCGTATCATCCTGCCACCAATGGATTAGCAGAGAGGATGGTCCAAACTGTAAAGGACAAGATACGAAAAATGGACGACATGGCGTGGGACGTAAAAATTCCAAGTATGCTACTAGGCCTCCGCGCGACACCGTGTGCTGGAACACTGAAGAGTCCTGCAGAACTCCTGATGGGCCGAAAACTGCGCACCTTACTGGACGCGATACACCCGGATCATATACAGAGAAAAAAGACTGAACGACAGGTCTTCGACAATAATCAGAGGCGAAACAGAGAGTCTGAAGTTGGCTGTAGAGTGAGATACAGGAATTACAGCAATGGTCCGAAGTGGTTACCGGGCAGAATTGTGGAGAAAACTGGTCCGTCCAGTTACAAGGTGCAAGCAGATGATGGTCTTATTGTCAACAGACATATTGATCAACTTATTAAAGTTGCATCGCCTGTCGAAAGCCCACAAAATGAGAGAAGAGAGATAAGGGATGACACTGGAGACCTGACGGACCAGGAGCCAGAGCAAATTATAGAAATTCCTAATGATGAGTCTTGGGCCGATATTTTAGGAATACCTAATTAATAAATAAATCAATAATAATATTGTTAAGTTGATTCTTAAGATGTTGAAATTGTTTATATTGTATATTTTGCTCTAAGCAGTAGAATGTTACTTTTGATTCTTAGTTTCTTAGTTATTTACTATTTTGTGTGTGTTTATCTGGGGGAAAGGTATGTCATATACATGATTGTAGTTTGTGAGTGTAGTTCAGGTATGTGTGTATTGACTGTTGCAGGTACTTGTTTGTCTTGTTGACATATAAGATAAACTAAGTTGGGGGTAGTTCTCAATCTATGTATTATGCTTTGCTACCTAGCACAATAAACATGCAGTTATGTAATTACTTGTTTTAATGGTTATTACGGACATATTATTGAGCAAACTCTGTTTGTATCGGGCAATATCGGAAAAAGTTAGCATCTGTGGCGTAGCCATAGAGGGTGTGAATGCAATTAGCAGTAAATATTTGTATGCATCCATTGGTATGAATGTTTTTAACTTTTTATGAATAATTAATTACATTATTAATTTTTTTATATACATTAGAGTTAGTTATAATATATTCTCATTTTTTCTATGTTAATTAAGTATAATCAATTATCTTGTTAACCATTATTTAAAATTATAACAAAAACTAAAATCTATATTGAAATTGACAATAAAATCAATGATATGTATAAATATAAATCAATAATATGTATGTATTTACAAAAAAATATATAGCGTAGTAGCCAAAACAAAGTTTTGTTTCAATGAGTGAGATTTGTGTAAACTTCAGTGTATATGTACAATTTTTATTTACTTCTACTGTAGAAAGCAGATGTTGCAAGGCGTAACTTAAACTAATTTTAATTCAGAAAAAATCTTAAAGAACTGTGTAAATAAAAACATATCAATTAGGATAGGAAACAAATGGATTCGGTCCAGGGGAGGTCCGAACCTGCGACCTTTGTCTTACAGGGGCAATGATCTTACCAATAAGCTACTGGACCTAACCGGATATTCAGCATGCAAAATGCTTCAAAATTTCATTTAAATTTAATCATAGTTACAGTAAACGTCCCAAACTAGTGTTACATAAAAATATTTTTGTAATAACTGCCATCTGTTCTCTAAACCAATCGGCGATATTGAAGTTCTGTAGTTCCACTAACCAGACTAAAATAAGTACATACTAACAATATGTAGGTATATCAATTAGTTTTATTATATACCTAAAAATAGGTGGTTAATGTACTTTAACGGAAGTTGGTTTGATAAGAAATGTAATTGTGTATTCAATAATTATTATTATTTCTGCTAACAAAACTTAAACATAATCTACTGTTCTTATTTTTTTTTTTTAATAGCTCATGTGACTCCACCTCGCATGATGCTAGAGGTGAAATGTCAGTAAAGAGGGCCACCAGTACAGATAGGAACAATGTTACAATGATAATCCTCAGCTAGACGGCCTCAGTAGATGCTTCAACAATCAAATTTATGTTTTCGCAGATTCATTTTTTTTTTTTTAAGTATAGGAACAACTTCACGTGCTTTGTTTACAATTTTTTTTTTTTTTTCAAATTTTACAGTGGGTATTTTATTTAAACTTTTTTTTGACTTGGCATCATGTTAAAATTAAGATAATTCAGGATTATTTATTTTCAACTTAAACACAATATTGTTGAATCTCCCAAAAATATACGAAAATTAATCGCAACAGTATTTGTTTACAAATAACGTAATTAAAATAATTAGATTTATCATAAAAAAAAACAATTTTGTTTACGCGCCAAAAACCGCTAAAGAGGTTTCATTCTATAAACGCTTACGTCTTGTTTACCTTTGTATTAAAAAAAGTAAATGCCGCGTGTGCGACTATGTGTTCTACTTTCATTTCATATGCAAGCGCAATTTAAGTAGTTTAAGTCAGAAAAGTTGCTTAGATCACTAACAAATAGCTTAAACTAGTTGCTAATTACCTTATAAAGGGTGAGTTCTGCCTCTTCCTCCCAAAATTCCAAGTAAAATATGTAAAATCCACAAAACTGACTCACTCAAAACATATCTTTAAAAGTTAAATTATATCACTTAAAACACTTTAAACAATTAAGTAACACTTATGTTATGTTTTATAAGGCACTAGTTACAAGTTCCAAGCGTAAATAAAGTTTCTGTGATTAAAAATAAATCGGCGTTTCAAGTTTTACAAAGTTAAACTTTGACAGTTTGCGTCGAAGCCTCTCGCTCACGGCGACGTTCATTCGATTCCAATGTGAACGCGTCTGAATGGTCCGACTGCTACCTTGAGCATCAGTAATCAACTGTAACTGATAATATATAATTAAATTAGGTACGCTGTTAACGTTCTATTGTTCTACTATTTTCTTTTATTTCATCTAGTTACCTTGATATTTTGATTTTCTGTCTAACTTTGGTGCGGCTGAACTTCGACTATCGATATTATCTGCGAAGCGACTGCCGCTAACCTCGGCAACTAAATTGGCGATATCGAAATTCTATCGTTAGACTAATCGGACTTTTTAGGGCTTCAACTCGGACTAGATTAATAATAGCTCCTACTACCCTTAACTACCCTGGGCTCTTAGCAAGTCTACTTACCTAGCTACTGACGTGTACCTGTAATTTACTCTTCTTGTACCTAATTGAACACCTAACATTCTTCTCCACGTTTCCTTCCACAGCTAAGTTAATAACAAATGACACCTCATCCCATCTTATTCGGCGTAACCGCAACGTGAACGTTGTGTTCGTAATAGCTGAGAAGCTGAGCTGGCTGACACATTTAAGTTGGATATGAACCAAATATAAACCGATTATTGCTCGGAATATATATCTTGGACCTGAAATGTGCTCTTTAAACGCAGAATATGTTTCTTGGGTGTTCAAATTCACCTAGCAGAGATTATTTTAAAACAGTCCAAGCTCACCAGGGCCTCGTTTGGCTCGCGATCTAGGTCCAAGATGTGTCCCGAAGTCACACTAACCGTCTCTTCGTCTCCCAAGATATAGGCTTTGGCCTAGTTCGTGTTTTTGTGTATTGAGTACCTGCTTTATTGATTTGTAAATTGTTCAAGTTGTGTACTTAGAAGTGTGACAATAAACTTTACTTACTTAGTTACTTAGAAAACCGTTTACTGTACCTATATTAATTGAGGTGATGTTTTTTTTTACATTTTACTCAAAGAATCAAAGAATCAATTTCGTTTATTCAGTTTAGGCAAATAAAGAGCACATATGAACGTCAAAATTTTACAGTCATGTCAATAAATTATTAATATATTATTAAATAAAGTAAACAAATCATTTGAAAAACACTTTTTCACAAAGGTACAGTCCAAATGGTTTGTTGAAATCACAGAAGAACAAGCATCTCACACATCAAAAATGAAATGTCATTTGATTTTGACAACTCAATCAAAATAATTCATAATCTGTGACTTCACTATCACACTGCGATTCGGACCGGACAGCGGTTACCGCATTCCTGGCATACCTTTCCCGCCAGACCGAGTGCGCGAAACCGGTCGTGCCGCACCTTCAATACCTCTCACCCTGATATAATTCAATTACTAATAACCAATACGTGTTACATACTGACCTCATTTGTAAACATTTTTAGTAAAACGCAATGTATTTCTACTAAACGATATCGTAATAAGTTTTTTGAATATCGTAGTGGTTCGTAGTAAAAGTATATAGGTACGTCAGAAGGCTAGGTTTTTTCTTTCACATATTCGCGTACCTACGCTCTGTGGCGTAGCGGTATTGAACGCGGCCGCTACGCAGGAGGCGCGCGGGTTCGATCCCCGCTCAGTACAAATATTTGTGTGCATGAATATGGGTGCCTCGGAGAGCACGATAAAGCCATCGGTCCCGGTTGCCATACGAACATCGATGGTAATCGTTACAGGTAGTTACAGCCCTAAAAAGTTCAACAAATGGTCTATAAATATTTCTATATCGCGTTTGGGTCGTGGAGGTAATATGGCAGTCGTGTTGCCGCCCATCTTCACCCGCGCGGGGCGCGGGGCGCACGGCGGTCAAATGCCAATGTCATTTCATCGGTCATTCGAACAACGCACTCGGCGACGGACGTTTACTTTGTATCTTATAATATTAAACCAGCAGCTTTACCAGTACTACGTCGTATTATTCACAAATTCAAGCTCTCGAAGCGGAAACAAGTCGCTTCATAGAAAATATCGAAATTTAACCAAATTCGCAGTAAGACTGTTAAAGCGGGCCCCATTCTCCAAGCTGAAAGCTTCGGGTGGGACTGGGTTTAACGCTAGGATGAAGAATATATTCGTGTATGTTGTAATATAAAATAACTAGCTGACCCGGCGAACTTCGTATCGCCAATATTTTTCCGCCCGCGTGGCGTCAGATCCCGTTCCCGCTGCACTCTTTACTATATTAAACATGTATTATACATATAAACCTTCCTCTTGAATCACTCTAACTATTAAAAAAAACCGCATCTAAATCCTTGCGTAGTTTTAAAGATTTAAGCATACAAAGGGATATAGGGACAGAGAAAGCGACTTTGTTTTATACTATGTAGTGATTATACATGTTGTAACTATGTTAGTGATATAAGTCTTCAGGCTTTCACGGCCGGCGTTGCATGTAGAATATACTGCTTCCGGGCTGTTTGGCCGTGGTCCATGTGAAACTTGCGTTCCAGACGTTTCGTCGATCACTGCGGTCGACATCTTCAGTGGCGCAGGGCCGGGTGATGACGACTTCGGAGACCTTGCCTCGCCGGCGGCTGAGTTGCGACTGATGCGAAGTTGAATCACGGGCGTATTTATAGGCACGGTCGAAGCGGGGAATCGATTCACTCGATTCTGATTAGTCGAGCGCTGTGGCGCGGACGTACTCGATCCTGATTGGTCGTTTGCACTGTGATACCGAGTGGCTCTCAGTGCTGGGTAGGTACCAATCTTTTTGGAGCTGAAAGGGATTTCAGCCACCGGTGAAGCAAGGTCTCCGAAGTCGTCGTCGCCCGGCCCTGCGCCACTGAAGATGTCGACCGCAGTGATTGACGAAACGTCTGGAACGCAAGTTTCACATGGACCACGGCCAAACAGCCCGGAAGCAGTATATTCTATATGTTAGTGATGTTACGGTAACTAGATTTACCGAGAGCGCTGTGCCGCTCTCATGATACGCGTGGCGGGAGACGCCATAAAGAAAGTGAAAGAAAGACCATCTGACGAGAGCGAGATATTACTAAATATTTTAGTCCTAAAATGTGATACGCGCAGTACATGTTTCTTGTGTGTCTATTGAGGATAGCGCGGGACGCTACAGCTTCGACGAGCTCACATTCACCAAATAGATTATTACAAAACTTACAATCCAATTCGCGCGCGCCGCTCGCTCTCAGCTAAAACTCTTTTGTTTTTTTTACGTGCGGGAAATTCCCACGGATACCTCCCCCCCCCCCCCCTCTCAGGAGCCGGAGGCGGAGGTTATGTCGGACTCGAACCGACTAAACCGCACGCCGTCTGTGGGTCGATGTGCTAGGCCGAAGGTGAGGTTGTCTCGCGACATATCCTACGCACCTCGGCTGACCCAGGGATATTCCTCTGGGTCTGGCCCTATTCGAAAAAAAAAACACAAAAAAAAAATATTTTGGTGTCGTAATGAAGAACAGTACTTGTAGTAATCTGTGGTTTTTATTGAAGGCAAGGTTTAAATCATGGTATTAAGTAGTCTACGGTTTATTCAGTTTTTGTTATAAGAAGACGTTTAAACAGTGGTCTAGCGATTAAGCCTAGACTTTATAGTTCAAGATTAAACCAGACTTAATTCCGTTTTTTGTAATAAGACCATTTCTTTCTTGATATCGTCCAGCTTTTCAAATGCTGCAAAAAAATGCTGCAAAAATGTTTGAGTTGTAATCTATTAATGTTTTGTGTTTTACTTCAATTAAATAACGCAACAGGGCAATTATTCACAACAATTATGCACTAGACGACACGAGCTGACATTTTTTATTATGTAGTGTCACAGAATAGGTAATATAGTGTGTCGTCAGAGTTCCTATTAACTTTGAACTTTCTGCCAATAGTTTACGTCGTGTTTTAACTCTTAAATTTCCCTCTCAATTTATGCACTTTTCGATAGTTATTTTTATAATCAAATCGTAATTATATTTTAAATTAATTACGATTGTATTAATAACGTATTAATAATTGTACGTACAGAAAAGGCTACATCATTACATAGTATAAAACAAAGTCGCTTTCTCTGTCCCTATATCCCTTTGTATGCTTAAATCTTTAAAATTACGCAACGGATTTTGATGCGGTTTTTTTAATGGATAGAGTGATTCAAGAGGAAGGTTTATATGTTTAATACATGTTTAATATAGTAGAGGGTGCAGCGGGAACGGGATCAGACGCCACGCGGGCGGAAATATATTGGCGGTACGAAGTTCGCCGGGTCAGCTAGTTACATATAAAATATGGCGATATTTGAATCATATACATATTCCCTCCAGCTAAATTGCTTTTGTTAGTACAAAAGTTCGCGTTAGCAGAAACAAAAATGTGTAACCAGAAAGTTGACAGCACGAGTGTGACTCCCCTGGTGTTGCACACGTCCATAGGCCACGGTAACCTCTTCCCAAATAAGGATAGGAACCCGGGACCTTTCTTTTCTATCGTAAGACCGACTTCTTAACCGCTAAACTACCGATGCTTAAACAAACAAAATAAAATAAAACGACATACTATTAAAAATCAGTTTATTATTTATATATCTTTGGTTTTGGCAGAACATTCTAGAACCTACCTATATAATGTATTACATTACTATAAACTTCAGTTTGGTACTTAACTAAAGGTAAATAATCTCGATGGTTTTTCACACAAACACATATTAAACAAACTGCTGCTTCCGTTTTTTAATTTCAGATAGTAAATTGACAACTGCAAAATGTCAAATTGTGAAATAGTAATACCAGCTTTTAGTGCTTAGTGACGTGCTCGAAACTGTCGACTATGTTTGTGGCCTAGATACAAGTGGTTTATCTTTATTATATTTTAAGAAAAAAATTAAAATTGAAATGTTTTTTTTTTTAGTTTCGTACACTATCCATATTTATAAGCTAACTATAAAATAACCTACAAAAATCTGTACTAAATTTAATTTATAGACAACTTTCGATACTGGTGGCACATGACTATTTTTGAATTGCAATAAATCGGCAACACAGGTAATGTCATTTTACTATCTGAAATTAAAAAACATACTATAGTGGTTCGATTTTGGTTTTAATTCGCATTTTAGAACTTTCTTTTTTAGGCGGAGATAAATATCCAGGTGATCTGCCGTGTTCGAGTAGAATAGCGCCACGCCATCTCTTCCAGCCCTATCCCTTAGTCGCTTTCTACGATATAGAAGGCGGCGAAGGGATGGGGCCATGACTAAGTGCCCACTTGACGGCTATAGCACACCCCCTATTACGTAGGACCGAAAATCATACTTGGCGAAATGTGGGTGTTAATACATCTCTGCCAGCGACTGATCAAGAGTTCTGACCGCGTTAGGCTAAATGTGAGGACGCACCCGCTAGGTGTGTTACGGATGGCCTAAAATTAGTGAATAGATTAATAGTGTGAAAATTTCAACACGGCACAACTAGGCTGCACTGTTTAAATTAGGAATTTCCCATACAAAATGAAGTTAAAATTTGCGCCCGTTATTTTTGTTCTATGTGCGCTGTTTAAGTTTTTAAAATTTATTGTTAAAATTAGGAACTCTCAAGTGCATTTAGTTGCAGTGTTTTGTCTCGGTCTAGTTGAAATACGTAGGGTAGATGCAATGATGGTAGATTAGTGCATAAGAAGTCACGATTTCAGCGCGTCCGCCCTCCCGATACTCGCGCCCTAGGCTGCAGCCTAATTAGCCTAAGGGTTAATCAGGCCCTGATCTCTGCTTACCCCTTCAGGGATTGACAGGCGTGAGTATATGTATGTATGTATGTAAAGATAAGCGACGTCAAGATTGTTTACCTTTAGTTATGTACCCCACCAAATGGAATATAAGTCTTAACATCGATTTGACTATATCTAAACAGATTCGGTATATTCGAAGATTGATTACTTTGGAAGGAATTATATTCAATACAATTCACCTATACCTTAATACATATTAATATAAAATTAAGTCATAATTTACAAAATAATATACTTACCTAGTTCAGTGCAAAATTGTTAAAACCGTTTTGTAGAACATAATGCATATGTCGCCGCCAACTAGCTTAATCAGGCGTCCAATTAACTGCCTAGGCTGATAACTAAACGGCGCCATTCAATTTACGGCCGGAATGACATTCAGCCGTAACTTTTATTACAACATTTAATAAATTGACCGGGTAATGCTTAGGCCATTCGTAAGATGGGGCACCACACTAAAATAAGATAGAAAATACATACATATACATAGGTAAATAGAGGTATATTTACAGAAAATTTATGATAGGTTTATTGAGATAGCTGCGAAATCCGCCTTGGTTAGGTTAAGTTAGAAGGCTAGAAGAAACCTCCCTCCCCCTTATTTCAAAATATTATCCCAAAATCCACCTTTTATTAATAAAAGTGTAATAATATTGCTATATTTAAAAACCCCCCAATTCCTGCTGCGCTATACTTCTGCCTTAACCTTCTAACCTAAACTATCAGAATTTGAATGACCTTTACTGACAATATTTCGACAGTCTATGCTGCGTTATAATAACCAAAACGGTTTTGACTATTTTCTGTCAACATATTAATAATTATTATAGGGTGTAATGGGAACGCTCCCGAAGCCGAAGGCCCCGGGTAGTACTCCGGGTATACTACATATTGGAATTATTTATTTCGATTTGGTGATTTTTTTTTTTCATTAACATTATTTATTCTCCATCGTATTAGGAAACCCCAATGAAACGACAATTTCATAAAAAACATCACTACAGAAAAAAACAAATGGCGTCAAGCGTGTGCTTTTTCGTAGTGATGTCTTTTTTATGAAATTGCCGTACTACCAGGGGCTACTCCGGGTAGCTTCGGCTTCGGGAGCGTTCTCCTAACACCCGGTATAGCTTGTGTAAGGAGTGGATTCACATTGATAGTGTAATGGCCAGGATTCGAACTGCAACTTTTCGCTGCCTTTAGCTACTATGTTACCGCCGCTAAATCTATAGGATTTAGTACTGGGGAGGAATTTTGTAAGTATTTACGAGATCTATTAGAATTCTTGTGAACTACAAACTATGTGTGACGTTACAATAATTCAATATTTTTTAGAGCTATCTACACTGGCTTATATGTAATTTAGACTATTTATATATAGTCTAGTCTAATAGTCTATTATATATAGTAGGAGTACACTCACTACTGCGTGTCGCAACCATCAGCGCCAATATGGCGATTGTCAATTGGACACAATATATGGGTACCGATCACCAGTCCAGCGAGTGAAGAATAAAATTATCTTGGTATCGATAATTGAATATAAACGATGGGTCTTATGTATCAAATTAACAATATGGCCAAAACAACGAACAACGTCCATTTGCAAACTAATTAGTTCTCAGTACACTCACGGTGGCGCTTCAAATCGTCACAAGAAGTCAGCTGTCATTTTCTATGGAAAAGCCAGTCCAGTTAGTTATAGAGGTCAGTGGTTTTAGGCCATGAAAGAAGCTAGTAAGGAGTTATTATATCTTGTAATCTAATATTGGTATACAATAAAGAGTTTTCTATCTGTCTAGTAGGGAGACAGGAACACGTGTGAGGGTGCATTCCAGATCTTTATCGTGCAGCAAAGATAGGAAGTACTGAGTCATCTGTTAAAAGAGCAGGCCCTCAAATCTGCTACAGCAAAACTAGTCATATCAAGGTCACTGCAAAAAAAAAAGTACTTTTAGACTTTAACGCAATGTCGTGCAAGTCTAAAATTAAATGGCTTTTTGTAGAGTTAATACAAAAGTGTAATGAAACTATTTTCATTTAATTTTGGACTTTAAGCATATAGCAAAAATCAATTAAAATAAGGTAAAGTTTGAATCGGTCTAGGCGGGGTCTGAACCCGCGATTACAGGGGCAATACTTTGACCACTAAACTACCAGACCTCGCTCGACCCAATCCAAATTTCTCCTACATATAAATGATTTCTAACTACTCCACCCAACAATTCGATTTGATTTGATTTGAAATGTTTAAAAATGATTGTAAAATAATTCATTGGTAGCTCGTAAGAATATCGATAGACGCTTCCACTGTCGCCTCAAAGACAGATATAGAAGGAGAAATTTGGATTTGTTCGGGCGTGGTTTGGTAGCTTAGTTTGCATTGCCCCTGTAAGGCAGAGATCGCGATTTCAAAGCCCCGCCCAGACCAATTCAAAGTTTTCCTATTTTATTGCATTTCAATATTTGGCATGCAAAATGGTTTAATAATTTCGTTCAAAATATAGCAATAAAGTCTAAAATTTAATGCCATTTTTTGTGGTGTTTGTGGATGATAGTGGTTTTGCTCCAGTAGAATGGAGGGACAGTTTGGTCGTAAGCTACCTAAGAAGTATATTAAAAATATAGTATAAGAGATATACAACCACATTAAACACAATATTATTACAAATTAAATTACAATAATTAATATAAGTTCAAAATTATATACAGACATGTATAAAATAAGATATTGTGAGATCGAAATAATATCGTTAGTGCTTTTATATATAAATATGAGTGAACCCGGTATGTAGACATAGTCTTGCCACAGACGTCAGAAGCTAGTATTTTTAACCAGAAAATCCTGGTACCCATTTATTTCGATGTTATTTTTTGAGAAAAAAAAACACGAGTTTGGCGGGTCAGCTGGCAGTCGCTTCAAGGTGTAGTGGAAAGGAAACCATGCCCCAAACTACAATGAATTACCGGTCTGATGTTCTTGTATAATCACACCTGTAAATTCCCAAAGGGGAAGACAGGTGTATTGACGCCGATGATTAGGGTGATAACGATATAATGGCCTAGGTCTCGAATAATAGCGCACTCTACCGGGTCCAACTATAGCTTAAAGATATCTTTAGTTCGTTTTTTTTTAATTCAGATAGTAAATTGACAACTGCGATTGGCAAATTGTGAAATAATGATACCAGCTTTTAGTGCTTAGTGACGTGCTCGAAACTATCGACAAAGTTTGTGGCCTAGAAACAAGTGGTTTGGCTTTATTATATTTTAAGAAAAATCTTTTATAAGCTAACTATGAAATAACCTACAAAAATCTGTACTAAATTTAATTTATCGATAATTTTCGATACTGGTGGCACATGACTATTTTAATTGCAATAAACCGGCAACACAGGTAATGTCATTTTACTGTCTGAAATAAAAAAGCAGACGTTAAACGACAACATAAGTACAATTTTTCATATCATTATCGGTCTAGCCGTTTCACAAGAGAAGTATAACAAACACACTTATACTTTATATTATAAAGTACCTATAATTAGCATTGTTCGGTGGCTTAGTAGTTAGAGTATTGCCCGTGTAAGGCAAAGATATCTGATTCGAATCCTGCCTGAACCTACAAATTTTTTCCTATATTCATTTATTCATTAATTTTTTTATTTCTGAACGACATTTATATTGTGTTATATATAATGTTTAAGTGTAGATAATTATTATTTCAAATTCTGTACATTCATGCTTAAATAAAAACCAATAAAGAAATAACATGTCAAAATTAAATGTACCATTAAATGTCAATAAGCCCAATAAAACTGAGAAATTAAACGTTGAATAGTAACCATACTAAATGTTTCAAAAATACGATTCAATACTTAAAAAAATTTGAATCGTTCTATGCGGGCTGAACCCGCGGTCTTTGCCTTACAGGCGCAATGCTTTGACCACAAAACTACCAGACCTCGCCCTAACTCAAATTTATCTTTTTACAAGCTTTTATTTAACTTGCAATGTATGTTTGTTCGGGTGGAATCTTACAACTCAATTTTAAGGCACTTGCCCTCAACCGATTGAGCTGAAATTTGGTATGCACGTTCAGTTCGGATGACAATGCAAGATTAACAATAAAATATTGTTTTTAAAAAGGTTTTTTTTGTAATAACTTATTATACCTGCCTTTGAGGCGACGGTCGAGTGTCTACCGATGTTCTTACGAACTATCGGAACCAATGAATAATATTTCAATTACTTTTAAACATTGATTTTTAACAACTCCACCCATACAATTTTAATTAAAGTTTTGAGTACTTTTCATGCTTAATATTCAAATCGATTGAAATAGAAAATCTTGAATTCGGTCTAGGTGAATATTCAGCATGAAAAATGCTTAAAAAATTACTTCAAAACGATAGATCTCTACAATTATAATACTAGATATGTAAAACACAAACCAACACACAACCAAAAAAAAAGCTATTCTTCATTCGATTAGATACTTAACTAAAGGAAAACAATCTTGATATGTCTTTTTTATACCACTGAGGTGGCAGACAAGCACACGGCCCACCTGATGGAAAGTGGTTACCGTGGCCTATGGACGTGTGCAACACCAGGGGAGTCACACTCGCGCTGCCGACCCTGAAAACACAGAGTTTCTGTGCCGTCAGTGTAGAAGACAAAGCAGGAATAGCCTTTGGTCTTCCTACTGACAGCACAAAAACTCTCCAGTGAGCTCTGGCTACCGTACTCACCGCCGGGAACACAACACGAGGTTATTATGGCCGCGGTATTCTGTAGGGTGGAGGTACTTCCGCAGTCGGACTGCTCAATTGGACGGAAATATCGTCGTGTCCTCCTAACTTTTTTCACACAAACTCATATTAAACAAACTATTGCTTTCCTCCTCCATCCTAAAATACAGGCTTTAGCCTAGTTTAGGTAACAGGGTCTATATTTTCTTGTACCTACTATATCCTTGATTGTTAATTAACTGCAATTGATCAAATTGTAAATCTTTTGTCCCTTTTTTTTTTTCTTTTCTACTGTATGCATGCAAAATGTTATAAGTGCCAAGCAGTTTTTTATGAAAGATTTTTAATGTGCCTAATAAAAAAAAAAAAAAATTCTAGAAAAAAAAAAAAAAAAAAAAAAACTTGTGGTTCGATTTCGGATTAAGTCGCTTTTTATTTTTAAACCGAGTTCTTAAACCAAAAAAAATTGATAAACTAAGTTTTTTTTTTTTAAATACACACAAGATTGCTTTCTTTTAGTTAAGTACCTAAACAAGTACTAGTATGTACATATTTAAATAATACATTACAATTTATACATATGTCTAACGTATTACAAAATAAAATAATATATTTTTATTAAAAATATAAAAAAGCAGTCGTTTAGGAATGAGATTATATTATACATCTACTGTGTATTAAGTGTACGGCACATAAAATCAATAGAAAACGCCCCATAGTAATACAGGATTTTAATTTTCAACTGAGTTTGCATGGCCAAATATTTTTTTTTATATAGGACACGTCAATTTGTCTCACCTCGCACGATGGTAAGCTGAAGGCAAAGTCTCAGGACTCAGGAAATTGAAGCTATGAATAAAAGTACATCAGTATTAGATCATTAATCAAAATGATCTTAATACTAACTAATGATGTTAGTACCAAACTGTTTCCCGAGGAGGGCCAGACCGAGAGGAATGGCCCTGGGTCAGCCGGGGAGCGCGGGATATGTCACGAGACAACCTCACCTACAGCCTAGCACATCGTCCCACAGATGGCGTGCGGTTTAATCGGTTCGAGTCCAACATAACCTCCCCCATCGGTTCCGAAGGGGGGCGGGGGGTGGGGGCGAATCCGTGGGGATTTCTTGCACGTAAAATAAAAAAAAAGTACCAAATTTGGGGTGCCATTGAAAAACTGAAAATGACCCAGGGTTACCTGGATACAAGGAAAGCCTTATGAGCGACAGGCTCTGTGGCGTGGCGGTAGTGAACGCGGCTGCTACGTAAGAGGCGCGGGTTCGATCCCCGCTCAGTGCAAATATTTATATTACACCCCGGGATTTGAGACCCGAGACAGCGTGCGGAGTTAGTCGGTTCGAGTACGTCATAAGATATTTGTTTACAATATTTACGAGTAAATACATTTTATCTACTCTGATACTATAATACAAAGATTATAAAATTGAAATCAAATCTTTTATGACAAACATTACGCACAGGCCAAAAAAAAAGTTTAATTACGATACAGGTCTTGTATGGACACCTATATCATAAAATAACTTTTTAATCATAACGGTACACCTATACAACCTGCATCTGGACTGAACCTCTACTTTAAAAAAAGAATCCACCGAATCGGAAGAAAAAAAAAAAGAAACACGCATGCGCAATCGATGTTTGCGCCTCGGCGCCAGCATTTTACATTTAAATTAAACAAAGTTTGGTTTTGTTTGTAAAATAAATTAGTTTATGTATTATAGTATGAGAGTAGATAAAGTAGTGTGTGACACTGTACATAACTTGGTCTTATATATAATACTCGTGTGACACAATAAAAAACTCGCCTACGACTCGTTTTTTTTAAAACACACTCGTGTTATAAGAACCCTTATTATGCAACAGTATCATAAACTACTTATATTCTATTTCTATTCATAATAGTTTATTTTCAGCCAACTCCAAAAAATTAAAAGGTTCTCAATTCAATGTAAGTTTTTTTTTGGTTTTATTTATAACTCTGAATAAGTGGGAATTCCTATTGATTTTATATGTCGTGTCTATTACGTAATAGTGGGCTTATTATGTCCAGCGCTGGGCTAGGGCTCTTAGTTATGAAGCTTTAACTGTTACTGTAAACCTACTTAGCTAGCTAGTGATATATTCGTGGGCATCACGGATTTTGTCCACTTTGTCCAGTGTTGGGCTCGTAGTCTTTTAATCTGGTAGCCAGTGTTGGGCCTTCCAGAGTAAGCAGTAGTACCCGTTATAAGTATTCGTAATGTTGGAAGACTGAAAAGTAAAAAAAAAAATATTAATCCAGTTCTCCTAATTTGTAGGATAATTAAAATTCAGTTTCGATCTGTCAAAAACAAATTAAACGTCAAAAATGATATTAATTTTCAAGATAGAACATTGAAATCGTATATGTAGTTAAAATTATATTTAGGCTTCATTTTCATTTCTTTCATTAATTTTTTCATTTTCTATTTTCAATAGACTTTACTGTTATGGTAATTTTGATAGTGTTTGGGTTTTTTCTGACAGCCTCTATGGCGTAGCGGTAGTAAACGCTGCCGCTACGCAGGAGGAGCAGGTTCCATCTCCCATCAATGCAAATATTTGTATGCGTGAATATAGGTATATGATTGGTCTGGTCGTGCCTCGGAGAGCACGTTAAGTCGTCGGTCCCTGTTGCCATATAAATATCTAGGGCAGTCGTTACGGGTAGTTGGAGCCCTCAAAAATCCAACAACTGGTCTAACTGCAATGCTATCGCTTTTGGTTATGGAGGTCAGATGCCAAAAGCGTCGAAATATCAAATTAACAAAAAAAAACATGGTAAATTATGGCTCTCTACATAGCCCGCAATATAAATATTCCGTTGACTATTATATATATAAGTAGTACCACAGATAGTATAATTCTTACACAGATGCACAATCAGGAACAAAAAATGAATACACTCGTAACTTCGAGAAGCAGGCAGGCAGCTTTTTAGTTCAGGAGTTATAACTAGATGGCGACATTGTTTTGGAAAACCTATTATAATTTTTTGTATTACAGTTAACTTATCTAAAATAAAACATACACTAAACACATTATTGAGTATGACTGAATAAAATCATAAATATTTTAATCTATATTGATTCTGCCAGATTCTGCAGAAATTGTAAAAGTAACAGACATAATGCACCATGCCGCTAGATGGCACAAAAATTAATAAATAGCACGATTGTCACGAAATCTTTATTTATTAAATTACCAACGAGTTTAATATGCTTACATACTTACATTATCATGAATTTAAGTTCTGAAATAATTTACGTGATTCTAAGTCAGCAAATAAGCGTTTTAACATAGTTATTACCTTAAATGAGCCTACCAGTGCCATCTATTCATTTTTTAATATTACTAGAGATATTTTCTTAGTATCCGTACCCCGTGGTAATAGGGTACTTCGTCTACTCAACGGGAACCAATAGAATGCCCCGTGCCCGCGGGAACCACAAAGGAGACACAAATAGAGTTACTATTAAAATAACATGCTTACATGTGGTGCGTATCGCTGCAGCAGAGGCCGGTACCCGTGGCCGAAGGTGGCCAGCATACCGCACTCCCCATCCTTGTGGGGATGCAGGGGAATTATTACACGGACCTGGAAGAAGAATGTGCATTTAAGAGGTAGGCAGACGTGTATCAATACCCACATTTCATCAGCTACGATTTTCGGTCTTATGTAATAAGGGGCGAGCCTATCACCGGTAAGCTGGCTACTATTGTGATCACCTTGCTTGGAGCCAGATTCCGGTAATTGTCAACCAGTGTCATACTGCAGATACTGCAAAAAATACCATTACTGTACCCGGTGTACAGAAGTTACAGTAATTAGCGTGTGAAAGTCCCGCATAAAAAATATGTACACTTACATCTTCCTCGTAGGGCCGGAACACGGTGAGCGGCCGCAGCGAGCCCGCGTCGGCCACGATGATGCAGCCCCACGCCGTGCCGACGTACAGCTCGCCGTGGAGGGAGCACAGGGCTGTCACCTGCACATGGGCCTTAGCATTAAGGGAGGAATATATACAGGGTGAAAGGTTTTGACCTTACCTGTAGGGTAAGTACTCTAAATTCTCGAGATAGTGAATTTCACTCAAGGCAAATATTACTTTATTTTAAAAACAAACAAAGCTGCTTTCAAAGATTTTCGAAAACTCGCTTGCGTCATCCGGCTGAAATCCAAAAAAACGACATCCTGTATTTTAATGAAAGGAAACTCAAATTGTTATATTCAAAGTCAATAGATTCAGCTTGCTGCACACTAGTACCGCACTCACCCTACACTTGTCCTCGGTGAGGTGCTCGTCGAGCGCGATGGACTGCAGGCTCTCGGAGCACGGCACCAGCTTGCTGCAGTCCAGCCGCGCCGACTGCTGCTCGCTGTACTCACCCTACACTTGTCCTCGGTGAGGTGCTCGTCGAGCGCGATGGACTGCAGGCTCTCGGAGCACGGCACCAGCTTGCTGCAGTCCAGCCGCGCCGACTGCTGCTCGCTGTACTCACCCTACACTTGTCCTCGGTGAGGTGCTCGTCGAGCGCGATGGACTGCAGGCTCTCGGAGCACGGCACCAGCTTGCTGCAGTCCAGCCGCGCCGACTGCTGCTTGCTGCGCACCGACCACTGGTACACGCACACTCCTGGGGTAGGGAGAGGGATGGTCAGCTTTACCTGGGCCACTACCGCCTAGCGCTACCTAGGCGGGAGTAGCCCTGATGAGGGTTACTCAGAAACTCTCTGATTTGTAGATGTCACAGTGGGAACCAAGCCAGATAGCGTATGGGGTCTCTAAACGCCTGGGGTGGACAAGTAAGCAGGTAAGGCCGTCTATCACCCCAACGTAAGTAGGGAATGAACTCCCTGCTGTGGTTTTCCCAAGGGACCACGACATCGGGTATTTCAAGAAGGGCATTAGAAGTTTCTTACTTGGTCGGCAGCATGAGTGTCGACTCCCCTGGTGTTGCACACGTCCGTAGGGCACATTTACCACTTTCCATCAGGAGAGCCGTGTGTGCGCCTGTCACATAAATGGTAGAAAAATATCGGCGCAGTGGTTGGGTATACCCTAGAGGGGGTCATAAGTTAAAGTTTGAATGAGACAGAAACTGGTGTTCAGATTACGGTTTAGTGATTGAAGATATTCCGCTTAAGTTATGGAGGTCAGATGGCAGTCGCTTCACTTAAAATATCGAAGTTCAGCTGCATCACCGTCAGACGGATAAAGAGGATCGCAGACTCCGAGGTAAAAGCTTCGAATGTGACCGGAAATAACACTAGGATGAAGGAGAAAACTGAAGATGTTCCACTTACCAGGATCACTGTATACAGCGACGTACGGCTCATGGTCTGACGCAGCCAGGAGTGTGACCCTGGGACCTGCCTCCATTGTATCTGCCCCGCAAACTCCGGCAGAGTTGACGGCATACGAGTACAGTCTATCGCCGCCTGCCCACACTTCCCAGCTGTGGGAAATGAATATGTCTCATAAACCCGTATAAATTTTGGTTGGGGTTTTATGGTAAGAGTCCGTAAGAAAAATGTGAACTGCTTGAAAACTTTTGATCTTATACAATTGTCAAAGTCAGGCAAGGAAAGATTTATCAGGCTTTGTCAAGCAAAGATTCGTCAGGTTATTTCAAGAATAGATTTGCCAAATCTATTCTTGAAATAACCTTACGAATCTTTTCTCTGGCAATAAAAGATTTGTCAGGAAAGACAACATTTTTAAGTTTTTTTTTTTATGTATTGGACACGTCAATTTGACCTCACTTCGCCTGATGGTGAGCTGAAGGCAAAGTCTCAGGAAAGAGGAACACCAGAACATATACGTACCATGTTAACAATGGTGGTACTCAGCTTGACGGCCTCATCAAAAGAGGATTGTCGTCACAGGACCGCGTATGGATACATTTTTCAAGTATTTCCTGACATGTCTTTCATTTTTTTTATTTCATGTTAGATGAAAAGATTAGTTAGTATGTATCAAGAAAAAAAACGTTTTGTTTCTAGGAAAACAAGACTTTGGAAAAAAAAATAGTATGAATAAATCGATTGTAAAAGAAAAACTGGCAATTAAAACTGTTCTAAATGTAACTTCACTCACCCATGCGGCGTAGGCACAGTGGTTAAACAGCACAGCTCAGTGGCGGTCCCAAGTTCTGTTAGCACAAAACTGCCTTCGGCTTCCGGACGGTGTGACGTCACTAGGAACAATCTGGAATAAACAAATATTTATTACCTACTATGAAAGTTTTTGTTACAACCTCTGTGGAGTAGCGGTAGTGAACGCGAATACTACGCAGGGCGCGCGGGTTCCATTCCCGCTCAGTGCAAATATCTGTATGCATAAATATTTGTATTGTTCTGGGTTTCTTTTATACCTCTGAGGTGGCAGACAAGCACACGGCCCACCTGATGGAAATTGGTTACCGTGGCCTATGGACGTGTGCAACACTAGGGGATTCACACTCGTGCTGCCGACCCTGAAAACACAGAGTTTCTGTGCCGTCAGTGTAGAAGACAAAGCAGGAATAGCCTTTGGTCTTCTCACTGACAGCACAAAAACTCTCCAGTGAGCTCTGGCTACTCTACTCACCGCCGGGAACACAACACGAGGTTATCATGGCCGCGGTACTCTGGATGGATTCAGGCATAGTTCGGTAGTTCAGTGGTCACAGCATTCTCCCTGTAAGAATTCGTTCGTTTCCCGCCTGAACCAATTCAATTACTCCTATCGTAATATAATGATTTTAGTGATGGTCTGTATAATGCACACGCGCGAACGTTTTAACGTCTGGTCACCCCTTTTGTTCAAGAAGTTTGCCGGTCTAGCAGTACTGACCTGCCGCAGCTGAGCGCGACTGCCACTCTATGCAGCTGCTGCAGCGACTGTAAAGCTGCCACTCCTGAGGGAGCCCCTCCAACGGCTTCTTGGACTCTTACTGTCCATATGAGGGCGCAGGTGGAACATCTGCGGGAAGAATGGGAAGGTATATGAAGATAATGAATATAATCAGCCGTTCAATTAACTGCCTTGGCTGTTAACTAAACAGCGCCATTAAATGAACGGCCAGAATGATATTCAGCCGTAATGTTTATTACAAAATTTAATGACCTGGCTGGCTCATCGTTAGATGGGGTACCACCCCGAATTAAGACAGAAAATTACATACATACTAGCTGTCGCCCGCGGCTCCGCCCGCGTGGATGTCGGTTATCGCGAATCGGGGTATGAAAAATAGATGTTGGCCGATTCTCAGACCTACCCGATATGCCCACAAAATTTCATGAGAATCGGTCGAGCCGTTTCGGAGGAGTTTGGGAACGAAAACTGTGACACGAGAATTTTATATATTAGATATACAAATACTCACACCTGTAAATCCCCGAGGGGGTAGGCAGAGGTGTATGCACGGAAAATTATTGATAGGTTTATTAAAAAAGCCGTACAATTCGACTTGGATAGGTTAGGTTAGAAGGCTAATGCGGGAGCGTAGCGAAGCGATGGTGGTTATTTTTTCATAACCATGCAGAAAAAAGCCATTTTCATTACTATTAAGTAATTAAACGTCATCGACCCAAGCTATTTGCCTAGCCGTTTAATCAAATGGCTGAACACCATTCAGGCCGCTAATTGAACGGCGCCGTTTAGTAAGAACCTAGGCGGTTAATTAAATGGCTGATTAGGCTAGTTGGCGGCGACATAATTACATACATAACATATTCACGTCCGTAAATCCCTGAAGTAGTAGGCAGACATGTATTAATAACCACATTTTACCAACTACTATTTTCAGTCTCACATTTTTAGAGCGAAATCTTCTTTAGGCGTATTGTGCAGTTGTAATTCAACATTTTGGATGAGCAAAAATCATGGAACTCTCATCGTCACCTTCGGTCCGGTAATCCGGTAAAGATAGATAGATAGATAGATAACTCTTTATTGTACACCAACATTAAATTACAAGAGACAGTAAGTACGGATTTACAGCAGCTATTGTTAAATGCACAATGGGCGGCCTTATCGCTAAATGCGATCTCTTCCAGGCAATCGTGTATTATTTTACAACTATGCAGAAAACAGCCATTTTCATAGCTATTTAATTAAATGGCTAGGTGAGTAATTAAATGTCATGGATCCAAGTAATGTCCATCCAACCGGTAATGTCCGGTCCGGTGACGCTGACGTCAGACCTCGCTCTGTGACGACTTTGTAAAGTAAACTAGCTTTTGCCCGCGGCTCCGCCCGCGTGGATGTCGGTTATCGTTATAAATTGTAGCCTATGTGTTATTCTGATGTATAAGCTGTGTAATTGCAAAGTTTCATTAATATCCATTCAGTAGTTTTTACGTGAAAGAGTAACAATCATTCATTCATCCATCCATCCATCCATACTTACCGCGTTTATAATATTAGTAGAAAATACTTTTGTTAAGATTTTTCATTTCTATCGGCACTCCCAGAATACTACATTTTTTTTTTATATACGACACGTCAATATGTCTTCTCCTCACCTGATGGTAAGCTGAAGGCAAAGTAACAGAAAAGAGGTTCATCATTACAGACACCAACAATGTAATAGGTGCTACCCATTGCTGCCAAATGGGCACTAGTAATGATATAAAACTTACGAGTACACCGAGATCCTCCCCGCAGAGTCTCCGAGCCACATCTTGTTGCCCACGCGGCACATGGCAGTCACAAGGACAGGCTCCGACTTATCTGAACAGAATGGTTTTATTTAGGAATGATTCCGAACTCCGCAGCATCATGGGGTACCGACACTAAGAAAATATCTTTAGTAATACTCAAAAATGAATAGATGGCACTAGTACATACATACATACATACATAAACTCAAGCCTATATCCCCGAAGGGGTAGGCTGAGGTGCTAGCACCCGCATTTCGAGGTCTCAATGTAATAGGTGGCGAGCCTATTGCCATTAACTGGGCACTTATAAACCTACGATAAATACACACATAACTTCGAAAAGCATCGAAAAGTCATTGGTGTGAGCCATGGTAAAACCTGGGATCGAACTCGAGACCTCGTCTCAGCAGTCCATTACCCATACCACTAGGCTACCGTGGCACTAGTAGACTCGTTTAAAGAAATAAAAAGTTAAAACGCTTATTAGCTGACTTAGAATCACGTAAATTATTTCAGAACTTAATCACATGATAGTGTAAGCATATAAAACTCGTTGGTAATGTAATAAATAAAGATTTCGCGACAATCGTGCTATTTATTAATTTTTGTGCCATCTAGCGGCATAGTGCATTATGTTTGTTACTTTTAGAATTACTGTAGAATCTGGCAAAATCAATATAGATTAGAATATTTATAGTTTTATTCAGTATACTCAATAATGAGTTTAGTGTATGTCTCATTTTTGATAAGTTAATTTTAATACTAATAATTATAAAAAGTGTGCCAATACAATGTCGCCATCTAGTTGTAGCTCCTGAACTAAAAAGCTGCCTGCCTGTTTTTGGAAGTTACGAGTGGTACCATTTTTGTTCCCGTTATATTATCTGTGGCAGCACGCAGCAGTGCTGTCGCATTACTATCGATCCCCATAATAATCTCGAAGGGATTACATTTGCAGCAATTGCGTTTTTATTAGCTTTGTATGTATGTTTGTATATCACGGAATGTTTGTACTGCATTTTGGAGTAGTTTTAAAACTCTGATTGGTTCGAAATCTACCACACTTATAAAGGACCGATGGAAAATATATATATATCATATATATATTAATAATTAATAATAAAATATATTTCTAGATTTCTAAAAGTTCAATTAATCTATAAATTCAGTAGTTTCTCATTTTTAGTCTTTTGTTTATTGAAGGTGATTCAACTTTTTAAAATTTAACTCTTTTTTTTAATAGACTCCCAATATTGGAAGAAGTTAAAGTTCAGCAGTGATCTGCAATAGGCTTATTAAAGTCTATTTAATTCTTCAAATTGACTGCACCTCGCTTGATGGTAAGTATATCATACAAATCATACAATACTCTACCAAGATACTACAGAGAGCACTTTGCAATACGAACATCTATAACCTCTGTTACAGGTCTTAGGCAGGCAAAGGCCCGACAGCTTAACGTGCTCTCCGACGCATGTTTTTTTTATACCACTTAGGTGGCAGACAAGCACACGGTGCACCTGATGGAAAATGGTTACCGTGGCCTATGGACGTGTGCAACACCAGAGGCGTCGCACTCGCGCTGCCGACTTTGAAGAAACCTTCTAACGGTTTCTTGAAGAACCCCATATTGTAGTCGCTTGGGAAAACCTTAGCAGAGAGTTCCAAAGCTTCAAACCCTTACCGGGGGGTACCCTGACGGTGTGGTGGTGCGTGAAGGCCGTGGAGGTGGCGAGCAGCGTGTGCGCCCGCTCCGGCTCTCCGCCGCCGTACCAGATCTCCCAGCCGGAGAAACTGTCATCTGTGGACGAAATACGACTTTATATTACTAAGATGGCAAAAAAACAATGTTTTTAATAGATGCTGATCTTGCTTTATCTTCTACACTGACGGCACAGAAATTCTCTGTTCTAACAGGGTCGGCAGCGCGAGTGTGACGCCCCTGGTGTTACACACGTTCATAAGTTACGGTAATCACTTTCCATCAGGTGGGCCGTGTGCTGGTCTGCCACCTAAGTGGTATAAAAAAAAGAGAAAATTAAATCGGTCTAGGCGGGGTTTGAACCCGGGATCTTTGCCTTATAGGGGTAATGCTTTGACCACTAAGCTACCAGACCTCGCCCGAACCAATTTAAATGTCTCCTTCTATATCTGTCTTTGAGGCGACAGTGGTGTGTCTACCTATATTCTTACGAACTATCGTCACCAATTAATGAGTGTTCAATCATTTTTAAACACTGACTTTTGACTACTTCGCCCAAACAAAAAAACAGTGTTTCCAAAGGCAAATGATTACCGTAAGGATAATATAATCATCGTCACATTTTTAGTCTCGGTTTTCACTTATCACTTCGAAGAGCACTCGACGACCTCCGTCCTCCATGAGCGCGGGCCTGAAGGTGACAGGTGGAGTCCCTCTAGCCTCTAGTGCGGAAGTGCACCTTCCTCTATATCCTTATTTACGTGCGGGAAAAACCCCCCCCTTCCAGACACGGAGGGGGAGGTTATGTCGGACTCGAACCGACTAAATCACACGCCGTCTGTGGGTCATTCTGCTAGGCCCAATGTGAGGTTGTCATCGACATATCCCTCGAACCCCGGCTGACTCAGGGCCATTACTTTCAGACTGGCCCTCCTCAGGAAGGGGCAACACGCAGTCCCTGACTCGCCCCCGGTATGGAGAGACGCCGCCGTGGCCTGCTTCTGCTAGGGTGACTGCCGGTTCCATCCTCCCCCTTTTTATTTATTTGGATACTGTGGGATCACACTCGAGAGAGCCATTTTGATTAACGGTAATAATAAATAATTGTACTATTCTTCGTGTCGTACCTTGGAGAGCACGTTAAGCCATCGGTCCCGATTGCCATACGAGCATCTATGGCAGTCGTTACGGGTAGTTGGAGCCCTCAAAAATCCAAAAACTGGTCTAACTGCAATGCTTTGATATCGCCTTCGGGTTGTCAAGGTCAGATGGCAGTCGCTTCACGGAAAATGTCGAAGTTCAGCCAAATCTGCAGTTGGACTGGTAAAAGCGGACCCCAGACTCCAAGTTGATAGCTTCGGATGCGACTGGGATTATCGCTAGGATGTAGAAGAAGGTGTACAGTACCCTGCCCGTGGGCCCCCAGCCGGGCGCTGGCCGCAGCCCCGGCAGCGCGGGCGGCCGCGGCGTCCCACAGCGCCGTGTACTCGGGCGCGCCCGCCACCGACACCAGCGCCGCGGCCGAGGGGCGCAGCGCCGGCGCTCCCGCCCAGCAGCGCCGCATGGTCTCTAGGAGGCTGCACGGGTATTCGAGGTCCTGGAGAAAGGAACTTTAGTTAAGAAAGGGAGCGTGGGGATGGCAGAAGGGCTGGTTATCATCCTACAGATGCCGACTGCTGTTATCCACCTTCCCTTTCGGGGGTTTGATGAGGATATCGTACTTCTCATACCCGAAGGAGCCATCCTGAAGCTAAAGATGGTCCTAGGTCATACTACGAGTGATATACCTTAGGGTGCTTACATAGTGAAGCAGGTTGGCCCGCGCAAGCCCAAGCAATCGATAGCGAGCGATACATACTCTATTAATTTTAAACAAAAGCCGATCGCCGCCTGCTTGTCGAAGCGAAACTGCTTCTCTATGTAAGCACCTTTATGTAAACTTACTTTTTTTGTAAATATTTGTACCTAAATTACTAATAGGCTAGGACCGACGCGCGACGCTTAAGACCCGGGTCCTTTAAGCGAAGCGTGGGAAAGCATCTGATGAGGCTGTCAAACTGAGAGCCACTATTGTAACATTAATGGTGCCTCTTTCCCAAGTCTTTGCCTTACCATCAGACGAGGTTAAGTAAAATTGACGTGCTCTACACAAAGAATGTTTCGGTATCATCTAAAGACCCAAGACGGCGTGTGCTTTTAGCCGTATTCATCACGATTGCCAACGGTGGTAATACCCCCGAGGAGGGCCAAACCAAGAGGAATGGCCCTGGGTCAGCCGGGGTGCGAGGGATATGTCACGAGACAACCTCACCTCCAGCCTAGCACATCGATCCACAGACGGCGTGCAGTTTAGTCGGTTCGAGTCCGACATAACCTCCCCATTAGACTCCGAAGTGGGGGGTATCCGTGGGGATTTCATTTCCCGGACGTAAAAGAATATATACCCGCGGGGATTCCCACACTCAGAGAACAGGTACAGACAACTCACCCGCGGCGACAGCGAGGGCCTGGCGCCCTCCAGCACCGCCTCTTTGACCGCCTCGTGCCCCTCGAACGGCTGACGCACCGTCACTATCTCGTACAGCAGCATCCCGTACGAGAAGCAGTCCACCTGGGGAATGGAAGACGGGCAGAAGAGGTCAGAACATTCTTACAGGGTCAGCAGCAAGAGTGGACGTCATTAGGTGGGCCGTATGCTAGTCCCGCCTAAGTGTTATAGATTACAATGATTTGGATATCTGATTTTGATATTTTAAACTTTTTGGATCTGACTATTTCGAGATTTAAATTTTCTAAGGTTTAGAGATTGTGAGACATGAAAATTAAAAAAAATGTTTTTGGAGCTTGGATATTCTCGGATTTGGTCATTTTGGGATTTGGATAATCTGCAATTTGGACTTTTTGGAAGTTGGACATTATTAGATTTAGACATCCTGGCATCTCAAACTAAAATAATATAGACAGAACTCATAAAACTACCGTGTACAGAGGTATAATTCCGAATCCGACCACAAACGACAACTGCAGCCGCACACAGACACGCGAAATTCATTGCAGCTTCTCAATGATCCCCTTTATCCGTATCGAAGTGTAACAAGCATTGGTTTTATTTGATTTATTTTCATGAACAATTTACATTGTGTTTGAAATATTTTACATACATATTTATCCACAGCGAAAAACACAAACTTTAAAACACTCACACATGCTATAATATAATGGTCAAAATTGTACATTGCGACATAATAAAAATAAATGACATGAAAACAGTAATTTGATTGAAAATAGTTGTCCATGTCCAAAAATATAAACTCTTTTGGTACCTGCAACAATAATAGCAGTATCATCTAAAGATGTAAGTAATGTGCTGCATGCGTCTGCAATTGTCGTTTGAGGTCGGCTTCGATATCAAAGCTCAAGGTTGCGTAAAGTAATACTAAAATAGTTGCATTTCACTCGCACTCGTACGTTCACACAGTGCAGTATTACTGTAGGACAATTCACACGCTAGTTCTATGCATTTTCTCTACGTTATTCTTTTAATTTGAGCTCGGGATACGGACATTCTGGGCGACTGACATTTAGTACAATCTGGACATTTTGGGGGAACTGGACATTTTGGGAACTGGACATTCTGAATCTAAACGCTATATATCTATCTCTCTCACCTTCTCGTTGTACTCCTCTTCTCCGTTGTAGCGCATGATCTCCGGCGCCATGAAACCCTCTGTGCCGCCGAAGCCCTTGGTCCCGCTAGGAGGCGCTAATCGACTTATACCTGCACACAAAGTTAAAATCATATCAGCATAGTACGATTCCAATTCAAATTCAAATTGTTTAATGTGAAATACAGCACATACCGGGTGTAAGGGCAGCGCTCCCGAAGCCTTAGGCCCCTGGTAGTACTCCGGATACACTACATATTGGCATATTTTTTTTCCTCTTTTAAATATTTTCTCTTTAGTTATCATTATTTATTCTCCTTCGTATTAGCTCAATAAAACGATAATTGCATTAAAAAAAAAATTGAATGAAATTTTGAAGCATTTACTATGCTAACTTTTCAAATCGATTAAGATAGGAAAAAGTGAATGCCCAGGTGGGACTCGAACCCACGATCTTTCCCTTACAGGGGGAATGCTCTGACCACTGAACCACCGGGCCACACCTGAAGCTATCCAAATTCTCCTATACTACCGTCTTAGGGCGACGGTGGGAGCCATCTACCGACATTAATACGAAATATCGGAAACAATGAATGATGTTGCAATCATTTTTAAACATTGTTTTTTGATGACTCCGCGAGCTTCAGGTGTGGCCCGGTGGCTCAGTGGTCAGAGCATTCCCCCTGTAAGGGAAAGATCGTGGGTTCGAGTCCCACCTGGGCATTCACTTTTTCCTATCTTTAATCGATTTAAAAAAAAAAACATTTCTGCAGAAAAAAAAAACAAATGGCACCATGCGCGCGCTTTTTATATAGGGATGTCTTTTTTAATAAAATTATCGTTCATTAAGCTTTACTCATATGACGGTATAATAAATAATGCCAATGAAACGGAAAAAAAGAACATTATTTTTTTATCACCAAACCG
Organism: Eilema caniola; assembly: GCA_949126895.1. Classification (NCBI taxonomy): domain Eukaryota; kingdom Metazoa; phylum Arthropoda; class Insecta; order Lepidoptera; family Erebidae; genus Eilema; species Eilema caniola. The sequence continues at coordinate 1,773,516 of OX421485.1, forward strand.
GAGTATTACCAGGGGCCTTCGGCTTCGGGAGCGTTCCCCTTACAGCCGGTATACAGATGGTCTTTTACACCCCTGGTATTGCACACGTCAATCTCTAGTATGAGCACACCACGATAAATACTTTCCATCGGATGGACCGCGTGTTTCTCTGCCACATAAAAAAAGTCAAATATTAGCTTATTGTTTAAGAGGTCGGCTTTACGATCGAGAAGTCCCGGGTTCGAATCCTGGCCATTACACTACCGACTTGAACCCACTCCTAGCACAAGCAGTTTAGCTTAGTTGGAGGGGTTAGAGGGAATATTAGTAATTTCGAAAATTTCGGTTGAAAAAAAATTGGCTCGAGGCCGTAGTACACTTATTAGTTTTGATTAGTGTGTGGGCTTTTTGTGAGCAACTGCCATTTGACCTCAGCTTAACAGGTGCGCTGACCGTCTCTTAGGGCTTAAACGACAGTGACGCTCTCGTAACAATCAAACAAATAATTGCTGCTTATACTGTTGATTGATGGCACTTGGTGGAACTTGCTACACATCTTCAATGAAAACACTTGTACTGTTCCACATTATTTATTAATATCCTGATGTCAATATCCAAATATCCAAAAATCATGTATCAACCTTTGATAATGCCGTAAGGCGAAACCGGTCAGGAATTCAATAAATAATGTGGAATAGTACAAGTGTTTTCATTGAAGATGTGCAAACAAATAAATTAATATGGACCCAGAGTGACTTAATTAGCTATATGTTGTGTTATAGGTTCATGCGGATAATAGTATATTATGGTACAAGTGTGTTTTTTTGTTTATACGTAATAGTTCAAATTATCTATTTGAATACGAATTTGCACGATATGAGCTAATAATAAGTATATTAATTTATGTGTGCTATTTGTATTGAACCTTTTTATGAAGAAAAAACAACTGAACCTATGAAATTTTAAAACTAATCTTTAACTCACTCGTGAATTATAACAATCTAAAGCCACACTTTGTTTATGGGTGTCATTATGTGCCTAATTGCAGTGAAATTAGATCAGCAAGTGTGTTGAAAATATACTTTTTTTTTCTTCCTAAATTTATACACATTATACACACAGACATATTTATGCATACAAATATTTGTACTGAGCGGGTTACGAACCCGCGCCTAAGGGGCACCACGCCACAGAGGCTTTTAAAATCTTGGAACGGAAGATAGCGGATCCAAGGCTTCGAAATTGGGATGCTACCGGGCTTGTATGATGATGATGATGACCAGTACATACCATAATCCCCCAGTTTGACGTGCACGAGTAAGGGGGCGGCCCCTAGCTCAGCAGTCGCCGCTTCATGAGATGCTGGCATCTTCCACACCAGGATGTTCTCCGACTGCGAGTGAATACACGGTATATTCATTGTATTGTTTACTTACCGATATATATCGAACACCAGTGACGTAACAAAATGTGCGCAGTACGCGTTTTTTAGGTGTCTTTTGAGGATTGCGCGGGGTATAGTAATCAGGGGACTGACGCATCAAGTGGACCGTATGCGTGTCTACTACCTAAGAGGTATATAAAAAAAAGACAGGTTGCACTCTGGGAGTGCCGGCAGAAGTGAAAACATTTTCTTTCTTTCTTTCTTCGTTATATACATAGAAAAAGATAAAAAGAATATACCATAACATACCATACCTATAATATAGCGCCAATTATAGAACCTATTACTACTTTTCTGCTAATTTTCTGTCAGAAGAAATTATTAAATTATAAAAAAAATAATCACAAAAAGTAATAAATTACAAAAAGAAAAAATAATCACAAAACGTATCAGAAGGCCAGGTTTGAACCCGGTACTATCTGAAACCATAAGGACTTAAAGTCGACTACGATGCTATTTACTGTATCTTGCAAAATAGACAGTCTATTGCTAATGTTGTATGACGTCAGTCGTCGGTTACGGTTCAAAGGTCAAGCGATCCTGACGCGAGTTTAACACTTTTCACCCATAAAACGCCGCTAAAAAAGTTTTTAACTTCAAAAAAAATAACAGAGTTTCTGTGCCGTCAATGTAGAAGACAAAGCAGGACAAGACTTTAGTCTTCCCACTGACAGCACAAAAACTCTCCAGTGAGCTCTGGCTACCCTACTCACCGCCGGGAACATAACACGAGGTTATTATGGCCGCGGTACTCTGTAGGGCGGAAGTATTTCCCCAGTTGAACAATGTAGCAATTGTACAATTCTACTTTACCGAGAACCGAAACTGCTCATAATAAATACATATACTCACGCCTATTTCCCTCCGGGGTAGACACAGACAAAATGCAAGCCCACCGGTTACGAGTACTATTGAGCTGCGCTTTTTTCCAAATTTTGTTAATTAGGTCCATACATAATAGTATAATAAGATAAACAAAATCTTACCTTCAAGTCCCGATATACGACCCTCCTTGCGTGCAAGTATTCCAGGGCCCTCGCCACTTGTAGAGCCAGGGCCCGCGCCAGGCGAGGCCCGCAGCGGGCCCCACAGTCGCGGTACGAGCGGAGCACCCCGTCTAGGGCACCCTAGAGATAGAAGACATGGGGTTAGATGATGATAGAACATAAATGTCTGAACCATAAAAAGACCAGGGAAAAGGGGTTTCTAGCAAATGGTGACTGAGTAGGTTGATAGCAGTACTCACGACAGGCGCCAGCGCCAGCAGCAGCGCGAGCGGCGCCGCGCAGACGGCGAGGAGCGGCAGCACGTGCGGGTGCTGCAGCTGCTGCAGGATGTTCAGCTCCTGGCGCAGGCCGCAGTACGCGCCGCCTGGGGGGGGACAGTAGTAGCGAGCAGTACTCACGACAGGCGCCAGCGCCAGCAGCAGCGCGAGCGGCGCCGCGCAGACGGCGAGGAGCGGCAGCACGTGCGGGTGCTGCAGCTGCTGCAGGATGTTCAGCTCCTGGCGCAGGCCGCAGTACGCGCCGCCTGGGGGGGGACAGTAGTAGCGAGCAGTACTCACGACAGGCGCCAGCGCCAGCAGCAGCGCGAGCGGCGCCGCGCAGACGGCGAGGAGCGGCAGCACGTGCGGGTGCTGCAGCTGCTGCAGGATGTTCAGCTCCTGGCGCAGGCCGCAGTACGCGCCGCCTGGGGGGGGACAGTAGTAGCGAGCAGTACTCACGACAGGCGCCAGCGCCAGCAGCAGCGCGAGCGGCGCCGCGCAGACGGCGAGGAGCGGCAGCACGTGCGGGTGCTGCAGCTGCTGCAGGATGTTCAGCTCCTGGCGCAGGCCGCAGTACGCGCCGCCTGGGGGGGGACAGTAGTAGCGAGCAGTACTCACGACAGGCGCCAGCGCCAGCAGCAGCGCGAGCGGCGCCGCGCAGACGGCGAGGAGCGGCAGCACGTGCGGGTGCTGCAGCTGCTGCAGGATGTTCAGCTCCTGGCGCAGGCCGCAGTACGCGCCGCCTGGGGGGGGACAGTAGTAGCGAGCAGTACTCACGACAGGCGCCAGCGCCAGCAGCAGCGCGAGCGGCGCCGCGCAGACGGCGAGGAGCGGCAGCACGTGCGGGTGCTGCAGCTGCTGCAGGATGTTCAGCTCCTGGCGCAGGCCGCAGTACGCGCCGCCTGGGGGGGGACAGTAGTAGCGAGCAGTACTCACGACAGGCGCCAGCGCCAGCAGCAGCGCGAGCGGCGCCGCGCAGACGGCGAGGAGCGGCAGCACGTGCGGGTGCTGCAGCTGCTGCAGGATGTTCAGCTCCTGGCGCAGGCCGCAGTACGCGCCGCCTGGGGGGGGACAGTAGTAGCGAGCAGTACTCACGACAGGCGCCAGCGCCAGCAGCAGCGCGAGCGGCGCCGCGCAGACGGCGAGGAGCGGCAGCACGTGCGGGTGCTGCAGCTGCTGCAGGATGTTCAGCTCCTGGCGCAGGCCGCAGTACGCGCCGCCTGGGGGGGGACAGTAGTAGCGAGCAGTACTCACGACAGGCGCCAGCGCCAGCAGCAGCGCGAGCGGCGCCGCGCAGACGGCGAGGAGCGGCAGCACGTGCGGGTGCTGCAGCTGCTGCAGGATGTTCAGCTCCTGGCGCAGGCCGCAGTACGCGCCGCCTGGGGGGGGACAGTAGTAGCGAGCAGTACTCACGACAGGCGCCAGCGCCAGCAGCAGCGCGAGCGGCGCCGCGCAGACGGCGAGGAGCGGCAGCACGTGCGGGTGCTGCAGCTGCTGCAGGATGTTCAGCTCCTGGCGCAGGCCGCAGTACGCGCCGCCTGGGGGGGGACAGTAGTAGCGAGCAGTACTCACGACAGGCGCCAGCGCCAGCAGCAGCGCGAGCGGCGCCGCGCAGACGGCGAGGAGCGGCAGCACGTGCGGGTGCTGCAGCTGCTGCAGGATGTTCAGCTCCTGGCGCAGGCCGCAGTACGCGCGGCACGCCGACGACGTGGGCTCGCGCTCCCAGCGGGACAGCGCCGCCTGGGGGGGGACAGCAGTGTAGTCACATACAACTATGGACCTAGGGTGGGGTACATAGACTATTGACTAACCCTAGGTCATAGGTGTGCCTATGGGTGCATACCAGCTAAAGGTGTATGGGCATTAGCAAGGGGTGCATTAAACCAGCAGGCAGGGACTCAATCAATTTTGAAGCCGACGATCTATGCGGGTCTACTAAATAACGAATGAGATTCTAGTGCAGATATTCCTATAGAATGATTCTGACAATAGATCTGAAAATTAGACAACCACCGTAAAAATTGAGAAAAAAGAGTGGACCCAGAGGTCAACAATGCCTCTAATTTAACGTTAAAACGATAACGATGATGACAAAAGTTATAATTATTATAAACCACAGAAATATATTAGGATAGAACGGCCATGTGAGCGGAAGAAGCGCGGCAACTTTTTGTTCAATTCCTGTCCTATGAGACAGGAACTTTCGAACGGTTACTCAGTACTGGTAAGGCTAGCTTGTAATAGCTGATATTTATTGACTAGCTGATATGTCCTTGCTTGCAGAATCATCCATACTAATATTATAAATGCGAAAGTAACTCTGTCTGTCTGTATGTTACGCTTTTACGCCTAAACCACTGAACCTATTTTGAGAATAGATTTGAGATTGAGAATTTGGTATAGGGGTAGATTAGACCTTGAGAAAGGACATAGACTATATTTAGTGGCGATAACCGACATTCACGCGGGCGGAGCCGCGGGCAAAAGCTAGTCTAAAAATATACCTAAGCGCCAATCAGCATGGATTTGTAGGAAAGCGATCATCAGTTACGAATTTAGTGCCTTTCACGGAGTCCTTGATTAATGCAATCGACTCGGGCCATCTTACACTGACTTCAGCAAAGCTTTCGATAAGGACCCTCATAAAATACTAATCGCTAAGTTACAAGCTTATGGTATATTTGGTTCTTTGCTTGGATGGCTGACATCATACTTGTCTGACAGAGATTTTTTCGTGGTAGTCAATGGTTATCAATCTATGGTTAAAACGCATCACATTTGGGGTTCCCCAAGGGTCCTATTTGGGGCCAATCTTGTTTAATTTCTTCATCAACGACGTTCCTGATTGTTTCCAGTATTCTCAAGTATATTTGTATGCGGACAATCTAAAATTTTCAAAAACTATCAGCCCCTCTAGACAAGTGGCGATTCGCTAGCCGGCGTTTGGTGGAATAGAATGACGAATATATAGGATTTGACGTACATGACAGTCGTTAACGTATGTTAAATACGTCAAATCCCATACATTCGTCATTCTATTCCATCAAACGCCTGCTAGCGAATTGCCACTTGTCTAGAGGGGCAGGTCTTTGGACTACGCTAGATATTTTAGTCTTAGGTCACAAGCCGGTACACTTGCTAATTGATAGACGACGCTCTCATGCTGGCTTTCACTTTGTGGTAGGAAGGTCAGATGGCAGTCGCATCCAAAAAAGCCAAACCAAAAAGAAAACTTAGCGGTTTTCAGTTCAGCAACATATTAATATTATGATAATGGTTTCTTTTAACAAATATCTAGCATCTACTAATTGAAAATTTTCGAAAATTACAACAGTTAAGTGAGTGAAATAGGTTGTTTTACCACTTAGGTGGCAGATAAGCACATGGTCCATCTGATGGTGTATGCGTACCGTAGCTTATGGAAGTATGAACCTTTTAATAACCTTCTGGAAGAACCCCATATTGTAGTCACTTAGTAAAACCACAGCAGGAAACCATACCACAGTTATAGGTATCTACTAGCTTTTACCCATGGCTTCGTCCGCGTGGATGTCGGTTATCGCGACCAAACATAGCCTAAGTCCTTTCTCAAGATCTAATCTACCCCTATACCAAATTTCATCAAAATCGGTTCAGTGGTTTAGCCGTGAAAGACGGACAAACAGACACGCATGAACAGACACACACACGCATACACACACTACCATTTATAATATTAGTATGGACAAAGCTGTCGCTCACCTTATAGGCCTGGTGCGCCTGCGTGTCGCTGGTGACGGGCGGCGGCACTGGCTGCAGCGCCTTCAGCGCCACCGCCAGCTCGCCCGCGGGGCCCCGCCCCCGCCCGCCGCGGGCCCAGCGCGCGCACAGCACGGTGCCGAAGGCCCCCCGCCCCGCCACGGCGCCCCGCGTGATGTGCTCCCAGCGGGCGCGCTTGGACTCCTCTATGTCGAGGAGTAGCTGGAAACAGTGTGGATTACGTTGATAGATGGATAGACAGACAGATATACAGGCGGGTTTTGGGTTTCTAAATGTGTTGTAGATACATGTTTTAAATTTTTGATGTGAAAACTTCTTTAGCGGCGTTGTACACTTTTTTTGTAATGGATGAAAAATGTTAAGCTCGCGTCAGGACACGTGACCTGATCGAAAATTCGTAAGACGGCGCAGGGCGCTTGCGCATCCATGAATGGTGACAGCTGATGGCTCGACCGTCTGTATAGGGGGCCACACTGCTCTGTATTCGTAAAATTCGTATCTATAAAGTGTTTAAAATATAGAAAAATTAAAGCAATTCGTGCAAAATGATTCCCTAACCTATCCAAAAAATCAAAAATGCACAACATTAATATTGAAGTTTCCACTTTAGCCGGCACTCTCGGCAACCCGTCGTTTTGTTTATACAGGACACGTCAATTTGGCTTGACCTCGCCTGATGGTAAACTAAAGGCAATTTCTCAGGAAAGAAGGTCATTAATATATACACGTGCCATGTTAACAATGGTTCAAATAAACAATAAACAACAAATACATATACACTGTAACGTGGCCTCTTTGCCTTTCACATCATATTCATTCCTTATACATCTTTTACTATATACATAATACAATGTCCTAAAGCCCAGCCATTTCTACTAATAAAAACTTGTACAAAATTCAATCTCAATCTAATCTCAAGCTCTCTAATGTCAAAAGCAATTACGATTTAACTGAAAAGAGTTATAATATTGTAACAAAACTAATCTAATGTTAAAAACGATATCAATGTACTTTCTTGAAAATTGTGTTTTTAAATGAAAATTTTATTATAGTTGTAATCCCTGTAAAAATACTTGTACGGGACTTTATTGACGTGACAACGTCTTATAAATTGGTTTGCCGGGTGACACTTCAAGAAACTGCGTTACGCTCCGCTCACGTTATGCGCTCACAATGAGAGCGAGTGAGAGGCACGCGTCCCTTCCACTCGGGCATGGTTAGCCCGCCTAAGAGCGAGAGAGACAGACATTTTTAAATTGTTACTATTATTTAGGCGCGGGTTCGATCCCCGCGCAGTGCAAATATTTGTATGCATGAATATGTATATTTGCATTGGTCTGGGTGTTTGTATGTATAATATGTATGTATTTACAAAAAAAAAGTATCTAAGTATGTTTATCCGCATTCTAGATTCCATAACACAAGCTAGTTAAGCTATGCTTACCATGGGTCTAGATAGCGTTGTGTGAAATGTTGTGGAATATTTATTATTTATTATTATTATTATTATTATTTCATCCTTCTTCCTACTATACGAATGAATATTCACATTAAAATTATTTTACCACTCAAAGTCGTTGTCACGTAAAACTTTCGCCCGTATACCGACTTTACAGGCAACCAAATTTTTCCTGTACATCGACTCCTGTTGTGGAGTGTGCTGTAGTAGTTGTTTGGATACAAAGGAAAGATCGCCGGAAGGCAAAGTAATTACGTATATTGTAGGTAACAGTTATAAAGTAAATGGGTGGCTAATCTTTCCTTGATGGTATGTACTAGGTAAAGGTTGTACTAATAGTCTCTTGTTTCAGTAATTGTATTGTATATAAATAGCAATATTACGAAATAAAGTACAATGACGCGCGTCGCCGGTTCGGCCTGTGTCATGTTAACTGTACATGCGATGTACAGTCGTGAGACTGTACAATACTCTATTTCTCGTAGTCGTAAATTTGCTTGACAGTTAATGAATTCACCCTGAATACATGACCTAAACTTCACCCTGAATAGTGTAAGCTGAAGATATACTCTGAATACAGTACATAAACACTCACCCTGAATACATTTAGCTAAAAATTCACCCTAAATACATGATTAAACTGCCTGTTTTTTTTTAATAAACTCACCCTGAATCCCCTGCAGGTGAGTCCAACCCACCTCACCCCAACTCACCGTATCAGGCGCGACGTGCCTCAGTTCCACCTCGTCATGCCTCACGCAGTGCAGGCGGCGCCCGGTGCACGCGCATAGTATACACTGCTCCACCGTCCACGCCGTCGCGATGTTGAGTAGCACCCCCTCTACCGACCCCAGGCGGGAGGACGAGGCTTAAAGATATAGTTTAAATTAAATAGTGTAGACGATGCAAAAAGTTATATGCCGGGACACGTATCTCGCGGACATCACTGCCCGCGTTCGAAGGCGACTCGGGCGTCGGAGGGCGCAGACCGACCTCCGCCCCCCATGAGCGCGGGCCTGAGGGTGACGGGTGGAGCCGCTCGTCACCCTAGCAGAAGCAGGCCACAGCGACAACGCGCATCATAGGACGATGCGCGCCCCCCCCATACCGGGGGCGGGTTGGGGACCGCGTGGTCCCCACTCTGGCCCTGGGTCAGCCGGGGTGCGAGGGATATGTCGCGAGACAACCTCACCTTCGGCCTCGCACATCGACCCACAGTCGGCGTGCGGCTTAGTCGGTTCGAGTCCGACATAACCTCCCTCTCCGGCTCCGGAGGGGGAGGGGGGGGGGGGGGGTTGGGGGTAAACTTGGGGATATTCTGCACGTAAAATAAAAAAAAACCGGGGGACGTATCTTGGACCTAAGGCGCAAGACATACGAGGCCTATTTTGTAATAATCTATGCTTGGTGTGTGTGAGCTCGTCCAATGCCGTAGCATCGCGCACTATCCCCAAAAGAAATCCAAGAAAGCACACTTTAAGTTCAAGATATACGTCCTGAGGTTATTTTTTTTATGTAGGACACGTCAATTTGACTTCACCTCGCCTGATGGTAAGCTGAAGGCAAAGTCTCAAAAAAGAGGGCCACCATTACATACACGTACCATGTTAACAATGGTGGCACTCAGCTTGACGGCCTCGTCAGATGCTTTTTCACGCTCCGCTTAAAGGACTGTAGGAAGAAGGAAACACGTGAGCTGGCAAGAAGTTCCAGGTCTTAATGGTGCGACAAAGAAAGGAGTCACCAAACAGCTTGGTTCTTGAAGGAATGTTCTGCACCGTATACTGGTGACATCTAAGCCCTGCTCGCGATGTCCTACTTATGTAGGAAAGGAGAGGGCGGGACCAATTGGAAGAGCTCATCCAGACCAAATGAAATCATATCTCCGGTTCTAATCAACAAGTTGCGGTGATCAAACAAACTTAAAATTTTAAGTCTAAATAAGAACTTAGAAACAGAAAAAAATTAGACTTTGGATGCAACTTAGGCAATCGCACGGTGAATGATGATGTATAAAATGAAGTTTTACCATCAGACTCAGCGTCTACGCCACTATCAGACTCCGAAGTCCTAGACTCCTCAGACAGCCTCCGAGGCTCGGCCTCGTCCTGTAGATCCAACTCCATTCGCTCGAAGGCCTGCTGTTTACAAAAGGAGAGAATGAGACAAAAATACAAATCGATTAAGAAAAATAAACGACTTGGGCGGGACTTGAAATATCACTCCAAGATGGTTATATAGGAGAATTTGGAGCAATTAAGGCGCGACCTGGTCAGAGCATCGATTTGAATAGCTGGCATACTAATTGATTAAAAATTTCATTAAAAAATATACAAATTAGGTGACAGACAAGCATACAACCCACCTTTTATAGCTACACATTGAATAATAATGACACTTGTACTTTTACACAGTTTATTTTTATTTTTAACCTGACCGTTTTCACCTCCCGGCATTATTAAAAGGTTTACGTAACAATGGTTTTAAACTATTATATTTCTAGATACTATAATTTTTGATATGTGGGTTTGAAAATGTGTATACCAGGTTCGACTTTTTGCCCAACATTTGGGAAAAATAATATTTAAATTTCTCTAAAAGTTATTTTGTTAACAAATCAATTATAGTAGTTTATGATACTGTTGCATAATAAGGGTTCTTATAACACGAGTGTTATAAGACCAAGTTATGTACAGTGTCATACACTACTTTATCTACTCTCATACTATAATACATAAACTAATTTATTTTATAAACAAAACCAAACTTTGTTTAATATAAATGTAAAAAAAAAAGTTGAGGCAAGGCCGCAAACATCGATTGCGCATGCGCGTTTCTTTTTTTTTTCTTCCGAATTGGCCGTTTTTTTTTTTAAGTAGAGGTTCAGTCCAGATGGAGCTTGTATAGGTGTATCGTTATGATTAAAAAGTTATTTAATGATATAGGTGTCCATACAAGACCTGTATCGTAATAAAACTTTTTTTTTGGCCTGTGCGTAATGTTTGTCATAAGAGTTCTGATTTCAATTTTATAATCTTTGTATTATAGTATCAGAGTAGATAAATACATTATAGGTACAACGATAATTGTATTAGAGTGAAAAGTGAGATGGGCTCTGGCCTACTGTTTTCCACGATAGGTTGGTACAGGGTTTAACGTCGAGTGTTCCTTCTCTCGTAGTGATATCGTCTGCGTATGTTTCCGTCAGTCGCCTCTTACGACACCCTTCGGATGAGATGGGGTGGTGAGTTGTATTCTTTTTCCGTCATCACACAGAACCATTAAAAAGTATGTACTGACCTGGGCGATGTTCTCATGGTCCACCTGCGGCGGCGGGGCGGCCGGGGCAGCGTTCCTGAGACATTCAGGGCAAGGCACGATGCGGGTGATCAGACATCTACCTTCAGAGGTGTGCACGAAACGGGTGCCTGGAACAAACAGAACACATCAAACAGTATCGGGTACAGAGACCAAGCTACCGGGGCTCCAAGGAGAGGAACCTCCTCACGATGCGTATTACCCTCTGCATCAGACCCTTGACCCAACTGTCTAACGCGAGCCTCTTAAACTCGCCTTTCTACACAAGACAACACGTGCTGGGCTTAAATATTACCCGCATACGGTGCAGAAAATTCCTTCAAGAACCAAGCTGTTCGGTGACTCTTTCCTTCGTCGCACCATTAAGACCTGGAACTCCTTGCCAGCTCACGTGTTTCCTTCTTCTTACTCCCGGGTTTTTTAAGTGGGTCGTGAAAAAGCATCTGATGAGGCCGTCAAGCTGAGTGCCACCATTGTTAACATGGCACGTGTATGTAATGGTGACCCTCTTTCCTGAGACTTTGCCTGCAGCTTACCATCAGGCGTGGTTGAACAATAAAGATGTTTGTCGAGGCTCTTGGCAATCAGTTTGTAAACTGAATTGATCAGATTAATAATAGCCGAGTTAAGACAAAGTGAGAATAAAGATGGGATTAGTCCCATAGAAAAAGGATAAATTAATCATAAAACTTACCTAAAGATGGGTACCAGTCTTCGAGTAGTAAGTCCACGTGGTCGGATACCAGAGCCAGCACTTTCGCCAGCGTTTCAGGGTTCGGTTCTAGGCTGATGCTCTGGAATATAATGATCATTAGTAGTATAATATTCTGGCACTCAACTAATTGTCCTGAAACAGATTTTAATCCCTGATCAATAAAAAAATCGTGGCAAAATAAGATCAGTGCCCCAACCACGGAAAACATTCGAACCGAGAGACTGGAGCATTACAATTGGCCGCCTGCTTACTATGATTGTAATTTTGTGTATTTAAAATGTTGTATAGTATATAATTTCGTCAGACAGCAGAGCGGGCGCGGCGCGAAAGACTCGCTGACATCGCTGCACGCGCTCGGAGGCGGCTCGGGCGTCGGAGGGCGCAGGCCGACCTCCGCCCCCCATGGGCGCGGGCCTGAGGGTGACGGGTGGAGCCGCCCGTCACCCTAGCAGAAGCAGGCCACGGCTGCGCCTCCACACACCCGGGCCGAGTCGAAGAGGGCCAGACCCAGAGGGATGGCCCTGGGTCAGCCGGGGTGCGAGGGATATGTCGCATGACAACCTCACCTTCGGCCTAGCACTACGACCCACAGACGACGTGCGGTTTAGTCGGTTCGAGTCCGACATAACCTCCCCCTCCGGCTCCGGAGGGGTGGGTATCGGTGGGGATTAACCGCACGTAAAAAAAATAGTACATAATTTCGTCGATAATTCAATACTCGCGGGCGATGTGGAACCTCTCAGCCCCAGGAGGGACTTTGCCTGGGAGGAAGGACGCTGTGTGTGTTCTACCGCCTATACAATGGGTGTACTCAGACGAATTGTTTGACATGATGCCCACCACTACATTCTATCATAGCATCGCTCGCCATAGGCAGGGAATTCATCCTCACACACTGCGATTAGAAATGGTGCGAACCATTCATCCCACATACGCTCAAACTATGGAATGAACTCCCTGCTGTAGTTTTCGCAAGCGACTACAATATGGAATTACTTCAGGGTCGGCAGCGCGAGTGTGACTCCTGGTGTTGCATACGTACGTATCCTACGTTAACCACTTTCCGTCAGGTGGGCCGTGTGCTTGTCTAACACTAAGTGGTGTAAAAAAAAAACTACTTTTAATAAAGACTGTTTTAACATCTGTCGGTACTCCCGGAGTGCCATATTTTTTTTTATATTTCACAAGTACACACGCAATTAACTCACAAATTTGTAAATATATATAGATTGCATATTACCTGATAGTCACCTAGAGGAAGTCCATCATCCCTCTTCAGCACGCAGACCTGTGCTGGCAACAGGATCTCTATACAGGCGGAGGCTTGAACGTCCAGCTCGCACCATGTACCCTCTTGACGAACACGGAACCTGCGGACAGTAGGAATTTTTTATACCACTTAGGTGGCAGACAAGAACACGGCCCACCTGATGGAAAGTGGTTAACGTAGGATACGTACGTATGCAATACCAGGCGAGTCACACTCGAGCTGCCGACCCTTTAAACACAGAGTTTCTGTGCCATCAGTGTGGAAGACAAAGCAGGAATAGCCTTTGGTCTTCCCACTGACAGCACAAAAACTCTCCAGTGAGCTCTGGCTACCCTACTCACCGCCGGGAACACAACACGAGGTTATTATGGGCACGGTATTCTGTAGGGCGGAGGTACTTGCGCAGTCAGTCTGCTTAATTGGACGGAAATACTGTCCATCCTGCATAAATGATTTAAATGATAGATAGCTCAAAAGTATTAAAAACCGCCACTAACCTGACATACTCGTACTCATGTTCCGAATCAAACTCTTCCATCCCGGGCAGCAGGGCATCTCTTATAGGAGGCAGGTGTCTTAGCTGCAGGAGTTGCAGCTGTCCACAGCAGATCTTCACCCCCTGGTCCCAGAGCTTCCAGCCCCAGGAGAGCTCCAGGGCTTTTGATAGAGTCTCGTCTGATTCCAGCTGGAAGGAGTAGCATAGAATGGAGATTTTCTAGTGATGGTTCTGTGGAATTTTGTATGTGATTGTGGGTTTGAAATCACATAGGGTTGTAT